>JAMPIV010022139.1:0-101732 GCA_024509875.1 Oreohelix idahoensis | reverse complement strand
TTCAAAACAATAATTGCTATCATAAATTATCTTCTAAGTCACGCACTCAATGTATTATTTTTCTAAGAACTTTATCCCTCTGTTTGTCTATTTTTCTGTTTGTTTTATCAGATTCTTTCATTCATTTATTACCATCAGCGCCCTAAGCTTTACTGTTCTGTGCCATTCATTCAAAGTCTTTCCATGTCATTACGAATAATAATCAACGTCATCAGATCTAAAGGTCTTTTATATTTGGACATGCGCCCTAATATATAACCTACTAGGTTGAACGGGATGCGCCTCGCCAAAACGAAGCAAAATTATATTTTTAAAAAAGTCATTAAAAAATTTGATTTTATGACTTTCACCAGTTCCTTTCTCCGCGGGTTTTCAGGTCTTCTTACTTTTTTCAGTCCTTGACGATTCCAGAACAATTAAACAAAGACTGCCTTGTAATACTGTCATAATGTTTGTGACCGTTGTCACGTGGGTTTTGATCATTAAATTGCCTACATCTTCTTCCTATTCTCTCACCCGCATCCTTTTATTTTATTATCTTTCCGTACTTGTTTTTCCTGTATTTTTTCGCATCACTCGTTGCGAAAAATATATTTCTTTCCCATCATCGTTTTTTCTTTCTCATACTGACTAGTAACCTTATTGCATCAGATGTCAGTCGCGCAGGTAAGACGTGAATGTGCGAAAAATTCGTTTCGCTGGACATAGAGCAGACTTTTTGTCTACATTTGCACCTGTCACGCGCGGGTTTTCCGGGCTGAACGCTTAAGTAGGAGCGAATATTTACACCTTATAGTCGCAGTTTCAGACGGTTGTCTGAGATTTGCAACTGACACGCGTTTTTCCCGGTCAGTTTGTTAACGCAGGTGCGTAATCGCACTGATGGCTGTTACGACATGAGGGAAGCTGACGTAGGGTGTTAGAGAAGGGGAGAGACGGGCGCTGTTTCGTGGTTTCGAAACAGTGGGATTCTTTGTCCGTTTCATAGATATTAAACCTAGTTTGAAACTTTATTTTCATTCTTGTCTCAATAAATCGCAGTAGACAGGTGGTTCGCGAAGAGTAGAGCTGTATAAGCGAAGTTTCTTAGTTTGTTGTGACAATTTGTCGAACTTCTAGACTTCCATAAATGTAAGCGTATAATTCTTAATTGTGCGATATCCTGTAGTGCTGTGTTTGAGGTAAATATATTATTATCTAGTATTTTGTGAAGTGATTAAGTGTTAAAATCGCGCATTTCATTTTAACTAGTTTCTTTTGAACAGAGTGCTTAATTTATAGTTTGTTATATTCTCTAAGTCGACGAGTTACAGTGGAAATACATAATAAATTATATCTTAGCTTACTAAACAATAATGTAGCTATAATGAAGTTAATTTAACTGCTAAATACTCAGTCGAGAAGATTTTATATCAAACTTATAAATGCTAGATGCGACATCAGTAAATAGTGACGGAATACGCAGATATTCCTGAATTCATGATGATTGATTTTATAACTTATTTCACCGGAAAATTTAAATGATAAGTCAAGCAGTACACTTGCGGTTTAATGATGTAAGTTATAGTGGGTACATATTGTAAAATTATTTGATATGTGTTCTTTCTTTTATATAGTGAAACGGTGGTACCCAACTTTACCAGCGTTCTAGTACGTGAACATTATTTGGGAAGAAACAAATCACTTTCATTACCTGAACTGTAACAGTTAAATGAAGTAAGAGGCCTTCGCGCCCGAATTAATTCTTCCAGAATAACTCTTCAGTACAATTCAGCCCGTTGTGGCAAGCAAAGATCAGAAACATTCCGACAGAGTTTTGACTAGTACTGTGGTGACCAAATATAGTAACTTCCTGAAAGTAGACACCGATCTGACATTCCTTAAATTCTAGAAAACCAAAGCTAATGACATTGTGCTCTGCTAACTTTCGTGCCTGGACAATATTTTATGTGACTTAATCAGACATTCGAAAAAATTAGAACACCCAAGGAATCGTTCCCTGAGAGTTTAGTACGTCTTTTGGAACTGGGGATTTCTTGGTCAAGGACTGCATTTTCGGGTCTGTGTGAAGGTCCTAGAATTATTATGTTCCCAGAGGCAACGAGCAAAGTTGTGAGTATATGTATGTGAGAGCAAGGCCATGGCTGAATGAATGAGGGTACACAGGTCAGAGTGTTGTTTTACCGGGGTATTATTGTCACCCATTTGCTGTCTTAACTTTTTTAATCTGCAGAATTTGTTACAAAGGCTAGAGTTTCTCTTTTTTTCTTAGGCTAAATCAGATTATTCAACTCTGTCCATACATTTACGAGAAAGAAAGAAACCTCTTAGCCTCAACCCTACGTATCTATAACTCTTTGGGCCATCATCTGTTCTCTTAACGGGGCTGTGGGCTAAACCTAGAGTAAGATTCTAACGGGCTATCATCCTTGTAGCATTTTCTTAAATTTTATGACTATTTGTATATGTTTTTCCTTGATGTAAAATTTTGGTGTTGTGAGAAATTTTGATATGATAATTAAAATATCTCTCCTGAACAAAAAAATCTGTGCGTTGGTCAGCTCGATCCCAATTATCTGTATATCATTGTTATAGTTTTCCCACGTCTGTGTGTTTACCTGTCGTCACGTGTATGTGCGTGCCCGTGAGTAGATAGAGATATATTAATATATATATCTGTGTTTAGACTGTCTGACGCCTTTAAAAACGGTCGTAGAAGATAGGCGAGAGAGAGAAGATTATCTCGATTCTCAAAGACAGCCTCTATATCACATCCTATCATCTCACGTGGGGAAATTCTATTCTTTTTCACCAGCTCTCACTGTATCTATCACTCATTCCAACCTATTCAGAAGGGACCTAACCCAAGTCTTAATTTTCCTATCCAAAATCTACGACAACCGTATTGTCTCCCCTATTCCGCAGTAGTGATCTAACAATGACTAAACTTAGAGTATAATGATGAGGGCCTTCAAAGGGCTACCAACCATCGCTCAAGACTACTCTTGACACCTTATCATGCGACAACATGGTTTCGTTTATCTTTCCAGACAAAAAGTCTAGGTTAACAATAGGAATGTCGCTCAGTGTAGACTCTTACTCCGTCTGGAGCTGGCGATAAGCGAAAAGTCAATGTGGCAAGTTCGCCGCCTCGCTGCACGTTGCCGATAACAAAGGAGAAAGTAACCAGGAGAGAGGGGTCGATGAGGTGTGATAATAAGTGATAGGAAAACATTGAACGATGAAAGCAAAAACAACGAATAATGGAAGAATTAGCACGTACAAGGAATGTCAAAGTATGAATACCGGAGAGGAGTGAAGACCAGAAAAAAGGGAACGAACATATTTCGTGACAATGTGTGGCGTTAATATTTAAGATCCTGCTAACAGTAGTGGTCTGTTGGAGCAAGGCTTAAAAAAATTCCACTCCCAGGTTAAATGACAAAGGGGGGAGTGATAGCTTGAGAAAAAATATATCTTAATCTGTCATCAGCTCTAGAAGTACCTCTGTGAATGAGGTTATGTTCATAGTGAAAGCGAATATGTCCTCATGAGAAAAGTTAAGGACTAATCAAAAGGAAGGCAACTACTCTAGTTTGGAGTGATTGGGGGTACTAGAGCAAGGTTCAGATCCCCGCCACTATCCTTAACTGAAGATGATAGAATTGGATAAAAAGTCAAATGGCTCAAAGAATTCTAAAGCCCCCACTCACAAGTGATGTCAGGACACACAGATTTGAGACGTGACTTAATTACACTAAGGTATAACTCTAACGCTGGTTTTATATTGACAAATAAAATTTTCACAAGTAAAATAAAATCACCACTGGTGGAGCTGTAATAATAATAATAGATAATAAATTCTTTAAGCACCAAACACGGCTCATAAGGCAGAAACCAGTGCTCTCCAGGTTGTTCGTTGTGACGCCACTCCTCTTAACTCTTGCACATTATTTAGGCCCAACGTTCTTCCTTCTCTTATTATTGTTCTTCTGAGTGTTTCTTTTGGTCTTCCTTTTTTCCTCTTACCCTCAGGAACCCAAGTGAGCGCCTGTAGTGGTTATTCTGTTGTTTTGCATTCGTAGGACATGACCGATATATGACCATCGTCTTTTCCTTATATAGTCGGAGACATATTTCTGCCTAGAGTCTTCTCTTATTTGTCGATTAGTCTTGAATTCTTTCCATCTGATGTTCATGAGTTTTCTAAGACATTTGTTCTCGAATGTATTCAGCTTGTTCTCCAGTGATTTTGTTATTTTCCAACTCTCACAGCCGTATGTTAACACTGAGATAACATTTGAATTAAACAGACGAAGCTTGGTATGTATATTCAATGATCGTAATTTCCAAATGTTAGATAATCTATTGAAGGCGCTAGCTGCCAAAGCAATTCTAGTATGGATTTCTCTTGTTGTGTCACCATCCTGAGTCATTTTACTGCCTAAATAATTGAAACTTTCAACTTTCTGTAGTTTTTCCCCGTTCAAGATGATATCAAAGGTCTCGTTAGAAAAGTTCATAGATTTGGTTTTAGAGGCATTTATTTGGAGACCTATTTTAACCGAGAGATGACACAAATTATTTACTGCTTCTTGGGATTGTCTGGGTGTTGAACTTAAGAATGCTAAATCATCTGCGAAATCCAGGTCCCCCAGGAATTTTCCATTTGTCCATTTTATACCTAATTGTTCATTGTGGGTATAGTTTCTCATAACCCAATCAATAGCTATTCCAAAAAGTAGTGGTGACATAATACAGCCTTGTTTCACCCCTGTTTCTACTGTAAACCATTCTGTATTCCCTTTATTTGTTCTAACACAACATCTTGCATTGTCATATAACGCTTTGATTATATTCACATATTTTGTTGGAAAACCATAGATTGTAAGTATCTTCCACAATGATGGGCGGTGTAGACTATTGTTGCTGTCATTTTCGACGGAGTCATCTGTCAAGTTATTTGCTTATGTTTGTATCATAAGTATAATTGTGTCTTTACCTGCGATGTCAGGTTGATTAGGGGTTGTCTTCCCTTGTTTATTCATTCATTGTGTTTGACCTTTAGGGTCAGAGGTTGTCAGTTCGGGCGTAGGCCTATGGGAAGGTTTTTTAAGCGGGAGTGAGATATACTTCCGGGAAGCCGGGAGGTCCTGTTTTTCTGAAGGGACCAAGAGTCCATTGTTTTTCGGGGAGAATCTTCGAAGTAACTGCTATGGCAGTTTTCCCCAGTGAATCTCTGTGCGTCGGGATGACGACAGAATTCCTTGTGTAGTTCTGAGGATTCATTTACCAGGTAATACCGACCTTTATGCATTATTACGCTTTTCGGTGGCAGAACATGTAAAGGATTACCTAGGGTGAACAGCAGTTCACGGATCCGCCATTTCAGAACTTATATATTTGTGCTCGAGGTAGCCATCCAAGACTGTTAGTCTTATATTGTCCAGAAATCCAGTGACGAAGATATATTGTGGGAGCCGCAGATTGGCGGAACTTCTATCTACAATAAGTATTACTGCAGGGTTGATGATAACCTATTTAACAGAAGTACACGGCCGACGTCAGAACGAGGCCTGTGCTTTCGGCTATTATACTACAGCCTGATATGTGCAATTGGCGGGAGTGCCAAGTTGCACCTGTGTGTCAAGGTAACTAAGGCATCTGACGCGTTTAGTCAGAGACGCCAAGGGCGACGCTACGAACTGTCATTATTGAAGAACTTTGCTATTGACCATGCACGTCTATTCTGATGTTTACCTTTTTGAATGCCAAATGTATACCTATCGATGTCAGGTCAGCATGACCTTGTTACACTGACTGTTCCTGTTGATACTATGTGTGTTCCCGTCAATAAATGTCTTGAAACATGCCTGCAGTGTCAAAGCATCCTTGATTACTGCATGTGAGAGTATGGGTTGCAGGATCTACATCTATACGAGCCTAAACACATTCGCGTCTTCATTCGCACCCACACTCAATTCATCATACGCTCGCACTACACATCTAACAACATGTATACTGTCTTGGGCCAGTGATCACCTCAACAAGAAAAAAAGACAGTTACATTTCTGGTGGACCAGTTACGTGGGCTCTTATGATACATTTCTTGTCGCCAATGTGGCCTAGAAACTTACATTTCGGATGGACCAGATCTGTGGGTTTAAAAAGAACAGAGCGAGCATTTGACATTATTGTTGACATTTATGGATCCAGAAATTTACATTCCTGGTTGGCTGTTACATGTATGATGTCTCCAGTTTTGTCGAGAAAGTTACAAGAAGGACAAGTACACATTACACTTCTGATCTGTGGGTCTAAGCTACACACGGGACAGCCGTAACACACAACGCTAATTCTACACTTGCAAGTTTTGGCTACAACAGGACAGATATAGGTCATCAACGGTTGACACAAATAAACAGTACGAGCATTTATATTATAATGCTACATAAAGCATAACAAGACAAGTACTGAAGTGAACTACTAGGCATTTGCTACGTGGACCATAACTGCATAGAAGGCGGGTTCCTATTGTAAACAGTACTGCGGGTTGTGACACGTTTCATTCAACAACAGACTTTTCTAGGTCAGAGCATTCAAGCTACATTGTTGGAGGTCAAGTGTCTGTAAACAGTACGTGAAATTGTAAACATTCAATGTGCAAGCCCTAATTTGAGAAGGTCATAGTAACTTTGGTTCGTGAATACTTTATGTTACAGTGGATTTGACGTTCAGTGCGCGTTTGACATTTCGTTTCTGTGTTCGCAAGGAGCAAGAAATTTATTTTAGTTTCAGCTGTGACTGAACTTGTTCTGCAACACATTGAAATTGATTGCTATATGTTTATGTCACTTCTACTGTTTTTTGGTGTATTTTTCTGCGGGTTTTTCGGTTGGTGGGTCTTACGGTAAATATGCCACTTGATCGAGGCTTACTGTAAGCGGTCTGTAGGTGCAAATTTTCTTAATTTGGAAATTTGCTAGTGACAATTGGTCGCTATTGATGTTAGCTGTGATGTAATTGTACTTAACGTTGTTTTTGTAATATTTTGTCTGTTTTTCAGTTTTGATTGTCGATTTGTTTTGTTTGTATTCTGTAGGTCTCTCCTTTCTTGTGTATTTCTCTACACATTTTTGGTTAAAACAGTGTTGCCATTTGTATTGTTTTGTATTTTTGTCTTTGTATTTTTTTTTTTTTTTGGTTGTACTACATTACTGTCATGCACAGTCTACATACACATACTTGGTCATGTTTTGATATTATTGATAAGGTAGACTCTTCATATAGAGTTTGTTAAATAATATTATATAAGATATTTATACAAGTTCTTTGATAAAAGACTTGTTATCTACAAAGATTGAGACAAGGTAAATACATATTCAAGTTCTTTATAAAAAAAAGACTTGTGCCCATAGTGAGTGGGATATAAGGGATTTTTTTTTCCCCACAGGTACTCAAGTGATTTTTTGGGTACATTATAAACAAGAGGAACATACAAAGTCTTTGTCTAAGACTAAGACAGTAAAATAAAGTCTATCATTTCAGACTTGTCTCCCATTGAAGTGGGATAAGGTAATTTATTTAATTTTTTTCAGGTTTCTGATCTCATTAGACAGAATGTCTACATTGGATTTCTTCATCCAGCAAGGGTTGACCCTTGGTAAGTCTGGTAAAGAATTGGAAGAATATTCATCTGCTCAATTCGCCATTGCATTAAAGTCAGAAGAAAAGAAACAAAAAGAGGAAATTAAATTGAAAGCAGAAGCTGAACTAAAGAAGCTAGAAGCTGAGAATAGAAGATTAGAACTTGAAGAAAGAAGGTATCAAAGAGAGGCTGAGGAGAGAAAAGCTCAAGCTGATGAAAGAAAATTCCAGATGGAAATGGAAGACAAAAAAATTCAAGCTCAAGCTGCTGCAGAGGAAAAAAAAACTTCAAGCTGCTGCTGAGGCTGAAATTAGGAAAATGGAACATGAGGAAAGAAAACAGAAGATGGAACTTGATGAGAAACTCGCAATTTTGGAGTTAGAGAAATTGAAATTGGCGAGTACGGGTGCTCAGCAAACAACTTCGAGTACGACAAAGGAGTTTGTTAGTAGGATTAAATTGCCTCATTTCAATCCTTTAAAGGATGACGTAGCAGATTATCTAGATAGATTCCAATTTTTGTGCGATACGCATAACATAAAAAAGGAAAAATATGTTGAACAACTGATGCCATTTTTTACAGGTGACACAGTGACTACTCTTATGACAATAGACGAACATGAGAGGACTAATTATGATGTTGTCAGGGCAGCATTACTAAAGAAATACCAATTAAAACAAGAAGACTATCGTCTTCGTTTTAGGACAATGTTGCCAGAAAATGGAGTAGATTTCTCTGATTTTGTTACAAAGATACGTCGTACATTTACACGATGGGTTGAGTTGTCTCAGATTGAGAAAACATATGAAGGTCTAATGGACTTATTATTGCGAGATAAGGTTTTTGTCATCTGTTAATGATTCTTTTCTTGCATTCCTTCATGAGCGTAAGCCTAAAAACTTAAAAGAAATGGAGGAATACTGTTGTCAGTATGCCACAGCACATCCCCATGCTACAGTTAGCAATTCTAAAGTGAAAGAAGGGTTGCCAGCTGCTTCGGCAACACCATATGGCCCTAATTTCAGAAAAAAAATTTCAGGGTGCTCAACAAAATTGGAATAGGGGAAGTAATCAAAATTACACTCAGAAGCGGAGTAATCCAACACATGATGGTTCTTCGTCTATGCAGTGGAGACAAGATGGTAGTTCTCGTAATTTTAGTGGTAATAATTTGAGACACTTTCGTAAAGGCTATCCAAATAATAACTATTCAAATTTTCGAGGTAATCATTCTCGACGTCAAGATTATGACGATGGTGAATTTAGAAACCGGGATTCAAACCGGAATGATGATTACAATAGGCAATATGATAACAATTACAGGGGAAATGATAGTCGAAATAATTACAGGGGAAATGATAATCGAGGTAGACCTAGGTTTAACAAAAAAAGACCTTACCAACAGGCAAACTCTGCGCAACAAGAGTTTGATGGAGCCTGTAATACAGTAAATGATAGTGGTAACTCTAGGGCTATCACTGGTTGTGCTTTCGATTTTGGGAGAGCAACTGAATGCCCCCAATGCTTAACATTGTTTGACTCATCAACTGTATCTACGCTAAGTTGTGGTCACCCTCTTCCTGCTCTACCTGCTACAGTTGCGCATGATGGGAGAGGATCTCTCATCTTACATAAAGGTCTAATAAATGATAGGCTAGTCTCAGTACTTTTCGATTCGGGATGTACTACCGTCGGGGTTAAGGAGTCTCTGATAGATCCTTGCTGTGCCACTGGAAAAACAATCAAATGTGTTACATTTGGTGGTACTATGGAAAGCTATCCTACTGCTATTATTAGGATTGACACTCCTTTCTTCACAGGAGATGTCCATGCATGTCTTCTTCCTAATCCTATTGCGGATCTTATAATCGGTCGTATTCATGGGGTTAAGGAATGCACCCCGCAACAAATTTCTAGTTGGGAAGAAAAAAACATTCAAACGGTCAATGCAGTGGTGACAAGAGCTCAAGCTCTTAATCCCCCAACTTCATCTTATAATAGTAATGAAGTTGATAGCCAAGACGAGCACTTGGTGATTTCCCATGACTCGTTTGTTAAACGTCAAGAAGAGGATCCTTCTTTGAAGAAATACTTCCTTCTTGCAAAGAAAGGGGATCCCAATCAAAATACGAATCACAAATCGTATATCACTATGAAGAATGGTATATTGGTACGAATGGTACAACACTCGGACAAGTCTATGCACTCGCAAATTCTTGTGCCTAAGTGTATGAGAGCCTTAATTCTTCGGCATGCACACGATTCTCAGTGTGCGGGACACATGGGTTTTTCCAGAACTAAAACTAGAGTCCTTGCGTCATTCTTTTGGCCATTCGTGAATAAAGACATCCGAATTTATTGCCGATCTTGCAAAATTTGTCAAGAGGTCAAGTCTAGGGGTCCGAGACATGCTGCTCCTATTCAGGCTGCAGATATTCCGATTCGGCCGTTTCAGAAAATGGCTATAGACATCATTGGTCCGTTCAAAATTAAGTCAGCCAGAGGACACCAATTTATCCTCACTTGCGTGGACATGTGCACGCGTTGGCCAGAGGCTATTCCTCTGAAGAGCATATCAACTGTCGATATCGCTGATGCTCTTTGGCTCGTATTTTCTCGTCTGGGATTCCCCGGAGAAATACTGTCGGATCACGGCACTCAGTTAATTTCGGACGTTATGTCTCAGGTAATGGCTACGCTAGACATTAAAAGGTCTCTCAGTAGTATTTATCATCCAATGTCCAATGGATTGGTAGAACGTCTTAACAGGACACTAAAGAACTTACTTGGCAAGATAACGGAGGATCATCCTGAAGATTGGGACAGGGTTTTACCTGCAGTCCTCTTTGCCTATAGAGAGGTTCCCAACGAGCATACAGGGTTTTCTCCTTTCGAACTTGTCTTTGGCGCGCAACCGCGCGGGCCAATGTCCTTGTTACACGATTTGATAACTTCCGATAATATCGACGATGATACACAATCGTCATATGAATATGTTATAGCTCTTAGGGAAAAGATTATCGAATCGTGCAGGTTAGCAACTTCATCTTCCGAATTTGCGAAAGAAAAAGCTAGGCGATTTGCTAATAAGAAAAGACGCCTACGTCAACTTTGTCCTGGAGACAAAGCATATGTCTTACTGCCCTCAAGAGAGAATAGACTTCTCATTTCTTGGAAGGGTCCATACACTATAGTCTCGAAAATTTCTGATGTCGACTATATTGTCGATGTGGATGGAAGGCATAAAACCTTCCATATAAATATGCTAACAGAGTTTATTGAACGTCCAGACTATTTACAGCCTATTTTCCAGGCGACGGACGACTCTCCAGTTCAACATGGTCACATCTCATCCCTGTCCGTTATACAGGATGAGGAAACTATTTTTTCTGACGTGAACTTACCTCTTCCTGCGATTCCACTTACTTCAACGGAATCGTGGAGAGACGTTACAGTCTCTTCCAACTTGTCTTTTGAGGAACAGCGTCAAGTATCCTCTACGTTACAATCATATCAGGATGTCCTTACCGACATTCCTGGACACACAGATGTCATAGAACATGACATCATACTTACTGATCGTAATCCGATCAGAGTAAGACCATACCCAATACCTATTCATTTTCAAGCACAAGTCGAGAAAGAATTGGATGAAATGATTCAACTACAAATAATTGAACCATCCACTTCAGCTTATTCTTCGTCGATAGTTATTGTTCGAAAGAAAGACAATAACATACGTCTTTGCGTTGATTATCGCAAATTAAATCAAGTTACGAAGTTCGATGCTGAACCTATGCCGTTATTAGATGATCTACTTATTAGACTTTCTAAAGCTAAATTCTTTACTAAACTAGACTTGTCGAAAGGTTATTGGCAAGTCCCACTGACGGAACACGCCAAACCTCTCACTGCTTTTTCGACACCTAGGGGTCTGTTTCAATGGAATTTTATGCCTTTCGGGCTTATGAACGCCCCAGCGACTTTCGTACGCATGATGCGACGAATTCTATCAGATCGTGCAGATGTCATTGCATATTTAGACGACATCTGTCTTTTCAGCGATACTTGGGAAGAACACTATGTGGGTCTGAAGGAATTGCTATCTACTCTACGTGAGCATAGTTTGACTGCTAAACCCTCTAAAGCTTTTGTTGGGTTTAGTGAAATTTCCTTCCTAGGTCATCGAGTTGGTCATGGTCTGTTGAAGACAGAGGACCAAAACATTTCAAAGATATTAAATATCTCGGTTCCGAAGACAAAAAAGCAAGTGCGTAGTCTCTTGGGATTGATACAATTCTATGGAAGATTCATTGAGAATCTGTCCTCCATTATTGCACCACTTTCAACGTTATTGAAAAAAGGTTCTCCTAATATGGTGCGTTGGTCCCAAGAATGCCAATCTTCATTGGATCAGGTTAAGAATTTGTTCTCATCTCATCCTATCTTAAGACTACCGACGATTGATAAGACTTTTGTCCTTCGTAGTGATGCCTCTTCCACTGGCATTGGAGCGGCACTAATGCAGGAATATTCAGGAACTCTGCATCCTGTAATGTATATTTCTAGGAAGCTGAATGCGGCAGAAAGGAATTACTCGGTTTTGGACCGTGAATTGTTGGCTATGGTTTGGTCCATTCTTAAGCTACAAAGGTTCCTTCTGGGCGCGCATTTCTTTATGGAAACCGACCAAAAAGCTCTTACGGCTATGCAAAGTAAGGATTTGAAGAGCTCGAGATCTACTCGTTATGCTATTGCTCTTCAGCCTTTCCATTTCACGGTGCGAGCTATCCGTGGTTCGGATAATGTGATGGCGGACATATTGTCTAGATGCCCACATGATTCCAGTTAAATCTTGTGTCCTAGTTTTTCCTGATATATTTTCAGACTTAGGTCTGTCCTTAATATCATAATATGTTGTAATACAAATGTATTTGGATGATGTTTAGATAATTTAACAAATTTCATTTTGTCCATCCATCAGTGATATGTTGCTAAAATAGCATTGACATTTGTATATTGCTATGATTATATTATTTAGTAATGTTTGATATATGATTGGTATTGCCAGCAACTTAGGTTTCTTGAATGGTATCCCTTAGTTTGTTTGGTTTAAAGGAAATATTTTCTCTTATGTTGGGAGATGATTTGTACCCTCTTCTATTGTACCTGATATTAGGTTCATTGTTTGCATGAGCACAGAAGTGATACTGGTGCTATCTTGCTCATGAACATATTAAAAAAAAAAATTGCATTTTTTTTTTACAGGGGGGTGGTAGTAATGTTGCTGTCATTTTCGACGGAGTCATCTGTCAAGTTATTTGCTTATGTTTGTATCATAAGTATAATTGTGTCTTTACCTGCGATGTCAGGTTGATTAGGGGTTGTCTTCCCTTGTTTATTCATTCATTGTGTTTGACCTTTAGGGTCAGAGGTTGTCAGTTCGGGCGTAGGCCTATGGGAAGGTTTTTTAAGCGGGAGTGAGATATACTTCCGGGAAGCCGGGAGGTCCTGTTTTTCTGAAGGGACCAAGAGTCCATTGTTTTTCGGGGAGAATCTTCGAAGTAACTGCTATGGCAGTTTTCCCCAGTGAATCTCTGTGCGTCGGGATGACGACAGAATTCCTTGTGTAGTTCTGAGGATTCATTTACCAGGTAATACCGACCTTTATGCATTATTACGCTTTTCGGTGGCAGAACATGTAAAGGATTACCTAGGGTGAACAGCAGTTCACGGATCCGCCATTTCAGAACTTATATATTTGTGCTCGAGGTAGCCATCCAAGACTGTTAGTCTTATATTGTCCAGAAATCCAGTGACGAAGATATATTGTGGGAGCCGCAGATTGGCGGAACTTCTATCTACAATAAGTATTACTGCAGGGTTGATGATAACCTATTTAACAGAAGTACACGGCCGACGTCAGAACGAGGCCTGTGCTTTCGGCTATTATACTACAGCCTGATATGTGCAATTGGCGGGAGTGCCAAGTTGCACCTGTGTGTCAAGGTAACTAAGGCATCTGACGCGTTTAGTCAGAGACGCCAAGGGCGACGCTACGAACTGTCATTATTGAAGAACTTTGCTATTGACCATGCACGTCTATTCTGATGTTTACCTTTTTGAATGCCAAATGTATACCTATCGATGTCAGGTCAGCATGACCTTGTTACACTGACTGTTCCTGTTGATACTATGTGTGTTCCCGTCAATAAATGTCTTGAAACATGCCTGCAGTGTCAAAGCATCCTTGATTACTGCATGTGAGAGTATGGGTTGCAGGATCTACATCTATACGAGCCTAAACACATTCGCGTCTTCATTCGCACCCACACTCAATTCATCATACGCTCGCACTACACATCTAACAACATGTATACTGTCTTGGGCCAGTGATCACCTCAACAAGAAAAAAAGACAGTTACAACTATCAAAGGCTTTTTGAAAATCGACGAAGGTGATAATAAGTGGAGATTGCATTTCCACTGATTCTTCTATAATTGTTCTTAGTGTGAATATTTGATCAATACATGATCGTTTCGGCCTGAAACCCGCTTGTTCTTCTCTGATCTTTTCGTCAGCATGCAATTTAAGTCTTTCTAACACCATGCAACATAATAATTTTCCAGGTACTGATAATAGAGATATACCACGCCAGTGGTGGAGCAGTATAAAGTAAAAAAATGAAATGCCAATAAAGGCCTGTAAAAAAAACCAATGAATCAGTACGTTTAAACCAATATTGATTATGTTATGTACTTAAACCAATTTGGTCATCATCGGCAGTAGGCTTATTTTTGTCAATGAAATTGTCATAATTTTAACACACACATTAATGATTGGCATTTGGTCTTTAAACTTATCTATTAATTTTAATAGGTGTTTTGTTGTTGGACAGTTTTCTGTGTTGACTTAGCACCTCCTGGCATCAGGTATGGGGTTTTCTCTGGATCGTGTTCCTTCAAGTTTCATCAGGCTGGCCTTCCGACAATACAGTAGAATTGACTGGCACGAGTCCCAGAATGAGATGTCCCCATACAGGATCGTTAGTATTACTCTGACCACCGGGAGACTGAAAAAATTACCAACATTGTCGCATCTGTTATTTCTGTCTATATACAGGCTTTTACTATGTCCGCGTCTCCTTGGCCTCCTGTCCTCGGATAGCAACCATTGTAGATTACCTCTGTCTGAGTAAGGTCGAAAAGTTACCAAATCCCTGTACTGACAGGATTGTAATACACTTTCTCTTTACATAACAAAATTCAATTTTCCATTTCTGACTAAAACTAGTCCGTCAAGCAATCGACAAAATCAGTCATAGAAACAAGGGTACAGATAGTAGCAATGTCACTAACATAAGAAAATATTTACACTCGGAAAGAGGAATTAAAATTGATACAACCTCATCATTCCCTTCCCTCTGCCTATGGAGTAAGGGCTACCACTGCACCTGGCCCTTTAACCATAACTATTTACTTAAGCGTCTATGTATTTTTTACAGTTGTAGCTTATGTAGCAATGTGTTTCATAAGTTGAGGTTACTAGCCCCATTCATAAGATTGATGAGGATGACAGATTAATTAATAATCATCAATAGTCGCCTGAAACAGAACATGTATTAATGTACAAACATTAAACACATTGTCACAGATGGTTAGAATTGTCTGAGTTGGCCTGTCTGTTTTCTGTCATATTTCATGTTACCGCCCACTTATTCTGTCATTTTTTATTTTAACAGCTCTTGTCCTCTCTCCGATTTTGTCAATCTTGCTAGAGCCCAGTTTAGGCCCACCTCTTTGCACTGCGAGGAGGCTTGATGTCAGACGATCTTTTATGTCGGCATTCAAGGAAACTCAAGGTCCCTGGTTCCTTTGATGATCGGAGAAACAGGGAACTCTTTTCTCCTCTAAGTTTTCAGCGGCATATTTGGCCAAAGGGGTCTCTATTTAGCAAGCGGCTAGTTTATGTGTCGTTTGAGATATGGGGTCTCCCGGTCGCACAGAGAATTTCTCGGTCTTTCATTTCAAGGCGCGTTCGATCCTTATCCCGAGCACAGGGCGAGCAAAGAACTGGAGACCGTAGATACTCTTACGTCTGTCTTACGTGGATTCTTCGTTTCATCCGCACACGTGCAGGAAGCGCTCTTCGAACACCTGGCATTCTTCTTAGTATTTAAGATTCTCTAACATTCTTGACCAGTTGTTTATTCGAGGATTTTGTTGTCTAATGACGCGTTGTTGAGTTGAAAGCTAACAACTTTTAGAGAGCGTCAACCGGAATTCCTTGATTTGGTAAGCACATTTACTTAGTCAATTTTTCTCAGGGGTTTTCCTTGGAAGATTAATAATATTGAGTCAGGAGACTTAATTATTTTATTTCTTTTAATATATATGGCTTAATGTAAAGTAATTGTTGGATGTAACTTGAGAGTTATAATTTCATTTCTCTAGCTACCGATTTTAACTTCCCTAAGAAGTGCGGCAAAACAGGCGCTATGTTTGACAGATATATAGGTTGGAAGACAGAAAAGGGGAGTTGATATATTTTATATTTTTTGGTGTTGTATGTTTCATATAGATGTATAATTAACTCTGTATAGAGTTTTTAATACTCGTTACGAGTGTATGGCATCGCTACATTAATTTTCGAACTTCCAGTACAGTCCCTATTACCTATGCTGGTGTGGGCGCTTTTATCTGTTCAGGTTTTAACGCCTAACCTGGATTTGTTTATTATGTCGGCAATACTGAGCGTGTTAGACGCGCGCCTAGACAGCGCAGCTGTCACGCCTGAGCGAATCTACCTGTAGGATTTTAAGGCCCAGCAGAACCAAGGGGAACAAAAGGTGTTTGTGGTATCGATTGTTCTTGTATCAGAGGAGAAAGGGGAGAGCGCGGGGGATGTGTTTGTTATTGTGATGAAGTGAGACAAATTACTGTGTGATCGGGTAGTATGCGCTTGTAATGACTATATTATGTTATAAACCTTTTTTTGACTGTCTGTTTATTTCAGCTCTGGTCAAACGGTACTGTGCTTTTGTATCGGGCACTTCGCAACCCTCCAGAATTATTCGTGGCATGTAAAATAACGTGCCCTTTGAGGTTTACTAGTACTGCAGTCTTCATTCACTAGCCGGTCATTCGTGGATTATCTAAAAAATTTTATTAGCAAAATCTAGATCATCCAACTGCTTAGTCAGAGTCCACTAGTTTCCATTTCTGTTGTGTGTTGTCGATGTTCTCATAACCCAGTCTATTGCTAGTAAGAAAAGAAATGGAGACACGAGGCATCCCTGTCGCACTCCTGTTTTTATCCCAGACGGTTCTGTAAGCTGTCCTTTATGAAGAATTCTGCATGTCATGTCTTCATTTGTTTTCTTTATTAAATTAATGATCTTCAGGGGAACTCCATAATGCCTCATTAATTTCCAAAGTGATTCTCTTACTACACTGTCAAATGCCTTTTCGTAGACCACAAATCCGATGTATAGTGGTGAATTTCATTCCATACTTTGTTCAACTATTATTCTCAAAGTGGCTATCTGGTCTGTACAGGATCTGTTTTGTCGAAAACCTGCTTGTTCATCTCTCATTTTCTTGTCTATGGACTCTTTTAATCTCTCAAGGATAATCCTGTTTAATACTTTTCCTGTCGCTGATAGTAACATTATTCCTCTATAATTTGTGCACTCTTGTAAATTTCCCTTCTTAGGCAACTTAACCAGATATCCTTCCTTCCATTCTGCTGGTATCTCTTCCTTTTCCCAGACTTTACCAAGTAATTTATATAACATCTCTGTAGCCCTGTTGATATCTGCTTTGATGGCCTCTGCTGGAATGCCATCAGGTCCAGACGCTTTTCCATCTCTTAGAAGCTTTATGGCTTTCTTTATTTCTTCCTTCGTTGGTCTTTCACCGTTAATTTGTAGCTCTTCTTCTGCTGGCTGGATGTCCGGGGGGTTTTGTGGAGCTGGTCTATTGAGAAGGTCCTCAAAATATTATGTCAACCTCTTCATTTGCTCTTGTATATTGCTGAGCAGTTTTCCATTCTTGTCTTTTATGAGGCAACTTGTTTGCTTGTATTTCCCTGTTAGCTTCTTTGTGCTGCTATACAGTTCTCTCATATTTCCTTTGGCTGCAGCATCTTCTGCCTCTCTTGCCAACTCCTCAATATACTTCCTCTTGTCTCTTTTGATACTTCATTTTACTTCTTTGTTTGCTTCTGTGTACACTTCTTGAGCCTTGGCTTTGGAACTTCTGGTTTTGCTTGTGTTTAAATCTGCTTTCTTGTTTTTTCTGTCTTTTATCTTATTGATGGTTTCTGTTGTTATCCATGCTTTTTGTTGTCGTTCCCTTTTTCCGCAGTATTTCTTCACATGTCTCATTCCATACAGTTTGGATTTGCTGCCAATAGTCTTCTGTATTCCCTACATCTTCCAGCTGTTGGAGCACTTGGAATTTGTTGGATATTGTGACTGCAAATTTGTCTCTTATTTCTTGATTTCTTAGATGTCCTTCATTAAATTGTTGCATATATTTTGAGTTTCATTTTTACTTTGGCTATCAGAAGGTGGTGATCTGATGCCACATCTGCACCTCTATATACCTTTACATCCAGTAATGATGATCTAAAACTTCTTTTCCTAGCCCATGTTTTCCCATGACTTCTGTACCTATCTTTGCATTCATGTCACCCATCAAAATTGTGATGTCTCTTCTTTTTACTTTTTCCATAATTTCCCGTAGTCTAGTATAAAATGCTTCTTTCACAGACTCTTCTTTGTCATTAGTTGGTCCATAACATTGGATGACATTTACATTTATTTTCGTTTTAGCTGTTTTTTTTTGTTTTTTTTTTTCGTACGCCTGCTAATACTCGAGGCGAAATCTCAGGTTATTACTAATGTCCAACCTGACATTGATTTTACGTGAGTATCCCTTTATTTCTTGTACAGAGACAGTCTTCCCTCGCCATTCAGGCAAATACTCTCCGATTTCGGAGGTACCCATTGCAGCTGGGTCGGCTCAGGAGCCGCCAATCCCTGGTCGACGACACTCCTTCAAATGTCCTCGCCAGGTCTCGAGTTAATCCAGTCCAATTCCCGGTCGACGAAAAATCCTCAAATGCCGTCGCCCGGGTTTGATCCTGAATCACCTGGTCGCCAGAGCGGTGTTGTAACCACTACGCTAGCGCGGCTCCAGCTGTTTTAAAAGTAGCTGTTATTATTCTGGGTCCAACGGCTTCCCATTCAATGAGTGCTTTCTGTGCTTCTTTAGATAACATAAGAGCTACGCCTTCACTGTGGTGTGAACTTTTATCTTCATGTCCTGAGGACAGCACCAATTCACCTGTGATGAGTTTCTTCTTGTCTACCCCCTTCAACTTTGTTTCACACAGTCCAAGAACCTCGATTTTATATTCCCTCATTTCTGCTGCTACTTGTGCCACTTTCCCTTTTTCGTTTAATGTCCGAACATTCCAGGTGCCAAATCTGGAAGTTCTCCTAGAAGAAAGAAGGTTAGTCAGTAACACAGACTCCTTTCGGCTTTCTCTGTGATGCATCATACGCCTCCCTGCGAGAGGACCTTCCCCTGTCTTGGATGGCGGTCTTTTATTTTCCTTAATTGACTTGTCCATGTTTGTTGAAGTTTTTAGTGGTTAAAATTTTTTTACAGTATGTGGTAACCAGCCCCATGCCCAACCCCCCGTAGTCGCTTTCTACGAATTGCAGGGCAGAGAACAGTGTTACTATTCTTTGCCCCCTTTCGGGCCCCGCTAACACATGGGTGGAAGCTTGTTTAGCTTATGCCTAAATCAAGCCCTGGGCAAATCACCTACAGTCGCCCATGTGTTCGTCAGACAACAAAGAGAGGTACTTTGATTTAATAATGTTTACGGTAGAAAACGCAGACTCGTATATATAAGTTGAACAAAATAATGAGGTTAGGTTGAACACGGTCTTTATTGAGACAAATACTAACATTTAAAATCAACTCATAAATTACAGCTGAGATCATCAAGTGTTGTAAATACTCTTCAGTAATCTATGGAGTAGAAACATGGACAATGAACAAGCAATTGGAAAAAAGCAACGAGGCCCTTAAGATTTTGAAATATAGAAGAAATGGGTGCATCTCACGGAAAGCGAATAAAACAAATAACAGGGTGCTAGAAAATATAAGAATGACAAAAGAATTAACAGTGGAGGTCAGAATTAGACAACTAAAATACTTTGACCAAATAAAAACACATAGCACCTTACGGACGACCATAATGGAAGACAGAGTTAAAGCTGAGCATGCATGAGGAAGACAGAGCTATAAATAGGAATAAATTGGTAGGAAAGAGTCTATCAGACTGCACCACCAAGACAAGAGACAGAAGACGTTGGAGATCCACTACAGCCAACCTTCGATGTGGAGATGGCAGCTGATGATGCTGATTGTTATTATTAACAGAGCTTACGCTTGACAGAGACATAAGGCAAATACATTTTTAACCATAGTCGGAGAAAAACGATCCCTCCCATTCAATATGGAAATGATAAGTCTTTTTATTCTGAGCAGTCGGCTGAACTCTCATGATAATTAACGTCTGTGAAGCTAAAAATGAGTAAATTAACATTGTGAACAATTAGAAAATGGGTTCCCAACCTTTTTTTTTAATAGCCGTACCTCCTTGACAAGCTTCAGTACCTTTGTGGGGGTACGCGTACTACAGGCTGGGAACCTCTGATTTAAAAACATGCGAAACCGCAACACTTAACAAAGATGACACAATGATAACCGGGCATTCGGCAACTGTCATGGCAGGTATGGGCGTCTACCATCCAGGCAGCCGAGACGAGAGGTGGTACAATGTTGCCAGATTTAAAAGACGCTGTCAGAATCGCTCAACTTAAACGTCAGTTAGGGGCAATGATTATGTTTCAAATAGATATGAAGTTTTATGAACGTTCTCACTGTGGATAATTATCGTTACTGATTTTATTAAAATATTATACCTTAAAAACAAAAGCATTAATTAAAGAATTAGAAAGAAAGTTAAAATATTTTGTATATCAGGCTGTCTTTCCAAAATATCTTAGCGGTCCACAGATGAACCGCGTTCGACGTCTTGCTCACCCCTGTCGTCGCAGATACTGCCGCATGGTTGTGAAGTGTTAGAGACTTCACTATACTCGATTCAGGTTTATAATGTGGGGGTGACCAGTTTCCTTCCTCGCTGCTTTTGCCTTCCCTTACTCAAAAGCACAGTCAGGTACTCATTTACAGCTGGGTAAACTGGCGCGTGACGATACCAGGTTTTTAATCCGGTAGGTTTGCCGAAAGAAGCAAGCACATAGTCACTGTGCTGGAGGATAGCAGTGGAAGTTAAAAAAACAAAACAACAAACAATAAGTTATACATAGACAAGAGACAAAAACAAATTCCTACATCTCAGCCACAAGGTCTTCTCCAGCAACAGACGGGCAAAAAAACAGAAAGGAAAGAAAAAGCGAGATCTAAGTGAAAAAACATAAAAAATAAATAAAAAGGATACAACCTGTATATTAGTGTGGTTTTTTTTTTCTTCTGTTGCGGCGTGAGGCAAGATAATTTCTACATCCGGGCATGGACAATAAAGACTAAACATGGGGAAAGAAATCTAACTTAAATTATAGTAAAATAAATAAATAAACCAATAAGGTGAAGGAAAGTGCAAAATAATGACAGTTATCTTTGTGGTGATGCAGACATATTTGAACAAAGACAAGTATTAAACTCGCCAACTTAAAGCATCAAACTTAGGAGAAATGGATGGTTTTAAAGTTAAATGGCGGGCGAAACGTAACAAGTTATCTGCACATGAACTGTGTCAGAGCTGTTTTATGCACAACCCTTGTACCATCACTTATTTATGTGTGGTCATAAAAATGTTTGGCCAGTGTATTTTCTGGGGTCCACGAGGAGGAAGAATGAAATCGGTACGCTGCCCGCCCCAGAGGCGAGTTACATGATGTTTCTGACAGGACAGGTAACCTAATCAAGTAATAAGACATGCTAAAGATTACACCGCGGCAAGAGCCTGCGCATCCCTCTGTACAGGGCTCCTTGCAAGGGACCCAGCGTCAGTGGTTACTAGAAGGAAAATGATGATGTTCTCTTCTTTGTCATTCTCGTGGCTTTTGTATAATACTTGTAACGGGGCTATTTATTTAAATTCGTAACATAGTTATTTATATAAACTTGTAACATAGTTATTTATAGAAACTTACAGGATAGTTATTTATATAAATTTGTAACAGTTTTTAAATATAAACTTGCAACAGTTATTTATATAAACTTGTAACAGTTATTTATATAAACTTGTAACATAGTTATGTATATAAACATTTAACTGTCAATTATAAAAACATGTAGCAGAGTTATTTATATAAACTTGTAACAGAGTTATTTCTATAAACTTGTGACAGAATAATTTTTTAAACATGTAACCGTTATTTATATAAACTTATAAGAGCTATTTATATAAACTTGCAACAGAGTTATTTATATATACATGTAAATGTTAATTATAAAAAACATGTAGCAGAGAAATTTTTATAAACTTGTAACTGAGTTATTTATATAAACTTGTAACGGAGTTATTTATACACACATATAACCGAGCTAATTATAAAAACATGGAACAAGGTTATTTATTTAAAGATGTAGCAATTTTTTTTGTATAACAATATAGCAGAGTTATCTATACAAACGTGTAACCGAGTTACTTATGTGAGTTTGTAACAGTATTGTTCATATACGCCTGAAACAAAGTTATTTAACTATTTCAGACATCCTCTACCCATTTATAATTTCCGGATTCCTGCCACATTCAGGAACAACGATGACCTGCGCTATCAAACATGGAACTTGAAATAAAAGAAACCTCAAACAGCGCAAGATAATGAGAGATAAATGCACTTGAAAATCAGTGCACGGAGAACACATGTTAGTGTTTGGATATCGGACAGAATATCGAGTCTTCAAATTACAATTTAATAGTTTCGCACTCGTGTTAGAATTGTGCAGATAAATGTCTAAATTGTTTGTCATGTAAAGCAATATTAACTTGGCAATAACCCTATAACATTTTTGTTAGGACTGCGCTGTGACATGTTGTCGGCGGAGCGTAACCAAATGTTTTAATAAATTGTAAATATCTTTATGGTTAAATGATTTTTTTTTCCATTTAACCCATGATGCACATAATGGCACACCATTAGGGCAATCATGGAAATAAATTGAAAGTAATATAATTGATTTTATATTTTCGTGGTATTTCGTCGGGCACTTGTTTGGCATGTATGGAATAACGCTTTCATACTTGTCACTAAAGTTAGGAAATTACCAGTGTCATGGCCAAAAAAAAAAATTATTTGAACTATGAGAAGTAATTTATCGTAGCATTATGTTCATATAGATGGATAGCTATTGTCTCAGAGAAATAACTATTTAAAACCTTATTAATGCTTTCTCCTGAACACGATAAAAACAGCAGCAACCAACATAGGTTATTGTAAACAAGTCTCGTACTCTCGGAGATGGAAAATTTGGAGGAACCCATCATTTATTTTGAAGCCACGACAGTTTCTGTAGTAGTAACGTTTGATGCACTTATTCTAAGCGACTACGACAGAGAAATTCTACAAGTCATCAATTCCATAATCCTCTGCAGTCTTATCAGTCTGTTCGGAACGGTAGCCAATGTTATCAACCTGATAATATTTTACAAGCAAGGTCTTACAACAACAATCAACATCAGCTTCTTTTCCATGGCCATCTCAGATCTAGGAAGTCTTATCATGCAGCAATGGTATAACGTATGTTTGAATCCCTGGTTTGCGAATTCTGAAATTCCTCTGGTACCAATTGAATTCATGTACATCACAGCTGGCCTACCTCGAGCACTCTTTTCTAGAATTACCTGCCTGATCACCGTGTACGTCACAGCCGAGAGATGTTTATGTATAACGTTCCCTTTACGCGTCAAACAGATGATAACTCCGAGAAGAACAACAATAATTATCGTTCTTGTTTACTGTTTCATGTTTTTGTCCTTGGTTCCAATTTACAGCACAGCTTATTTCGACTGGAAGTTCTTCCCGGGCAAAAACAGAACTCTTCTGGGTATAAGTTTTGCCGGTGATATAGAAACGTTGGAGTGGGCGGTGTATGCGATCCATTCATCTCTTGGAACATTGTCATTTGCTGCTGTCGTGGTGTTCACTGGTATTTTAATCAGAAAACTTCGGGAGAAAAGTATCTGGCGAAAGACCGCAAGTGTGGAGAAAGAAAAGTCTGAAACTATGTCTACTCGAGACAGGAAGACAGTCAGTATTGTTGTCGTAATTGCAAGTATTTTAATTGTGTCTTACCTCCCGGGCGTTCTTTTGATGATTACGACTTTTTGTGAACCAGAATTCAGCTCAGTTGGCAAATTTCGGAACATATTTTTTGCTATTTGGTCGTACGGATTTTTGTTTGAAACCATCAATTCTAGTGTCAACATTTTTCTGTATCTGAAAATGAGTACAAACTACAGAGATACATTTCGTGAACTGTTTTCAAAGCATGCACGGGACCATGTGTAATAATCAAGAATTTAGAAGTATGCCAATTATAACTTCGTTAACCAACGTCCTTTTCAGGACGAACGAGGAAGAAGAAGATAACTTCGTTATAAACAACAAAGTAACAACGATTTGTTTCCCTTACAGAACCATATATAAAGTGTTTTGGGAATGTTTACAAAGATAGCTGTTTCCATAGCGATATGTACGTCGTGTTGACAGTTTATTCCAGTGGCTCTCAACGTGGGCCTAATGACATGGTAAGGTACCTTATTTCCAGCTAACAGCGACTATGAGGGGGGGGGGGGGGCACGCAGGTAAACGAGGCTCAGAAAGGGGCCATGAGCAAACAAAGATTGAGAACCCCTGGTTTATTCCATCGCTTGGTATTGCCATCTTGACTCAACCATAGAACTACCGATAGTATGAAGGAGGTTCAAAGATATTCTAACAGTGTTGTAACGTCATTGTTGTATATGTTTTTTTTTATCAGTGACAGATCCAACTGACGGCATTCGATACTCAGCATTAACAAATCCGACATAAGGAATTTTTACTTAGCAGTGACAAATTCAACATATGGCATTCATACTCGGCAATGACAAAACCAAATGCCGACATTCCTATTCAACATTGACAAATGCAAAACAGAGGACATACATATTAAGCACTAACAAATCAAACATACGACATTCATATTCAACATTGACAAATTCAACATACGGAATGTTTACTTAGCATTGACAAATCCAACATACGGCATTCTTACTCATCAGCAACAAACCCAACAGACGATATTCATATTCATCATTGAAAAGTCCAACAGGCGACATTCAAACTCAGTAGTGTGACAACAGGATTTAAGTGAGATAATGAAAGCGGCAGATTCCATGAGAGAATCAAGGGTTTTTCTATTAAGAATGCCTGATATCTGCAGACACATCAAAGAACACTTTTCTCACTATCAGGATAGTTCACTCTTGTGAAAATGAAAAGGAATATTTAGTAGAAAGGTAATCTGTATCTCTCTCTTGATTGAGTTAAATAGAGACAGAGGATTGGTATTCTAGTCACACATCTATCCCGTCCCTGATTGATTTAATTATTGTTTCATTTACAATTATTTTCGGCTCGAGCCCCCAGGTAAAAGATCAAAGAATTTATCTAATCAAACTTGTTACCACATTGAAGACAAAAACCATACATCTGACAAGTTACAAAGTAAAGCAGACACGGTTGGTTTAGTTATTCAAATATAAAATAGAATTTTCAAAAGGAAAAAATCAAATAGAATCACATTGTACAGAATGATAGTTACACTGGTATTATTGCACGTTTAGTGTTACATTAGGCAAGTTTCATCACTTTGGTTTCAAAGTTTGTGAAGTTGTATGTTTCGCTTCTTAATAGATGTTGTTTGTTACTCAGCTTTTTGGGAGATTTGTTGGTCTTCTGGGGTTGATGTTGGCGTGTTTTGACTGAATGGGTTGCCCCGGCTGTGGTCTGTCCTTTTGTTTGTATGAACTATAGTGCAAACTCAGGATCTCTGCTCAATACAGTCTCGTTACTTCAGCACATTTGGTTGGTACTGCATAAGGACTTTCTAGTCTTCTTCACTGTTACGACTGAAAAATACACATATTGGAAGCTTCGTAAGTTTCCTGCTGAGGTAAACTTCATCTCCGACCCCCCCCCCCTTTTCTATTTTCTGACCATCAAATAATTATACGTCCATGATAAAAGCAGGTAACGCGGTGCCTGTGACGCAACTCAAGGTTCGAGCACTTCACGCGTTCTCCTTATCCTCTCCAACTCACAATGTAAACATAAGTATGACTAATATGCCTGGAGCTGCTATTGTTTGTTTACATTGGCCAACGAGGATTTATCAATACTTAGGCCAAGCGAAAGTTACTCTATCTTTACTGTCCCCGCTTCTATCATTCATGCTTGGTTAATCATGGAAAATATAGAAGTACTTTTCCCCAAACAAATAAATTAACATGTGCATTTAAGTAAGTATCAATAATAGTTCACTAATAAACACTCATACTGTACATTCAAGACAGAGTGATTGAACAACTGATATACAAGTATTATTAACACAGAACTCAGCAATGATAGAAGTGGAAGTTAACGATTCATCATGTGACGTATTCTTTCCAGAACGTTGTCTCCATTACAGCTGCTCTGAACGCATCACGATTCTGGGCAAGTCGACCAGCATCAGCCAAAGACAAGTTCAGACTCTCTGTGATGTCCTGGGTCCACCGTCGTCTAGGTCGACCCCTTCCCCTTTTTCCAGGGACCATGCCTTCCATCACTGTTTTTTCCAGACTATTATGTCTTTTTATATGACCGAAAAATTTCAGCTTCCTTATTGCGATGGTATTTAGGAGCCAATGTTCCTGTACATTTAGTGAGTGCAGTACTTCTCTGTTGGTCTTTTTTCTGTCCAGGGTATTCTCAACATCCTTCTGTAGCATTTCATTTCGAATGATGTAATCTTTTTTGCAACTGTTTTATTGAGTGTCCAAGTCTCGCAGCCGTATGTTGCTACTGGGAATATACATGCTCTGATCAGTTGTAACTTTGTTTCTTTTCTTGTGCCTTGCCATAGGTTTTTCATCTGTATTAGCTTATGTGAAGCAATTGCAAGTCTTCTTTTAATTTCTACTGCACAGTCGCCAGAGCTGTTAATGATTGATCCTAAGTATTCGAATTCATTGACACTTTCAGTTCTTCGTTATCAATTTCAATTTCTGGTTTGGTCTTTACTTTGTCTGTTGTCAATACTTTGGTCTTCTTGGTGTTTAGGTATAGATTCTGGGCCTCGCTGTGTTTTTTGGTGGACAGAAGTAATTGTTCAAGTCCTTCTGGGTTGGTCGATAGGAGGACTGTGATCAGCATATCTGATTTCCGGGATCTGGTACCCGCCGATGTTAAATGAGTCAAACTCTGTGTGTTCTTGGTCATCTCTTACGTTTCTCATGATATTCTCGGCATAAATGTTAAACAGGTAAGGGGAAAGGGTACAGCCTTGTCTTACTCCTTTCTGTACTTCAAACCATTCTGATAGATCTATATTTTTCCTGACTCCAGTTGGAGCAGAGGTACAACATTGGCTAGATGACCAAAGAAAGATCTATGTAAATCATATTGGATGGAATCTGTCTTGCTGTTCAGCACAAGTGATACGAAGTCAGTGAGTAGTTATGCGACTGAATAAGAAGTTGCGAATCTTGCATATATCAGAGAACAAGAGTTAATGTTAAAATTAAATGAAAATACCGCTGCAACTACGTCTCAATAATGATCATAAATTTATGTATACATATTAGATTTACAAATCAAGTATTACGAATAATACAGTTTATCGACATACCCTTTCAACAAAGTCATTACTGCTAGGGTTCTTGATGGCTTTAGGTCGTTAAGTTCAATGACTTAAAATCCTAATTAAATGTTGCCCGTCCAGTTGGTACACAATGTCAATCGCGGCTGTATGACCGGGCCCCAGTCTTGGTTCTTTGTTGAGTTCCAGAAACTGTAGGGTTTCGATATTTAACAGGTCATCCTATTCCCTCCCCCAAGCATCACGTGGTTGGTGGGAAAGTCTCAAAATGTCAAAAGTATTCCTATTCTCCAATAAGCTTGCGTTGGTCCAGAGGGGCAGACTTAATCTCAAAAATAGGCTGTCCTTTATCTGGGCTTCACTGTCTATTGCATATGTTCTCAGAATTGTCAAATATTTCCCGTTCAGAAACTTTATGGTGGGCAATAAAAATGTCTTGTTTCCTTGCCCGAATAATTAAACGGGTGTATTACGCCTCCTAGTCTCTGAGTCGGCGAATCTTATCGATTACGCCATCCGTGAGAGGCATTTTATGACTCTTGACGTCAAGTGTAAATCTTACTGAGCAATTATGATGCAATATCTAGTCGCCAAAAGTCTGCAGTCGTCTTTGTTCTGAGATCTAACTTTTCTTAATGTGCGTGGAGAATGACCAGAGAAGTGTTGACAGCAGAGAATGGCAACAGTACATGGCGCGCTGTTACGCCGCGACAGTCTAATACTAAAGAAGACAATTGTAAGGAAAACTGACGTAGTTATAGGAGAAAGACAGAAGAAACAGATGGACCAACTTTGGTTTCGCCACAAGCAGCGACAAATCCGACATACGACATTCATTGTCAGCAGCGACAAATCCAACAGACGACATTCATATTGATCATTAACATGTCCAACATGCGACATTCAAACTCAGCAGCGACAAATCCAACAGACGACAATCATATTCAGCCTTGACAAATCCAACATATGACATTCATTCTCAGCAGCGACAAATCCAACAGACGACATTCATATTCTGCATTGACCAATCCAACAGACGACATTTATATTCAGTAGCGACAAATCCAACAAACGACATTCATATTCAGCATTGACAAGTCCAACAGATAACATTCAAATTCAGCATTGACAAGTCCAACAGATGCCATTGATATTCAACATTGACAAATCCAACAGATGACATTCAAATTCAGCAACCACAAATCCAACAGACGACAGTCATACTCAGCATTCCAGGAGGTCTCAAATGCCAGAAAGAAATAACATGACTACTACTCACTCAGACAACATGACCAGCTGGATAATATAAGGTTGTGCATGTGGCCGGATGCCTCATCATATAAAACAAAGTGCTTTTAAAACCACTGCTGGAGCAGACTTCCTGTCAGGTGGCCAACTACAGTGGTGGAATCATGCTTCACAGACAGCTGATAAAGGAAATAATGAATGTTTATGATACCTCACGTCTTGGTTGTTAAATAGCGTCGAAGAAATGTTCTTGTAACAGGTAACAGTATATGTTGTGTAGAAGATATGTTGGTCATCAATTTTGTTATTTTTTAGCTGTCAGTTAATAAAATCTTCTAATTCCAGCTGAGTTATGCAATTTCTGAAGTTCCCTAATATTTTAGTCACATTTAACATCGACAAAGTTAGAATTGGACAACTTCACCCTCAAGCATGTCGTACAAGGCCACAAATATGAGGTTGTGCTTAAGGCTGGCAACTTCTTACCAGACAATAACATGCTACAGACACCACAGTAGCAAGAACACATGAATGCTTGGTGCAGATTTCATGCAAGGGGACGAGCTGCAGTGGTGACTGTATGCTCCATAAGGAGCAAAGTGGACCTTGATGAGGATGATGATGATGATGATGGCGATGGTGATGATGATGATGGTAGTGGTGGTGATGATGATGGTGATGATGATAGTGATTATGATAGTGATGGTGATGATGAGGATGATGATGATGATGGTGGTGATGGTGATGATGATGATGATGGTGGTGGTGGTGATGATGATGATGATAGTTATTATGATAGTGATGGTGATGATGAGGATGATGATGATGATGATGAGGATGGTGGTGGTGGTGATGATGGTGGTGGTGGTGATGATGATGATGATAGTGATTATGATAGTGATGGTGATGATGAGGATGATGATGGTGATGATAATGGTGGTGATGATAATGAGGATGGTGGTGGTGGTGATGATGATGATGATAGGGATTATGATAGTGATGGTGATGATGAGGAGGATGATGGTGATGATAATGGTGGTGATGATGATGATGATGATGGTGATGATGGTGATGATGGTGATGATGGTGATGAAGGTGATGATGATGATGATGGTGATGATAGTGATGATGATAGGGATTATGATAGTGATGGTGATGATGAGGATGATGATGGTGATGATGATGATGATGGTGGTGATGATGATGATGATGCTGATGGTGATGATGATGATGGTGAGGATGATGGTGGTGATGATGACGATGGTGATGATGATGATGATGGTGATGATGATGATGGTGGTGATGATGGTGATGGTGATGATGGTGATGATGATGATGATGGTGATGATGGTGATGGTGATGATGATGATGCTGATGGTGATGGTGATGATGGTGATGATGATGATGAGTGATGATGGTGATGATGGTGATGATGGTGATGATGATGATGATGGTGATGATGGTGATGATGATATGGATTATGATAGTGATGGTGATGATGAGGATGATGATGGTGATGATGATGGTGGTGATGATGGTGATGATGATGATGGTGATGATGATGATGGTGATGATGATAGTGATTATGATAGTGATGGTAATGATGGGATGATGCTCATGGTGATGATGGGGATGATACTCATGGTGATGGTAATGGTGATGATGTTATGATGCTGATGGTGATGATGATAGTGATTATGATAGTGATAGTGATGATGGGATGATGCTCATGGTGATGATGGAGATGATGCTCATGGTGATGGTAATAGTGATGATGTTGATGATGCTGATGGTGATGGTGGTGAAGGTGATGATAATGATAGTGGTGATGATGATGATATGTCATCGGATGATACTGCCAAAGTCGAATAAGTCTGAAAGAAGCAAATGAGACAATCTGTTAATTTTCTTTGAGAATGGCTAACTTATTTGATGGAAGCGCTTGCTATGGAATATTTATCTTGTAAACCTTGTCTCCAGGGTAGCGTACCAAACACATCATTGATTTGGTTTTAAGGACTATCTTCATTACACACGGACAGCTCCATCAGTGCTCCGATCTCCTTCCTTAGATCACACAAAGAGGATCTCAGCACAGTACATGAACTCCGTAGCACCGGCGAGGACCCCAATGTGTGTATACAGGAATCAGACATTCTATAAATAGTTTTGTGGTGGGTTACAAAAGTAAAGGTAGTCCCATGACAGATACTGACGTAGGGGAGTAAAGTGTTAGAGACTTCACTATACTAGGTCCAGCATCGAGAGGTGGGGGGGACCAGTTTAATTTCTCGTTGCTTTTTCCTTCCCTAACGCAAGAGCCAAGTCAGGTAGGTACCCATTTACAGCTGGGTAGACATGAGCGTGATGAGACCGTGAATCGAACCTTTGTGGTGGGTAAGTTTGGCAATTTTTAAATTTTGTCAGGGCAGCGGCCGTTTGTTAAATAAATAATTAACACAGATGATTCAAACATGGTTACTCCATCTTGTAGAAAAACGTCAACAAACATATCGACAGGTCAACGAAAGAAAATAAAACTCAGTTATCCAAGAGAGAAGAAAGTCCCCTGGCAGTGTGGCGCATGAGGCAGCCCAGAGAAAGACACGTAAACAAATCGAACCACTAACCACAAAGATAACAGCAGCCAAAACATTCCAAAATACACGCACACAACCCAATATAAATAAAAAGATAAAATATGAAAATAAAAAAAGCATAACGTAGGAATTTATGATTGGGGTCAATGGCGTCAGGCGTTGGCGATCATATTTCTCCATTTCCTACCATGTATGCCGTTTGAATTACCTATGATAAAGATAGAAACGAAGCAACGAACGAACTCTATTTTCAAAGGGTTGAAAATTGGGCATGCAGGCCCGTCTGATGTTCTGCCCATCCTTTCTCTCATCTTTTATACTGAATTCATTTATTCTCACATACATTTTATACATCAATTTAAAAGAATTCAGTGTTGTAAAAGTGAAATAATAGCATACTCACATTCATAGTATCTAATTATAATCATGAAATAAAATATGTTGAAAAGTACAAACTAAGTATAACCATGAAATAAAATATGCTGAAAAGTACAAACTAAGTATAACCATGAAATAAAATATGTTGAAAAGTACAAACTAAGTATAACCATGAAATAAAATATGTTGAAAAGTACAAACTAAGTATAACCATGAAATAAAATATGTTGAAAAGTACAAACTAAGTATTACCATGATATAAAATATGTTTAAAAGTACAAACTAAGTATTACCATGATATAAAATATGCTGAAAAGTACAAACTAAGTATTACCATGATATAAAATATGTTGAATAGTACAAACTAAGTATTACCATGATATAAAATATGTTGAAAAGTACAAACTAAGTGTTATCATGATATAAAATATGTTGAATAGTACAAACTAAGTATTACCATGATATAAAATATGTTGAAAAGTACAAACTAAGTATTACCATGATATAAAATATGTTGAATAGTACAAACTAAGTATTACCATGATATAAAATATGTTGAATAGTACAAACTAAGTATTACCATGATATAAAATATGTTGAAAAGTACAAACTTCATTATTAAATCTACATTCTATATTATATATTTGTACGGAACTACCGATGAGTGTAGCTGTGATACCAATAAAAAAGACAGCTGAACATCTGCTGCAAAAAGTGCCCAACATATGATGAACCGAGAGAGCACATGTGACCGTCACTATTACCACACCAGGACAAACTCTATGGAGACAACAACAACCTCTGACTGACCACCGTTTTCTTTAAATTTATTTAAGTTGACGTCTGAAAGTGTAGGAAGAAGACGAAGAAGCTGCAGAACTACCGCTGTCTTAACACACGGACACAAACGCTGGTCTGTCAGTTGTACACAGATTGCGAAAAGCGGTAAATGGTGAGCCCCCACAAATCGGAAAGAAAGAAAGAAGAAAGGAAAGAAAGAAGGAAGGAAAGAAAGAAAGATGGATAGAAAGAAAGAAGTGTAGAAAGAAAGAAAGATGGATGGAAAGAAAGTAAGAAAGAAAGAAAGAAGGAAAAAAAAGGATAGAAAGAAAGGAAGAAAGAAAGAACAAAGGAAAGAAAGAAAGAATGATAGAAAGTAAGAAAGAAAGAAGGAAAGAAGAAAAGAAAACAAAGGAAAGAAAGATGAATATAGAGAAAGAAAGAAGAATAAAAAGAAAGAAAGAAGGAAAGAATGAAAGAAAGAAGAAGGAAAGGAAGAAAGGAAGATGGATAGAAAGAAAGAAAGAAAGAAAGAAGAATGGAAAAGAAGAAAGAAGGAAGGAAGGAAAGACAGGCAGAAAGAAAGAAAGACAGACAGAAAGAAAGACAGTAAGACATTATACAACAGAAAAGTAAAAGAAATAATCGACATTCCGGAGATTTGATCCGGATCTGTCCATCGTTTTCCTGAGAATTCATAACACGCTCACTTGTCTGTAACTATATTTTCTGCTACTGAAGACGTGTAACGGAAGCTTATTTAGCTTAATTCTGAGATGTCCTCAATGTTTCTCTATAAACCTTGAGTTTGATGCTCTTACCACAAATTTCGTCATTTCTCATTTATCTCACGGTAACATTGGCGGCCTATTTGAGACAACTCATCTCAGGCGCTATGATCTTGCTGTCATTCCTTCAGACGGGGACCGTGTCTGACGCTGATAGCAAAGATTTAGCGTTCATAAGCGTTCTTTAACAGTTGCAAGGAAGGGAGTTATGGACAGCTCTTAAGCAAGTAGGAGAACCACTAGAGGTCACAGATATGTGGTTTTACAGAAGAATGTTACAAATACCGTCTTCTTCTTTGATCCTTAGCTGTCAGTGACCCAGCTCTGGTCCATTCTTTGCATCTCGACCTCCACAGGTCTCCGCCAAGTTGTTTTTGGTCTGCCTCTCTTTCGCTTTCCTTCAGGGGGTCCATAGCATACCATGGACAGCTAAAAAGACTAATGAGGATGTCCTGAATGCACGCTTATTTCTCACTTTAGAAGTAAGTAGTCCACGTCGGGAATCTTATGATACGAACGAAGCTGGAAAATACCGTGACAACAGGAAGGATTAAAGAAAAAAAAAAAAAAAGACAGAGGACGATAAAGAGAGACAATACTGAACAGCTTGACGTCATGGCAAGGGGAGATGTGAAAAAAAAAATATCGATAAACAGTACTGGAGACAGGAAGTTGTTGTGGGACATCGCCTAACCCACCAAGCGTGAAGAGAGAAGAGCGCTTGATCTTAACAGACACGGATCCGTGCCTGAGCTGGGGCGTTGGTTGGTAGGTCGCTTCCTTAATCTCTTCACATGTGTTTCTATTTGTTCATTTGACCGAACTCTTTGAACATACTGCACACGTCATCATATTTACCTTTCAGTTCCCGGTAGAGCACAGGGTTTCAACAAATACACACACAGCCTTCATGGCCTGTACTGTTTGGTCGCGGTCTTCATGTGTCTTCTTTATGCCCGTGGCTTATGTCTTCCTTCATGTAATTGTTGACATCTGACTATGTCTCTTAATTTGTGGATGCAATATCAAGGACTATCCTGTAATGATATCATCCACTACTTGCGTCTTCTCCTAACATCCTCTTCCCAGATGCTGAAACTCTTTCACCTCTTTGATCAAGCTTTTACGAGTGGTAGAGTAGTTAGAGCTCTTGCATCTGGAGGCAAAGTGGCTGGGTTCAAAATCAGGTCGTCCCACGTTTTAGTGGCTGGGAAAATAGGCACCCAACTCTGCTCTTGAGTTACAGAATGTAAATATAGCGAGGACGGGAACTGATCACCCAATCTCATAAAGCTAAGATTAAGTAGAGGTGACATCTCTAACACTTCACTCCCCTTCTGCAGTATCTGCTTGCAATGACCTTGCCGTTACCATTTAATGTTTAAAATGAGCTGCCTGGAAGATTCTGGAATCAATCAAATAAATATCACGATTAGACGATATCAATATTTTATACCTGTTTTTTTTTAATGAGATAGATTGTACAGTTTTGAATTTGAATGAGATGGATTGTACTGTTTTGAATTTTAATGAGATGGATTGTACTGTTTTGAATTTTAATGAGATGGATTGTACAGTTTTGAATTTTAATGAGATGGATTGTACTGTTTTGAATTTTAATGAGATGGATTGTACAGTTTTGAATTTGAATGAGATGGATTGTACTGTTTTGAATTTTAATGAGATGGATTGTACTGTTTTGAATTTTAATAAGATGGATTGTACAGTTTTGAATTTTAATGATATGAATTGTACTGTTTTGAATTTTAATGAGATGGATTGTACAGTTTTGAATTTGAATGAGATGGAATGTACAGTTTTGAATTTTAATGAGATGGATTATACAGTATTGAATTTTAATAGGGACCCAAAGATGCAGCAATAGAGAATGCAGTCAGCGACCCATAGCTTGACTGCCTGCATCAGGGTCAGCGAACCAGAGCAGACCTAGACCCTACTCCACCTCCACGTGGTGGTCCTGGAAACAGGCTGCATCACTGCAGTCTGGCTGAGAGAGTAGGGATCGCAGAGGGAAGGCAAACCCGGTCCCAAAAAATGCCGTGCTGAAGTCGGATGTGTCGGCCGAAAGGCGCAGATATCACAGCTCCGGCGTAAACAGACACAACGCAACCAACGTCCTTTTCAGGACGAACGAGGAAGAATTTTAATGAGATGGATTGTACTATTTTGAATTTGAATGAGATGGATTGTACAGTTTTGAATTTTAATGAAATGGATTGTACAGTTTTGAATTAGCCTTCAGTGCTAATAAACGTTTGTAACACCAGCTATGGCAAGAACCAGACATGCGCCAGTGGAACAATGGATGAGAAGACGATGGAGATAGATAGGACACATACTGGGAGATCCTGTTGTTAGCATTACCAGCCAGTTCTTGTTTTGGAATCCCCAGGGTAAGAGAGGGAGAAGCAGGCCAAAAAAATACACGGAGAAGAGAACAGGAGACTGAGAGGATGGCACGGGACAGGAAGACATGGGCATGAGGTTGTTGAAGGCCTATGCTCCTTGAGGGGTGAAAAGTTGAAGAATAAAGAGAGGTTTGGATTTTCGTGCACTGTGCTGAGAACCTCCTTGTGTGATCTAAAGGAGGAGATCGGAGCACTGATGGAGTTGTCCGTGTGCAATGAAGATGCGACTTAAAAACAAACCAAAAAAACTAGATCTGGTTTCAGGGCACGGGGAAGACCAAGTGATGAACAGACAACAACACAGACATCCTACAACAACACAGACATCCTACAACATCACAGACATCCTTCAACAACAAGGGATTACAGCAACCATGGCGACACACTTGGCTCAATAACACTTCACGGAACACTACACTTCACGGCACACTACACTTCACGGCAATAGTGGGAGAGAAAAAAAAGTTTAGATTAAAGAAAGCAAGTGTGCAGATTTAATGGAGCAGCATCGACAACAAAACTGAAACGTAAGATTAATGTGACCTGTCTGATACAGTATTCTCATTTCATTCTACATCTTCTTCATCGTACACTCTCAGACGTCTATTTGTATATTTTCAAAGAAAGCAGTGATCAGCTTGAACCTATTTGTATCTCTATAGAGTTTGTCCCGAAATGGTACTGGTGATTGCTATATGTGCTTTATCCTGCATCTGATTCCCGTTTTGGAATAGAAAGGCAAAAGTCGAAAACTTCGAGCGGTTTCGAAAAAGTCCACTGATTATCTTACGTGTGGTTGAAGTTCATTTCAATATCCCAGTAATAATAATTCAATAATAACTATAAACATTAAAAAATATAAATTTGCGTCAATAGAAATCTCGATTGCATTCCAGTTCTTATCTCAAAGGGTTTCGCAAATTTTCCTTCCTGAAGACATCTTCATTTCCTCATATTCATATTTTTTCTCAATTGACACCCCCAAGCTCGCGCCCTGGAGAGGACACTCCATCTTCACCCTATAGGTGTCGACGCTTCTTGTTGCTGCTGTAGATATCTCTCAAATTCCTTTGGCTCTAACTTCCTCTGTCTCTCTTGCCAACATGTCAGTGGACCGTGTTGTCCCTTCTGATGCTTCTTGCTTATTTCTTTGCTTTAATCTTAATTTCAAGTACCATGTCTCTGAAAATTCTAATTTTACTAATGATTAAATCAGTTTTCTTATTTTTCCCGTTCGTAGATATTGTGACCGCATGGCCTTCCACGCTAGCACTATCCCTACTACTTCCACGCTAAGCATTTATACATGCTATAATATGCTACATAAAAGAATGACAGACCTCAAAAGCACATAAAAGAATGACAGACCTCAAAAGCAAATAAGACGTTTTTACACAAAACGCAGTATCATTCAAAGTTCAGTTGGCAGTTACTGCTCTGACAGGGCAAACGTAGGTCAGTCCCAGATAAAAATAATGAATGGGTTTTATGCGCGGAAAGTGGGAAATGAATGTTTGTGTGATCTGGTTTTTTTAATCCAATTGTTAAGTTGGAAAAGATCACACATGTGAAAAAAGTCGAAATAACAGAAAGTCGTGTGCAAAAAGTGGAAAACAGAGAGTCGTGTGCAGAAATTGTACCGTGTGGAAAAAAGAACGGGACGTGTGGAAAAAGGCGGGAAAATAGAAGATCTTCTGTGGAGGGGAGAGGTTAAAGCGAGTCGCTAGTTGTCACACCATAAAGATTCAGAGATGATTTTATACAGATAGCTGCCCATCACAACTATCCCACCACGACGCCCTCAGTGAGAACGACCTGTTTTGGTTCACGGAAGACGTGCAATTGTAAAGGTTTTAAGGCATTTAATATATTGCGATAGATGTTTCAATTATTGAACGCTCCATACACGATCGATTATGACGTGTATAGCGTTGTTTGGGTCACAGTCGGTAACTAAGAAACGCTACCCTTTGTTACTTGACCGCCAAGCTGAATAGCTGCGTTTTTCTAACCTTCCAATTCAATGGCAGGATATAGCCATTTATATATGCATTTTTTGATGGACCAAGGTCAGTCCTAGAACTCTATATGAGAGGGAAATTTATGGAGGTTAGTATTTAACTAGAATTCTCAGAAGGAGAAGAATAATCGTCAAATTCGTATGAATATATTCAGACTCGCAGTCTCACTTTCGGCAGGTAGCCATGTCTAGCTGCGCGTGCATATAGCTGTGATGTTCTGACGACAATACTGCATTGTATCCTTAAACGGACATTGACACGTAAACCAGCAGTCTACGTTATTGATTAATTATGCATGACTTATATGGACTTATGTTCTACTCCTATTTGAAATGATCATCCTGTGTGTACAACTGTGAATTAAATGTATGGACTCAATGAAATGACTTATCAAATCAATCGTATTTCAAGGTTCAAGTATTGTTCGGAATCTTCCACCCCCGCATTCGCTTAATCTTCCATCGAAGGCACGATGCACTATCACTGAATAAAAAAACTAACATATCAAAGAAAAAACAATGGCCAGAAATTTATAATTGTTTTATTCATATCACATGGAACATTGTTCAGAGCAAACCACCTTGCAACACTATGGTTCCATCGGAGATTCAATACATCAGTGCAGGCGTGCCTCGAGTGGCTTGCGATAGGATTACCTTTTTTATCACAGTATACATCACAGCTGAGAGATGTTTGTGTACAGTGTTCCCATTGCACGTTAAACAGATGATAACTCCCAGAAGAGCTACCGTAATTGTTATTGCAATTTACACTGTGACAATACTAAGCTGTGTTCCCGTATACTGTACAAACAACATTGACTGGAAGTTCTATCCAGACAGAAACAGAACTCTTCTCGGGCTTGTCACCAGATGGAATAGAGGCAGAGTTGAAGGGATAATTTACATCATACAATTTATTCTAGGAATAATTAGCTTTGTAGCTGTGTTTTTGTTTACTGGCATTTTAATAAGACAACTTCGAGAGAAACATGCGTGGCGTAAAACTGCAAGTGTAGACACAAGAAAGTCAATGACAAACAAAGACAGAAAAACAATTAATTTGATAATTCTAATCGCCGTGGCTTTGATCGTATGCAACATCCCTGGTGTACTGTTGTTTATGACCACGTTTTGTGAACCAGAGTTGTCAGCCCGTGGGAGATATTCCAATCTGTTCTATGCCACATGGTCGTTTGCATTTTTGTTCCAAGCAATAAATTCTAGTGTTAATATTTTTCTGTATTTTAAAATGAGCACTTTGTATAGGAAAACATTTCGTATTTTATTTAGGCTAATTAAAAAATAGACATTAACAAACATGTTTTTGTATTGATTGATTGATTGATTGATTGTTTATTTGATTGATTCAGTCATTGATTCATTCATTTCCCTTTTCGTTCCTTATGGATCATGGGACTCCCAATGCATCATTCATGTGCTATTGAAGTGGCAGTTTCTGTAGAAAGACATTTGACATGATGAGGTTCCCACTCGTATAAATAGAAGAGATGTGGGCGATAGAGAGAGATTTCAGGATTTATGATTCCAATGATACCATGATTTTAGACTAGAGGATTTTTACAGATAGCTATAGGTGAACTTCGTCTTTGAGGATATTAAGACAAGTTTTTTTTTTGAGTAGACAAGTGTGTGTATTATTCAGTTGGATTATATATTTTTCATTTTGGATAAACAACCATCATTTTGTGAAATTTACATTGTTTGTCTAATGACATCAATAAACTCTAATATAATTTTCTACTGAATTGATGTTTGTGGAAATTTACAGTAATTTCTTTTGGATATACGTTGTTGTGCTGAAACTGTTTTGCTTATCACCAAATTCAAAGGGAAGAACCTACCTGGGAAGAAGAAGAAAAATGAGTAAAGGTCAAGTATTACCATCTCTGGCGGAAGGCCAGTTAGAACTTGAACCACAACAACATATAAAAGATTAACTCTGACTAAATAAAATCAATATAACTACTAGTGCCGTATAACCTACACGGCCACATATCTTCAAATTGATGCCGTGACCTGCGCACAAGTAACTGACGCTGGCACATATCTTCAAATTGATGCCGTGACCTGCGCATACAACTGACGCTGGCACAATATTCTTAATAATTTCTCTTGTTATTCACAGCGCACACCCTTGTGTCCAAGAACTTCTCCGCATGCTATGTTTGCCCTGTTTTCAATTTTTGAAGCACTTTGTTGAGTTTTAATAGAAACTGAGGCTGGACATTTTTTGCGGATTAACATTTTTCTTACGGGATTGGTTAACCGTCCCCACTCTCAACCCTCGTGAGTTGCTTTTATACATCATGGTACAATGTTAATATCCATTGCTCCCCATCCTGATCCCGGTAATATACGGATGCGTCGTCAGCTCATAGTAATACTTTTTCGTCACTTAATGATGTTCGTATTTCTTATGCAAATATGATCTATCTCAATATCTGAACTTCAGTTTTGGGATCTCCATGTTACTTGTATGTATTTTCTTATTTGAAAATATGCTTACTTGTCAATACATTGATCTGATACACAGAAATATGTAAATATTTCTCTAGTTTCTTTCAGTTTTCCCAGTCAGTATTCTCCCATAGTGTGTCGGGTTGTCTTCCATGCTCTTCTGTAGTGATCCACTAATGGCTAAACTTCGTGTAAAAGGACGAGGATTTTTAAAAGGTATCAACTTCGCTCAAGATTACTCTTGGCAGAGATATAAATGGAAGGTTGGTGCTTCTATTTCAGGGAGTTAACCAGGATTTGTAAGAATTGCAAGTATAACAACTGAGTCATCTAAGTTTTTAAAATAAATTTAGTATTCTCCGCCCACTTTAGTGAGAAAATATATTGTGACTCGTATTCTTTGAGCCCTACCCTAAACATGATTCAACAAAATATTAACTTGAATAGATCTGGGTATATATGTATTTTTAAAAAAATGCGGGTGCAGATATAACATTCACTCAATAGTGATTAACTCAGCTCTAGATTTATATTTACATATAAAACATGTTTAATAATGAGTTATTTGCTTTAACAGAATAAAATGAATACAATTGATTTTCTGTAAAAGAAAAGAGAAAAATAAACAATTAACTTTTGTCGCCATAGGAAGACATGGTGGTTGTAAAATTAGAGTTAATGTAGTGGACGTGTACTGAGTACTGAGCTCGAAATGCAGTGACCAAGGTTGTAGCTGATTACTGGGCGCGTCACTGCTGGTCTGCAGAGGTGCTTTGACTGTCCCTTCTCTACAGGACTCGAATATTTTGGCAGCAGTACGTCCTTATGTATTATAAAAAAATTAGTCAGATGATAGCAGGCATCAAATTTACTCAACTAATTGATTAACTCAACTAATGATTTATATTTACTTATACTTGGGGAGCTGAAGGGTGGCAATGATGCTGATATCATTTTTCTCTCACAGATTCTTCTCCTTGTCCTTATTATGACATTATTATTAGTATATTAATATACTATTCTTATAATCTCTTGCATCAAAATATCCAAGATGGATTTACGATCAACTTACTTACTTAGCCGTTCTTCTTCACCGTTGGGAGTCATAAGTTAGCCAGAGACAGAGTGCCACGCTAGCCCATTTACTGATTTCCTGTTGGGCTGGTTTAAGTCCAGTCCTTGGTCCTTCAGAGATAGTCTGATGTCGTCTCAGTGAAATCTGGGTCATCCTGGATGTCTGGACCCCTTTCTGATTTAATATCAAAATAGATTGAAAACGAAAAGAGCCCGTGAGTCGTTAGTAATCACATAATTTATTACTATTTAAGGAACAATGACCCCCGCGCTCAACGTTGGTGCCATAGCAAATGATTCACATGATCTTGCAGCTGTGAGGTCTTTGGCAATTTGTTTCGCAGGATGATGTTGCCAGCTCCATGCTCAACCTCATATCAGTCGCCTTGTACGACACGCTTGATGATGCGGTAGTCCTATCCTGTCTTTGCGTCATCAGAGACCCACCCTGAACTACACAAGACGCGAACCAAATAACTGCTTATAAATGTCCGTAATAAATTGTAGAATAATTCACTGTAGAATATTAGTGTATCGGCAGTGTTACCAGGCATGCTGTAAAGTACTGCTTTCATTCTCCTTACGCAAACCAGTGGCGAATATGATGGAGGCTCCAGAGGGAGCTAAGGTCAACTCAACCGACGCAAGGTTGTATCTACTGGTCATGTTGATGTAGTGGGAGAGTGGAAGATACGCGAATGGTGTACTGTTCGATGTAGTTGACACTTGATAATATTTCACTCACACTCTTATACAAGTCAATGATGTTAGGAACCGCTGTTGACGTTTCTATGCTTTTAATAATGACGCACACACTTGGACAGCACGGAATACAGTCATGAGTATGTTGACATAGCAAATCATTAGGTAGTAGAATAGTAGTACATATTTCATGCAACATTCAATATAAAGTCATCAGTCAATGTTCTGGCGGACTATTGCCATATCCCCTAACTGACTGAACGCATCAGTGGGTATGTGTGTGTAAACATACAAAGAGTTCACTGGACGAACCTTTTCCTTGGCTAAGTTCTCCAGCTGTATATGTCAAATATTTAAGTAACAAAGTTAAACCACGATAGGGGTTTTCATCTTAATGAGATCTCCGTGCCACTGTCTGAATAATAAGATTCATGATCCGTTCTCTGGACAGTGATCCATAATGATAATAGGAATACAAAAATGGCTTCTTTCCCTGAGTTTTCTCTCCCTCGCCCAGCAGAAGGATAATCATAATCCAGAGTTAATTCATAACTTGAATATATACAGGGTGTTCCACGAAAAAGCGGCCCGTGACGTCATGTAATGCTGACGTATTGTGTCGGAAGTAATGTGAATGGCCAAGTAGTCCTAGCGTTGTAGAAATGTGACGTCCTAACAGTTGGCACTATACATTTTTCGGCATTAACGACCGACCCTGTTGTACGCCATTTTGAAATCAACTTCTGTATGCTACTCTTTGATAATCACGGACAATAATTTAGGTCAATCTAGTACTGCTTAGAACCTTTTATAACCGACATATTTATAAACATTGAAAAATACTGAAAAATCTGGCTACTTTCACTTTGTGAATGGGGCCGCTTTTTCGTGGAACACCCTGTATAATTTCCTAGAGTATCCATACAGTCCCTTAGTCAGAAGGTTGCTTCATGAAGACAAGCGCTGATGGAACCTGTCATCTTCATCAATCTATATTTAAACGACCAACGATGCTCGAAAATACGATGTTTCATCTAGGTCTAACCATAAGGAGATCATCAAAGGAAAGAGGGTCTGGCTTTACCTGGAGTCCGAATTTAAACATAATGAAATACATGAGAAGAGTCTGTAGTGGTTTTAATGGTACTGTATGGTTGTGATGTTACCTAGTGTGATGTATGAGGTCAGCTGTGAAGGCTCCTGAGATAAATGTAGATGGGAATTACAGAAGGCCCTTCTTGCTACCACTTACGACCTCACACATATCTTTTTTTTACTAATATGAATGTAGCTACGTTAAAAGTCTAGGGTACTGCAATGTAATGTGTTGTAATAGAATATACAAACACACACACACAGATAATTATTAAATGTAACAATCTTAATATATTCCTACAACACACTGAACTAACTCAGGCTGTTTTAGTTTAGGTAATTAAATTTTCTTTAAATTTATTTGTTCTGAACCAAGGTTTTATGTTGGTCAGAACATATGAAAAGTTGTGTAGTTAAAAATGTATTGCATACATATATGGCATCATAAAATGGCATGGGTGTACATATGTATTTTATAAAACTGGTTAATATTAATACTGTTTATAGTTCTAATTTCTCAGGGAAAATTTTTAATAGATGTGCTTGTGGGGTGGTGTCATCACTCCCACTCTGTAACTATAGGAAGATGTGTCCATTTTTTAATACACTTTATTAATTCTGTCTTTCCCAAAAGTTCAGTTTATTAGGATGGGAAATATTTATAATTTTGTAGGCGTATGGTGAATCTTCAGCAGGCCACTAAGAACTCATCTTGTCTGCGAAGATCTGATGATGGAGTCCTGTGGCCCACTCCTCTAGGCTGCTAGAATACAATGACAGTCTGCATCCACACTTTGTTTGACTGCAAACACTTCTGCTGGTATACGCTTGAATAATTGTGTAGCACTATTCTAGTGCCACACCAGAAACTCACAGGTCTGAAACAAATTGGAGCTGTGTCAGTAATCTACTCACTGCACCACTCTTCCACAGCACAACACATCAACAATACACAGAGGGGGTGAGATCTCTCTGACCATACAGCACATCTTACCAAGTTGGTTTCATACCATATCAGTTTCCCCAAAGACTGCCTTACATCTGAGATATGTTCAATAGTTTTCTTTTATTCAATAAGATAGGTGATATGTTCCCACAGATCTCAATACTAGATCCTCCTTCTATAGTCTTGGCTGGGCGTCCATGTATTTTGTTTATCTCTAGACCCTGAGCTTGGGCTGGGGATCTAGAGCGAACACTTACTTGTCGTAATCATTTTGCATGATATGGCAGTATCAATCACTCAAAATATTAAAATATTAAAATATATAAAAGAAATGCTTTCATTCTTACCAGAATTCAGAATATAGAACACAGTTATTCTCTAGCAAAACTCAGCTGAGCTGCTGGCTCTAGTATGGCGTCCCTCTAAATATATATTGAATAGCTTCGGGGACTAACACCACTGAGATATTTACTGTGTCTACTACTGGACAGATTTATAAAAATGGCAAAAATGCGCGTCTGTGTTTTTGCCATTTCTTTGCTTCAAGGCCGACAATTTGAGACTTTAGTGAAGCATGCACAACAATACTGTCGCTAGTCTGATATGAACAATACAGTCTTTTGTCAATATCTTCCTTGTTATCTATCCGTCTGGATAATTTAAAGTATATTATTTGTCAGCTCAAGATGGGCTATCAAACTAGTTAGGTTTTATATTCATAACTCTATTATTAAGAAAAACATATTTTTTCTCAAGGTTAGTTTTTGAAATTTGTTTGCGATTCTTTGCCCAAGGCATTTTACCGCTGAATTCAAATAAAACAACCAAGTATCGTAAAAGCGTCCAAGAAATGACTGTTTCGAATACTAGCTAAGGCTTTTCTGTCCATTTCCTTACATTGTGTCAACTGTGACGTGAATTTTTCCTTTTAAACTACCAATTGCGTCTTTTAGCCTTGCTAATTTCAAACACGTGTTCAGTCATATTTTTCCTTTTTTTTTTATATTCCGTCCGTCCTTATTTTAACGTTGCATCATGGTAAATCATCACAGAGTCTCTGACATAATACTCTTGCAGAGTCATTCCTTCCATATGGAAAAATCATCCACAAATCACTTTTAACCTTTAGCACATACATACGGCCATTACGACCGGCTTCTTCGGAACTCACTACAACTCGGTAGGACAACGAATACCTCCGCCAGAGTTCGCCATAGTCCGATCTTAGCATACGAAGATATACAATATAAGACTGAATCTTCTTGTACTAGACAAGTAATTCATATAAATTCAGGCCATAAACATATTGAACAAGATCAATCTATTTTCTGGCCCTAACAAACGAGAACTGACATGAATTCAATATTCATACGCCGAATCAATATCAAGAGAGACCATCCATATAATCAAACGTATAAATCAAACATGGATTATCTCGCTTTACCAAGGGAAGCATTTTCGTACACAAATAAATACAAATATATATTTTCCCTATTAAATAGACATATCGTATTTTTGTAATCTGTGCATTCAAAAATATGTGCGCAACAGATTACCACCCCCCCCGGGAAAAAAAATGGTACTTTTTTTTTTTTTTTTGGAAATACATCCAGGAGCAACATACAATAGGCTCACAACGCACGAATAACAATGCGCAGATGATAAGCATTCCAAACAAATGTAACGCCTAATGTAAGGCTAAGTCGTCCTATGGTATGACAAGTGAGAATATCTCAAGATCTCAGAGAAAGTATTTCTCTAAGTATAAATATTTCCAGAGAGGTGTCACCAACGCATACTACAATACTGGCAATGCCACAATTTCTACACTAGTTTATCCAAAAATTTCATCTTAGGTATTTTAACATCATGATTATCAAAGACGAAAAAACATCAAAAGATCAGCGGTGAATATACATCAATGAACCGCTAAGTAATGATACAATCAATATATATGATACATTACGTATGTATACACATTTTAACATAGCAAAAAAAAAACTGTAGCAAAGTTAGACATGTTAGAAATCTCAGGATCTAACAATTAGGAATCATGTGGGCATCTAGACAAAATGTCTGCCATCACATTTTCTGACCCACGGATAGCTCGCACCGAAAAATAAAAAAGGCTGAAGAGCAATTGCGTATCGCGTTGATCTCGCGCTCTTCAGATTTTTACTCTGAATAGCAGTAAGAGCTTTCTGGTCAGTTTCCACAATGAAATGCGCGCCAAGAAGAAATCTTTGAAGTTTCAGGATTGACCAAACCATAGCCAATAATTCACGGTCTAGGACCAAGTAATTCTTCTCTGCGGCATTTAATTTTCGAGAAATATACATCACAGGATGCAGAGTTCCAGAGTACTCTTGCATTAGTGCTGCTCCAATCCCTGTGGATGAAGCGTCACTACGAAGAACGAATGTCTTATCTTTAGTAGGTAACACTAAAATAGGTGAAGTAGAAAACATGGTTTTAACCTTATCTAAAGAGGATTGACATTCTTGAGTCCAATGGACTATATTAGGAGACCCTTTCTTTAGCAAGGAAGAAAGAGGTGACATAATGGAGGACAGATTAGGAATGAATCGTCCATAAAATTGTATTAGACCTAAGAGACTTCGCACTTGCTTTTTAGTCTTAGGAATAGAAATGTTAAGTATCTTACTTGTATTATGGTCTTCTGTTTTTAGGAAACCACGACCAACCCGGTGACCTAAGAAAGATATTTCGCTAAAACCAATACACGCTTTCGATGGTTTTGCTGTTAGGTTATGCTCGCGTAAGATAGACAATAGTTCATTTAACCCGTTAAAGTGATCTTTCCAAGTATCACTGAAAAGACAGATGTCATCAAGATATGCAATGACATCTGAGCGATGAGATAGGATTCGACGCATCATGCGTACGAATGTTGCAGGGGCGTTCATAAGGCCGAAAGGCATGAAATTCCATTGGAATAGACCCCTGGGTGTCGAAAAAGCAGTAAACGGCTTGGCGTGTTCGGATAGTGGAACTTGCCAATATCCCTTAGACAAATCAAGTTTAGTGAAGAAATGAGATTTCGATAGTCTAGTAAGTAGCTCTTCTAGTAAAGGCATAGGTTCAGCATCAAATTTCGTCACTTGGTTCAATTTGCGATAATCAACGCAAAGACGTATGTTATTGTCTTTTTTCCGTACAATAACCATCGGCGAAGAATATGCTGATGTGGATGGTTCAATTATTTTTAAATCTATCATCTCATCCAACTCTTTCTCAACCTGCGCTTGAAAATGTATCGGGATAGGATATGGTCTGACTCTTATAGGATTATGGTCAGTAAGAATAATGTCATGTTCAATGACATCAGTTTGACCAGGAATGTCAGTAAGGACATCCTGAAATTGTTCTAACATAGTAGAAACTTGTTTCTGCTCTCCTAGAGATAAGTCGGGAGAAACCGTAACATCTTTCCATGATTCATTAGAATGAAGTGGAATCATCGGAAAAGGGAGATTCACATCCGAGAAACTCGTTTCCTCATCCTGTATTACTGACAGTGATGAGTAATGTCCATGTGGGACTGGTGAATCGTCCGTTGCCTGGAAAACAGGTTGTAAATAATCCGGACGTTCATGGAATTCCGTAAGCATGTTGATGTGGAAGGTTTTATGCTTCCCGTCAATATCGACGATATAGTCAACATCGGAAACTTTTGATATTACATCGTACGGACCTTTCCAAGAAATAAGAAGTCTGTTTTCCCTACAAGGTAGCAAGACAAATGCTTTGTCACCTGGACAAAGTTGTCGCAAGCATCTTTTCTTATTGGCAAATTGTCTTGCCTTCTGTTTTGCAAATTCAGAAGAAGCAGTTGCCAATTTGCATGCTTCAATAATCTTGTGTCTAAGCGCGATGACATATTCGTAAGAGGATTTTGTGTCATCGACAATATTATCAGCAGTTATAAGGTCATGAAGTAAGGACATAGGACCTCGCGGTTTCGCACCAAAGACAAGTTCAAAGGGAGAAAATCCTGTATGTTCGTTGGCGACCTCTCTGTATGCAAAGAGAGCCGCGGGTAAAACCCTATCCCAATCCTGAGGATGATCTTCAGTTATCTTACCTAGTAGGTTTTTGAGAGTCCTATTCAGACGTTCTACCATCCCATTAGACATAGGATGATAAATACTACTCAGAGATCTCTCTATCTTAAGAGTCGACATTACTTGAGACATGGTATCCGATATGAGTTGGGTACCATGGTCTGATAATATTTCTGCTGGAAATCCCAGACGAGAAAATATTAGCCAAAGAGCATCTGCAATATCAGCAGTAGTTATGCTCTTTAGAGGAACAGCCTCTGGCCAACGTGTGCACATATCAACACACGTCAAGATAAATTGGTGTCCTCTAGCAGACTTTATCTTAAATGGACCAATGATGTCTATCGCCATTTTCTGAAATGGTCGAATTGGAATATCTGCAGCCTGAATAGGTGCAGCATGGCGTGGACCTCTGGATTTAACCTCTTGACATACCTTACAAGATCGACAATAGATCCGTATGTCTTTGGCCACAAAAGGCCAAAAGAAAGACGCAAGAACTCTAGCTTTAGTACGGGAAAAAACCCTATGTCCAGCACACTGAGAATCATGAGCGTGCTGTAAGATTTTAACTCTCATATTTTTGGGCACAAGAATTTGAGAATGAATGGACTTTAGCAGAGTCTTGTACCATACGTACAAGGACGCCATTTTTCATCGTAATCCAAGATTTACGATTTGTATCTTTATTCGGATCGCCTTTTGTTGCTAACGTGAAGAATTTTTTAAAAGTAGGATCATCTTCCTGTTTCTTTATGAATGAGTCACGAGAAATTTCCAAGGGATCATCTTGGATCTGCGCATCATTATCTTCAGAAGGGGAAGATTGCGGCATGTTAAGAGCTTGAGCCCTAGTAACTACTGCATTAGCAGTTTGTATATTGTTATTTTCCCAATCAGAAATTTGTTGTGGAGTGCATTCTTTCACTCCATGAATGCGACCGATGATAAGATCAGCGATCGGATTCGGCAGAAGACATGCTTGCACATCTCCTGTAAAGAAAGGAGTAGCAATATTGATAATGGCAGTAGAGTACTTCTCCAATGTGCCACCAAATGTTACGCATTTGATTATTTTGCCAGTGGCTCGAGAAGGATCTACAAGTGACTGTCTCACACCAATGGTGGGGCACTCCGAATCGAAAAGAATTGAGACCGGAGTACCATTTACTAGACCTCTATTCAAGACAAGAGCACCTCTTCCATCATGCGCGACTGACGCAGGAAGAGCGGGAAGCGGTGACCACAGCTTAAAGTAGAAACTGTGGTTGGATCGAATAATGTTTTGCATTGGGAGCACTGAGATGCTCTACCAAAATCAAAAGCAGAACATCCTACATTATTAGAGTCTTTCTTATCATTATTTTGATTACCGGCTTCATGGAACTCTTGCTGTGCAGAGTTAGCCTGGTAATGAGATTTATGTCTTTTGTATTGTGATCTACCTCGATTATTATCACCTCTATACCTATTATTATATCCTCTGTTATAACCCTTGTTTGGGTTTGAATCATAATGTTCATGATCATAATCATCATACTCATTATAATGAGTATCCCTGTAATGTTGGTTTTGTTGTTTCCATGAAGAACTTGGGTAGTTCCTATAGTTACTCCCTTTGCGGAAATGTCTATAATTATGGGCACCCCTGTATCTAGGACTGTCAGCCCGATTCCAGTTCTTCGAAGAAGAACCCTGATTTGAGTGGTTACCTTGGTTTTGATAACTATTCCAATTAACCTTTTTGTGAGATTTATCTTGAGCTCCTTGAAACTTGTGTGAGTAATTATGGTTGTATTGTGTTGCTGAAGCAACTGGCATACCCTCTTTAATGTTAGTGTTGCTAAGAGTTACGTCAGGGTGTGCCGTGACGTATTGGTCACAATATTCTTCCATTTGTTTTAATGTACTGGGTTTACGCTCATGTAAAAATTCTAGAAATGGTTTATTCACTGAAGACATGATCTTGTCTCTGAGTAATAAATCCGTAAGAGCCTCAAATGTTTTCTGTGTTTTGGATAATTCAATCCATCGTGAAAATGTAAGACGTGCTTTTGCAATGAATTCTGAGAATTCTACACCTGTCTCAGGTCTCATTGTTTTAAACAAAAGACGGTAACCTTCCTCTGACAACTGATACTTCTTTATCAAGGCTGACCTGATAACATCATAGTTATCCATGTCGGCCTCTTCAACCAAACATAACTTAGTCAGAGAATCACCTTTTAGATTTTCAGACAACTGATTCACATACTGTGATTTATCCACATTATGAGCTCGACAAGCACGTTCAAATCTATTAAGCCAGAATGTTATATCGTCACTGGCAGAGTTGAACGCTGGTACCTTGACCTTGTAAGTAAAGGGTTTACCATTACCACTAGATGCCTGATTAACAATACTCACACTTGTCAATTTCAATATCTCTAACTCAAATTCATGTTCTCTTATTGCTTTTCTCTCTTCAGCTTCTAATCTTTTCTTCTATTCGAAGTTTTCTCTCCTCAGCAGCAGCTTGAGCAGCAGCAGCAGCTTTTCTCTCCTCAGCAGCAGCTTTTTTTCCCTCAGCAGCAGCTTCTAATCTTTTTTCTTCTATTTGAAGTTTTCTTTCCTCAGCAGCAGCTTTTCTCTCCTCAGCAGCAGCTTGAGCAGCAGCTTCTAATTTTGTTCCTCAGCAGCAGCTTTTTTTTCCTCAGCTTGCATCTGCAATCTGAAATTCTCAGCCTCTATCTTCTTTTTTTTTCAATTTCTGCTTTCCATTTATTCTCATCTTTTTGTTTTTTCTCTTCTGATTTTAATGCAATATCAAATTGAGCAGTTGTCCATTCTTCTAACTCTTTACCAGTCTTATCAAGGGATTTCCCTTGTGTAATAAAGTAATCTAATGTAGACATCCTGTCTTATTAAATCAGTAATCTGAAAAAGTAAATAAATTACCTTATCCCACTTTAATGGGAGACAAGTCTGTACTATAGACTTGTATACTCACTTTACTTTATTTTACTCTCTTAGTCTTAGCCAAAGACCTTGTATGGTTATCTTGTTTATAATATAACAAATGATAACTTGAGTACCTGTGGAAACAATATCTGTATATCCCAATCACTGTGGAAGACAAGCCTTACAAAGGTCTTGTATACTTCCTTAATGTAACCAATGATCATAAAGTACTGGTCTGTACTATAATATAAGTGTATTCAACTATACCTCATATATCATCTGTCAACTAAAGACATTAACAAGAACAAACAAGAAAAGACAATATGAAAACAATTGCAGAAATTAAATAATTTAACTAGGAGAACTAAAGAGAATAGTCACAGAACCTGTGATAATAACTGCAATGAAATCAACAAGACAAATAACGCCAGCGTGTATAAACATAAGGGTGTAAAAAACTAAATGATAGGAAAGAGTAGACCAACAAATTATACAAACAAATCAAACAAAAATAAAGAACAGAAAAAATATTACAAAAACAAATATGAACACAGTCGTCACAGCTAACAGAAATAGCAGCAAATTGTTGCTAACAAATTTCCAATTAAGAAAATTTGTACCTATAGAACCCTAGTACAAGACCAATGTCACTCGGTATACCTTGTACTAGTTGCCGCCCAACCTTAAACCCGCTGACATATAATAACTATACATCTAACCAAAAAACATGTAACATAAATACATATAAAAAATAAATGTATACATCAAATAATGAGATGTGTTGCGGTTGAAATGTGTTGCAAAGTATGCTCAGCTTTTATATTAATGGTACAGCTTTTTAATCACAATAACTGCCACTTTTAATCAATCTTAAATTTTTAATTTATTTTATTACACTGTTCAATTTTTTCTTTTTGAGCATGTTAGAAGATCCAGCGATGAAATCTATGCACTTTTATGTTCAACAACACTGCAACAATAAAACAGTTTATGGCCTTCAAAGTATTCAACTGTGTATGTCTCCTTGACATAAACAATGTCTGTTCCACAAAATTTCACTGTTGGGAGTAGAAAATGCCTTAGTTTTAACGCCGAGTTTGGCACTTTGCCATTTCACCCAAATAGCCACTTTATGTCACGTGATGAGACTGGCTGGGGAAGTTTTGCTAACAAGACAGGTAAAAAAAACGAGAGAGAGTTAGCAGCGATAGGGGCAGTCGGTGTCCAGCGTTTTTAAGGTGGAGATGTGTGTTTGGGCGTGTGTGGATAGCCCTGATGTATATTCCTGTTTTTACATGGAAGTATTTTAATGTATGGCATATTTAACATTCATAATTGTTCATGCAAATGAGTGACTTTTATTATCATTATTAATCTTGACTGTGTTCTTATTGCCTGACCACATCAATGGGGCTAATGTGAAGTTCGTCGTCATGTGTATTAAAGTTACAAACCGTCATTCAGTTATTATTACTTTCGTTGGAGAAAGAGATGTGTGCACAAAGTAAGTTAATGCTAAGAGTTAATGTTGATTCGCCAGGCACGTAAAGAGAGAACCCTGGACATTACATTCCTACCAATATAGGATACACATAAACAGTCGTGCAAAAGAAAAAGGCAGGAATAAGCACGAAATATAAATAACCACACACCACCCACACCTCTCAACAGTCACCAAGCGCTGACCTGTGAAAGACTGTCAAAAATACTGCAATTCTTCTTGAGCAGGCTAAACAATCACTTCTGTCTTCTGTCCGGTGAGAAATGTCAACAAATTCTGACACAGATACGGTATACACTGCAAAACAGGTCAAGCTGACATCAACTGCGAAGTTGTATCATAGGTAATGATGTGTCGTATACGGCGTCAGGGAACCATCAGTAGTTGATCTATACATCAGTCCTCTGCGACGGTTAGCCCCAGGAATCTGGCTCACCACTGTAAAATAATTCACTGTAGAATATTAGTGTATCGGCAGTGTTACCAGGCATGCTGTAAAGTACTGCTTTCATTCTCCTTACGCAAACCAGTGGCGAATATGATGGAGGCTCCAGGGGGAGCAAAGGTCAACTCAACCGACGCAAGGTTGTATCTACTGGTCATGTTGATGTAGTGTGAGAGTGGAAGATACGCGAATGGTGTACTGTTCGATGTAGTTGACACTTGATAATATTTCACTCACACTCTTATGCAAGTCAATGATGTTAGGAACCGCTGTTGACGTTTCTATGCTTTTAATAATGACGCACACACTTGGACAGCACGGAATACAGTCATGAGTATGTTGACATAGCAAATCATAAGGTAGTAGAATTTCTCCAGCTGTATATGTCAAATATTTAAGTAACAAAGTTAAACCACGATAGGGGTTTTCATCTTAATGAGATCTCCGTGCCACTGTCCGAATAATAAGATTCATGATCCGTTCTCTGGACAGTGATCCATAATGATGACAGGAATACAAAAATGGCTTCCTTCCCTGAGTTTTCGCTCACTCGCCCAGCAGAAGGATAATCATAAGCCAGAGTTAATTCATAACTTGAATATATATAATTTCCTAGAGTTTCCATACAGTCCCTTAGTCAGAAGGTTGCTTCATGAAGACATAAGCGCTGATGGAACCTGTCATCTTCATCAATCTATATTTAAACGACCAACGATGCTCGAAAATACGATGTTTCATCTAGGTCTAACCATAAGGAGATCATCAAAGGAAAGAGGGTCTGGCTTTACCTGGAGTCCGAATTTAGACATAATGAAATACATGAGAAGAGTCTCTGACATAATACTCTCGCAGAGACATTCCTTCCTTATGGAAAAATCATCCACAAATCACTTTTAACCTTTAACAGGACCAGCCCTAGAAATCACACATACGGCCATTACGACCGGCTTCTTCGGAACTCCTTACAACTCAGTAGGACAACGAATACCTCCGCCAGAGTTCGCCATAGTCCGACCTTAGCATACGAAGATATACAATATAAGACTGAATCTTCTTGTACTAGACAAGTAATACATATAAATTCAGGCCATAAACATATTGAACAAGATCAATCTATTTTCTGGCCCTAACAAACGAGAACTGACATGAATTCAATATTTATACGCCGAATCAATATCAAGAGAGATCATCCATATAATCAAACGTATAAATCAAACATGGATTATCTCGCTTTACCAAGGGAAGCATTTTCGTACACAAATAAATACAAATATATATTTTCCATATTAAATAGACATATCGTATTTTTGTAATCTGTGCGTCAAAAATATGTGCGCAACATAAATATTATCTGCTGTTCAGCGTTAGCTATAAGCAATCTCTTCTCAGTTATCTGTGTCCTTCTCATTTGTCCTAAGTCTTCTTCTATTCTTTGTTACAAACAGTCTGGAGAAACAAAAAAAATAATCATATGATTGCTATTTCATTCGGGTGGGAAGTTTCTGGCTCTTGACTCAACCATTATTGTTTGAAAGGGGGAAAAAAAGGTAAAGAATCCCATTGAGGCATATTGGGAATACGGTGTTAGGCCCATATTTTCTTGACCATCAGCACACTAGGGGTGATGTGGTCAGCATCACGCCGACCGCCTTAACCTTCCCAGAGTTGCTCTGGTACTCCAATTCATGAGGTTGGGTCGACCCCGGAGCCGTTTGTGGTTCAAAAATCCCACCTTAACTGGGGATTGAACCATGGACCACCGAGCTAGGAAGCCAGTGCGCTGCCGCAGGTTTGAAAGTTACCTACAAAAACGGAAACAAATCCCATTATTGCCTAACTCTTGGTGAAACTGTGAACCACACTATTGATGACCGCTCAGCGGTTATCGGAACATTAATTTTTTTCGCTAGTGGTGCTCACAGCTTTTTTGGTTAGAAAATTGGGACAGAAAAGATATGTTCTAAAAGACAAATTGTGATCAATTTATTCAAAAATACGCCAACTGCCCCGCAGCTACTGAGAAAGATATTTTTAATTTACGTAGATCGAATGATGACGAGTATAGAAAGTGGTATCTAAGCGTAGGCTGTTGTAAAAAAAATATTACTAAAAAAGAAATGTAACAGTTAAGATTTTTGCAACAGCCATAGACCATGTTATTGGTCATAAAGAAAGTCATAAAGTTGTACTTTAACTCGAGAAAATTTTATGATTGTTAGCAAATGTAAAAACGTGTCAAAGTAATGCTGCTTTATTCTGAAGCTATCACGATACATATATTGATTTCTTCTCTGTATCCATTGAAGATTTGACAAATTTGGTTCCATCAATAAGTAACACAAATTATATAACGCACATTAATCAGGGCAGAATAATGAGCTTGCTGCATATTTTGTTTTGTTTTTTTAATAGTTAGAATATTCTACAATAAACGCGATAATATTTATAGCTGTCACAAGCCTCTAACAGGTGGCAAATCTACGACCAAGAAAACAATGGTAATATATTCGCATATTATATTTCCCCCAGTTTCGGTAATTTTACTGCTTATGAAGTATCTCAGAAAAACCTAAATTGATTCCTTGTGGTACACTCTAATCACGTAGTTTACTGACATTTAGAAATTCGGTTTGTTGCTGTAACGTAATGCTGAATGATATGAAAACAAGATTTGAAATGCATTTTCTGGCCATTGGTTACTAATTTTACCAGCAATATACATAGTATTAGATATACGATACATAACCATCAAAGCGTCAACAATTTGACTTATAACCTGGTACAAATTTATCTGCAACGTCCATCCCTCAGGTAAAATTGGGGCAAATATAAAATTTGGTTTTTATTTATGAGTCTCAAATGTCAGTGTGGACTTTGTTAAAAACATTGAAGGTTAACTGACATATAGATAAGTGATCAATGTCTGTACAGTAAAATAAATGTTGGAGCGCTTTGCGTCGTGCAGGCGAACACTGTTGTTTTGTTGTTTGTTGAGGGGGTTGCTTTCGTATGGCGAGGCACGGATCTTTCAACCTAGACTTGGTCCTTTGGTTATAACGGAGCACTATTTGCCATTAAAAAATAAGTGAACTCTGTTAACTGAAACGCTGTATTGATAAACTCTAAGCCCTGAAAAGGATAACTAATATCTTTCTGCTAGCATGGTAAAGCACTGAAAAGGACTAGCCCTGAAAAGGACAGCTAGCCCGACCAGCGCTGTTAAATACTAAGTCCTGAATAGGACTACCAGCCCGACCAGGGTTGATAGATACTAAGTCCTGAAAAGGACTAAAATTACCCATCTGCTAGCATGAAGACCTGAACAAGACTCGCCAGCTACGCCAAGGCTGCCCGTACCTCCTCAGTGTTCAGAGAACACGTTAATGACAGGGAAGAAATTTTTTTTTCCTCAGGAATTATCTGGAAACATCGTTGTTAATCTGTCATTAATCTACCTGATCTATTGTTAGACATTTATTGTCATAGGAAACATCGTTGTTAATCTGTCATTAATCTACCTGATCTAGTGTTAGACATATACTGTCATAGGAAACATCGTTGTGAATCTGTCATTAATCTACCTGATCTAGTGTTAGACATATATTGTCATAGCCGACATAACCCTTCAGCTTCCCAGTAGCCGACATAACCCTTCAGCTTCCCAGAAGAACACCGGCCTTCAACAAACTCATGCCAAATCCTCTTGACCCGTGTCATCAGTCCAGGTCTGTCCAGGTCAGTCCAGGTCAGTCTAGGACTGTCAAGGTCTGTCCAGGGACCGTGAACCGTAACTATTGTAGTTGACAATCAATTGCGACGTACCATCAAGACGGTCAAGCTAAAAGGCCGCCATTGCAGACACTGCTGTTAAATCTCATACTGGCCAGTAGTTGTTAAATCACGCTTTATTTGTTAAATGACGTGAATGTCCACCAGTTGATAAATGTAGATGTTGGGACTGGTGTAGTAAAGTGTAACGATTGTCAACTCATTAAACCCAGCACAGTTTTGGTCATACAGGTCATCTTGTCCTGGAACGTGATGAGGCTCCGACAAGAATGTGAGTGTAGACAATGAGTGTGTATATGAATGTCAGAACGCGAATGGTAGAATGATTCGATAGAGTTGACAGGTTGGTAGTACATCACTCATACTCACACTGTTCGAATTCAAGAAGTACTGGAACTACGGTGGTCTTTTTATAACATTTAATGGGGCGCACACTTGGACAGTACGTGTATGGTTACAGGAACAAATGTCGACATAGACAGCATAATGTTGATCACAGGCATATCATCTTAAGTTAGCATTCATGCTTGGCAAATATCATAATGGAGCATTCGTAAATAAGCATTCAGAGTTCCATCATGTAAATCATCTGGCTTTACTGACTGGGCACGTCAGACCATAACCAATATATAGGAAGGCTCCTAGACCTAACCTCGTCTAGCGAATATCCCTTCACGTAAAGTTCAATATATATATTTTCCATAAAGATATAGGAATCCCAGACATGGGTTCTCACATGTAGCAGTGATCTCTTGGTTCATCGAGCGATAGTACAGGCATCCCTTTTTCTCACTCGATAAATACAAAGTATATGGATTTCAACATGGCGGTGCTTCTCTCGTGAGCTTCACTCACTATTGGATACAGACCAAAATTGGTCATTCGTTAAATGTCCTCACTTCTTCATAGCTTCTATCATAGAGGTAATTGAATAATATCATATAATCTAGTGCTGATACATAGGAATGTCATCTTCCTTTGAATAAATATTCTTTTCAGAAGTACCACTGTGCATCTGCTTATCGACAACGATGGCGAAGCCCAAGTTCATAATAACTTGTGGTTTTACCTTTCTATGCGAAATATAACTTTGCCATTCCTTGGCAAAAGAGAATAAACACTGGGGTAAAGTACATACAACATGTCTAAATGACTATCACTTTTCCCCATCTACTTATAGATCACTTTTTCGGCGATAGGCCGGCTACAACAAAATTCGACATCCCGACAGGATGACAGCCATGAATCACACCCCCTGCTAGCGATACTTCCGCTGCATAGCCTTTGACCTTTTCTAGCGACAACCAACATAGTTCGACTTAGAAATGTAAAGATATCCATATATAAGACAGACTCGTCCTACTCATACAAACACTACGTATAAATTCAGGCCATAGATATACTGAAGCAAGAACAATCTATTCCTACCCAGGCAAAGAATAAATCGCAGTAGGCCTAAATTCGTCCGCGGAATCCGATCGAAGATGACGGAACTCCTTTCAAGGGAAGTAACTCAAAAATGACTTCTCCTTAAGCACTTAAAAAAGGAAATACTTTGTTTACAAAATATTTGCGAACATAATAAGTATATAAATGTATTATATTGCAAGATAGTAAAGATTGCACTTTACAGTCTTACCACACCTCCCGGGAAAAAAAAAAAATAAATTTTTTTTTTAAAAATACATCTAGGAGCAACGTAGAATAGGCTCACAACGCAAGAATACTGCGCAGATGAAAATATCAGGAATAACTATAATTCCTAATATGACCGGTGAGAATATATCTCAAAATCTGAGAGAAATTGTTTCTCTACGAATAAATGTTTCCAGGAAGGTGTGATCTACGTATAATACAATTCTGGTAATTATACAATGCATACCAAAAATTCACACTATAATCTTAAATTTATGATTTATGAAGAAACAATCATCAAAGAACAGCGGTGAATAAACATCAATAAACCGCTAAGTAGAGATACCATCATTCTATTATTAAATTACAAATGTGTATCTTAGTAAAGAAACAAAAAATAACTGTTGTAAAGTTATACATATTAAAAAGATCCAATATTTAACAGTTAAGTGGCATCATGTGGGCATCTGGACAGAATGTCCGCCATCACATTTTCTGAACCACGGATAGCTCGTACCGAAAAATGAAAAGGTTGAAGAGCGATTGCGTATCGAGTTGATCTCGAGCTCTTCAAGTTCTTACTTTGGATAGCCGTAAGAGCTTTTTGGTCAGTTTCCACTACGAAATGCGCGCCCAGAAGGAATCTTTGGAGTTTGAGAATTGACCAAACCATTGCCAATAATTCACGGTCTAAAACCGAGTAATTCCTTTCTGCAGCATTAAGTTTTCTGGATATATACATTACAGGATGCAGAGTTCCAGAGTACTCTTGCATTAGTGCCGCTCCAATCCCAGTGGATGAAGCGTCACTACGAAGAACAAATGTCTTATCTGTTGTAGGTAACACTAAAATAGGTGGTGATGAAAACATAGTTTTGATCTTCTCTAGTGAAGATTGGCATTCATGAGACCAGTGAACCATGTTAGGCGACCCTTTCTTTAATAGTGTAGAGAGAGGTGCCATGATAGAGGACAGATTCGGAATGAAACGTCCATAAAATTGTATGAGACCTAAAAGACTTCGCACTTGCTTTTTAGTCCTAGGGATAGAGATGTTAAGTATCTTAGTGATATTATGGTCTTCTGTCTTCAAGAAACCGTGACCTACTCGATGGCCTAAGAAAGCAATTTCGCTAAAGCCAATACAAGCTTTAGATGGTTTTGCTGTCAGGTTATACTCACGCAGAGTTGATAATAATTCAACTAACCCTGAATAGTGATCTTCCCAAGTATCGCTGAAAAGACAGATGTCGTCTAGATAAGCAATGACATCTGACCGATACGATAGGATTCGAACGCATCATGCGTACAAATGTAACTGGTGCGTTCATAAGACCGAAAGGCAGAAAAGTCCATTGGAAAAGGCCTCTGGGAGTAGAGAAAGCGGTAAGAGGTTTGGCGCGTTCGGATAATGGAACTTGCCAATATCCTTTAGACAAATCAAGTTTAGTGAAAAAATGCGATTTAGAAAGACGAGTAAGTAGCTCTTCTAGTAAAGGCATAGGTTCAGCATCGAACTTCGTAACTTGATTCAATTTGCGATAGTCAACGCAAAGACGTATGTTATTGTCTTTTTTTCGAACAATAACCATCGGCGAAGAATATGCAGAAGTGGATGGTTCGATTATTTGTAAATCTATCATTTCATCCAACTCCTTTTCAACCTGTGTTTGGAAATGTATAGGGATAGGATAAGGTCTAACCCTAATTGGAGTATGTTCAGTTAGAACAATGTCATGCTCAATGACATGAGTTTGTCCAGGGATGTCAGTGAGGACATCCTGAAATGTTTGTAACATAGACGAAACTTGTCGCCGTTCTCCTAGAGACAAATCAGGAGAAACAGTAACGTCTTTCCATGATTCACTAGAATGAAGTGGGATCATTGGAAGCGGAAGATTAACATCCGAAAAACTTGTTTCCTCATCCTGTATTACAGACAGTGATGAGTAATGACCATGTTTGACATGAGAATCGTCCGTTGCCTGGAAAATAGGCTGTAGATAGTCAGGACGTTCATGGAACTCCGTAAGCATATTGATGTGGAAGGTTTTATGCTTCCCGTTAATATCGACGATGTAGTCAACATCTGAAATTTTCGATATTATATCGTACGGACCTTTCCAACTAATAAGGAGTCTATTTTCACGACAAGGTAGCAAAACAAATGCTTTGTCACCAGGACAAAGTTGTCGTAAAGTTCTCTTCTTATTAGCAAATTGTCTTGCCTTCTGCTTAGCAAATTCAGAAGAGGACGTTGCCAATTTGCATGCTTCGATAATCTTCTGTCTCAGCGCGATGACATACTCGTAAGAAGATTTTGTGTCATCGTCAATATTGTCAGCTGTTATAAGATCATGCAGCAAAGACATTGGGCCGCGCGGTCGCGCGCCAAAGACAAGTTCAAAGGGAGAAAACCCTGTATGTTCATTGGGGACCTCTCTGTACGCGAAGAGGGCCGCGGGTAAAACCCTATCCCAATCTTGAGGATGATCCTCAGTTATCTTCCCTAATAAGTTCTTAAGTGTTCTATTTAGTCGCTCGACCATCCCATTGGACATAGGATGATAGATGCTACTCAAAGATCTCTCTATCTGTAGAGTAGACATTACTTGAGACATGGTATCCGATATCAGTTGGGTGCCATGATCTGATAATATTTCTCCGGGGAATCCCAGCCGAGAAAATATAAGCCAAAGAGCATCTGCAATGTCAGCGGTAGTAATGCTCTTTAGAGGGATAGCCTCTGGCCAACGTGTGCACATGTCTACACACGTTAAGATAAACTGATGTCCTCTAGCAGATTTGATCTTGAATGGACCAATGATGTCTATCGCCATTTTCTGGAATGGACGAATAGGAATATCTGCAGCCTGAATAGGCGCAGCATGACGAGGACCTTTGGATTTGACTTCTTGACATACTTTACAGGATCGACAATAGATCCGTATGTCCTTGTTCACAAAAGGCCAAAAGAAAGCCGCAAGAACTCTTGACTTTGTACGGGAAAAACCCATGTGACCAGCACACTGAGAGTCGTGTGCATGTTGTAAGATCTTAACTCTCAAATTCTTGGGTACAAGAATCTGAGAATGACTTGACTTAGTGGAGTCTTGCACCATACGTACAAGTACGCCATTCTTCATTGTAATCCAAGATTTACAATTTGAATCTTTATTCGGATCACCTTTCGTTACAAGAGTGAAGAATTTCTTAAGAGTCGGATCTTCTTTTTTGTTGTTTTATAAACGAGTCACGAGAAATTACCAAGGGATCATCTTGGTTATGCACTTCATTATCTTCAACAGATGAAGTTTCAGGCATATTGAGAGCTTGAGCTCTAGTGACTACCGCATTAGCAGATTGCATATTTTGATTTTCCCAAACGGAAATTTGCTCCGGAGTGCATTCTTTGACTCCGTGAATGCGACCGATGATAAGATCAGCGATCGGATTCGGCAAAAGACATGCGTGTACATCTCCTGTGAAGAAAGGAGTAGCAATCCTAATGATAGCGGTAGAGTATTTCTCTATGGTGCCGCCAAATGTTACGCATTTGACTACTTTGCCTGTAGAATGAGAAGGATCTATGAGTGACTGCCTAACCCCAATAGTTGTGCATCCAGAATCAAAAAGTACTGAGACTGGATTGTCATTTACTAAACCTTTGTGTAAGACAAGAGAACCTCTCCCATCATGCGCGATTGACGCAGGAAGAGCGGGAAGAGGATGGCCACAGCTTAAAGTAGACACTGTGGTTGGCTCAAATAATGTTTTGCATTGGGGGCACTGAGATGCTCTCCCAAAATCAAAAGCGGCACATGCCATATTATTAGAGTCATCATTATCTTTATTTTGTTTATAGGCTTCGTGGGACTCTTGCTGTGCAGAGTTCGCCTGGTAATGAGCTTTATGTTTTTTGAATTGTGCTCTACCTCTGTTATTATTGCCTCTGTACTTATCATTGTTTCCACTATTATAACCCCTACTCGGGTTTGAATCATAGCTCCTTTGGTTACTATCATCATATTCATTATAATGAGTATCTCGGTAATTATGATCCTGTTGTCTCCATGAAGGAAAACTTGGATAGTTTCTAGAATGACTTCCTTTGCGAAAGTTCCTGTAATTATGACCACCCCTGAATCGAGGGCTGTCAGCTCTTCTCCAGGTATTCGAAGAAGAACCCTGAAATGATTGGTTACCTTGGTTCTGATAACTGTAATAGTTACCTTTTTTATTAAACTATTTTGAGGTCCTTGGAATTTGTGAGAGTGATTAGGGTTGTATGGTGTTGCAGAAGCAACTGGCATACCTTCTTTAACCTTACTGTTGCTAATAGCTACGTCCGGATGTGCAGTGACGTATTGGGTACAATACTGTTCCATTTCTTTTAGAGACTTAGGTTTACGCTCATGTAAGAATTCGAGGAAAGGTTTATTTATACTTGACATAATCTTGTCTCTGAGTATCAAGTCCATAAGGGCTTCATAAGTCTTTTCTGTTTTGGATAGCTCAATCCAACGATCAAATGTAAGACGTGTCCTTGCAATGAATTCTGAGAATTCTACACTGCCTCAGGCACCATTGTCTTAAACAACTTCCGATAACCCTCTTCAGACAAACTGATACTTCTTTAATAAGGCTGCCCTAATAACATCATAGTTATCTTTGTCAGCCTCTTCAACCAAACTTAAACTAGTCAGAGAATCACCTTTCAGATTTTCTGATATAACTGGTTAGCACATATTGTGATTTGTCCACATTATGGGCTCGGACACGAGCGTTTCAAATCTATTTAGCCAGAATGTTATGTCATCACTGGAAGGGTTGAACGCTGGTACCTTGACCTTGTAAGTAAAGGGTTTACCATTACCACCAGATGCTTGATTACCATCACTTATGTTTGTTAACTTTAACTTTTCTAACTCAAATGCTAAAAGTTCTTTTTGGTGTTCATGTTCTCTTATTGCTTTTTTCTCTTGAGCTTCAGCTTGTAATTTTCTCTCTTCTGCAGCAGCTTGTAATTTTTTCTCTTCAGCAGCAGCCTCATCTTTTCTTTTCTCTTTTTCCATTTCCATCTGGAATCTTTTTTCATCAGTCTGTATCTGCTCTTTCTTTTGTTCATACTCTCTTTGTAATTTTTTTTCCTCAGCTTCTAATCTTTTCTCCTCAATCAATGCTTTTCTTTCTTCAGCAGCTAATGCTTTGTCATATTGAGCAACTGCCCATTCTTCTAATTGCTGACCAGTCTTATCAAGTGCCTTGCCTTGTGTGATAAAATAATCTAATGTAGACATCTTGTCTAATAAGATCAGTAATTTGCAAAAGTAAATAAATTCACTTTCTTAGTCTTAATCAAAGACCTTGTATGATAACTTTGTAACCTGTGGAAAATAGTACTTAACTATCCCAATCACTGTGGGAAACAAGCCTTACAAAGGTCTTGTATAAATCCTTATATAATAACAGCTATAAGTTGCTGGTTCACTCTATAATATAAGTGCAGTGCACCAGAAATAGTGTTTTATATCATCAACTGTGTACCTTTAGTAATAGCAATTAACTATCAGTTGATTCTTGTACATCAATTTATATGATCAACTATATTTTAAATAGTGTATGTCGATCAGGCACAAAACAAAACAGTTATACAGAAGAACATGAAAACATTTGCGGAAATGTTATACAGAAGAACATGAAAACATTTGCGGAAATGAAATAAATCTACTTGGAAAAACAATAAAAGATTATCCGCAAGAGGATAACAAATACAAATATCGCCACAGTATATAAATATAAATTGAGAATAGAACTGAAAGATAGAATAGGGTAGACCAACAAATTACAAACAAATCAAAACAAACTAAAGAACAGAGGAATATTACAAAAACAACAATGAGTACAGTCTTCACAGCTAACACTAATAGCAACAGCTGTCGCAGCAAATTTTCAATCAAGAAAATTGCACCTATAGAAACGCACACATCAGACCCACTATTACGTGGGATACTCTGTTGTGTGACACCGCCCAACCAAAACAACAACCCGCTGGATACAAACAAATATCACATATAAATATTTAAACATAAATACATAAATGCATAAATAGTATGGCAATATGATGTAAATAGAGTGTTGCAGAAAGAATGTGTTGTAAAGAAGGCTCAGTTACACTGCCTAATAGTACAGTACTGTGGTACTTTATTAAACAAATACTTCTGGTCTAATTATTTTAAATTCAACACAGAAATAGAAGCTCCATCGTTGATGTGAATGATAACAATCGATGTAGGACTTCTCAGTTCAATAACACTTCCTTTCGCAAACACTGTCAAATATTCTCCAGTCCTGATGTGTAATGTTCTATGTTTCAACCAAGCTTGCTGTGTAACACTGTCAGTTGTATGGCAAATGTCCAACGAACCAAATGTCAACAAACGCTGACCTATTTACTGCATACTCTCGACAGGACAGGTCACGCTGACATCACTGTAGAGTTGTACTGTTGATGTATTTGTGTGTCGTAACAGACCCCAAGGAACGTCTGGTCTCAGTAGTTTACTTCTCAATATGGTCACTGTGCAGGTTGACCCAGGAAGCTGGCACACCAGTTGTTAAACTCATACTGGCCAGTAGTTGTTAAATCACGCTTTATTTGTTAAATGACGTGAATGTCCACCAGTTGATAAATGTAGATGTTGGGACTGGTGTAGTAAAGTGTAACGATTGTCAACTCATTAAACCCAGCACAGTTTTGGTCATACAGGTCATCTTGTCCTGGAACGGGATGAGGCTCCGACAAGAATGTGAGTGTAGACAATGAGTGTGTATATGAATGTCAGAACGCGAATGGTAGAATGATTCGATAGAGTTGACAGGTTGGTAGTACATCACTCATACTCACACTGTTCGAATTCAAGAAGTACTGGAACTACGGTGGTCTTTTTATAACATTTAATGGGACGCACACTTGGACAGTACGTGTATGGTTACAGGAACAAATGTCGACATAGACAGCATAATGTTGATCACAGGCATATCATCTTAAGTTAGCATTCATGCTTGGCAAATATCATAATGGAGCATTCGTAAATAAGCATTCAGAGTTCCATCATGTAAATCATCTGGCTTTACTGACTGGGCACGTCAGACCATAACCAATATATAGGAAGGCTCCTAGACCTAACCTCGTCTAGCGAATATCTCTTCACGTAAAGTTCAATATATATATTTTCCATAAAGATATAGGAATCCCAGACATGGGTTCTCACATGTAGCAGTGATCTCTTGGTTCATCGAGCGATAGTACAGGCCTCCCTTTTTCTCACTCGATAAATACAAAGTATATGGATTTCAACATGGCGGTGCTTCTCTCGTGAGCTTCACTCACTATTGGATACAGACCAAAATTGGTCATTCGTTAAATGTCCTCACTTCTTCATAGCTTCTATCATAGAGGTAATTGAATAATATCATATAATCTAGTGCTGATACATAGGAATGTCATCTTCCTTTGAATAAATATTCTTTTCAGAAGTACCACTGTGCATCTGCTTATCGACAACGATGGCGAAGCCCAAGTTCATAATAACTTGTGGTTTTACCTTTCTATGCGAAATATAACTTTGCCATTCCTTGGCAAAAGAGAATAAACACTGGGGTAAAGTACATACAACATGTCTAAATGACTATCACTTTTCCCATCTACTTATAGATCACTTTTTCGGCGATAGGCCGGCTACAACAAAATTCGACATCCCGACAGGATGACAGCCATGAATCACACCCCCTGCTAGCGATACTTCCGCTGCATAGCCTTTGACCTTTTTCTAGCGACAACCAACATAGTTCGACTTAGAAATGTAAAGATATCCATATATAAGACAGACTCGTCCTACTCATACAAACACTACGTATAAATTCAGGCCATAGATATACTGAAGCAAGAACAATCTATTCCTACCCAGGCAAAGAATAAATCGCAGTAGGCCTAAATTCGTCCGCGGAATCCGATCGAAGATGACGGAACTCCTTTCAAGGGAAGTAACTCAAAAATGACTTCTCCTTAAGCACTTAAAAAGGAAATACTTTGTTTACAAAATATTTGCGAACATAATAAGTATATAAATGTATTATATTGCAAGATAGTAAAGATTGCACTTTACAACTGCCGTAGAGGGTTGAAGTGTTAAAGACTTCACCATACGAGGTCCAGTTTTTTTAATGAGGTGGGTGATCAGTTCCCGCCTTCACAACTTTTTGTTTTTGCTTTCCCAACTCAAAAGCAGAGTCAGGTCCTCGTTTACAGCTGGGAAGACTGGAGCGTGACGCTACCAGGTTTTGTTTCCCGGACCCTTATGACTTCGCCACGAGAGGCGAACACTCTAACCACTTAGCCAGTAAGGCGTTTACATATTACACATTTATCTACATCGTCCATCTGTGAATTAAAACGCTGTCAACTATATTCACAGAAGTTTTGTTTATATCTGAGTGTCATATTTTGATGGAAGGAAGTTGTTTTCATTAATGATTGTATAAGTGAATATACGACGGTAGTTTCCCGTTGCTTTCCGTCGGTTTGTGTACGGTTATCTCCGATAGCCTTTGAATAAAAAGTCAGACTCACAAGGCACTGGGGAGGGGAGAGGTTAAAGCGACTCCATCTCGCTAGTTATCACACCATAAAGCTTCAGAGATGAATTTATACAGATAGCTGCCCATCACAACTATCCCACCACGACGCCCTCAGTGAGAACGACCTGTTTTTGTTCACGGATGATTATTCAGTATTCACAGTTAACCTGTATATCCTAGAGGCCGTTCAATCATTCAACACCCGGTTATCGCGCCTGGTAGAAGGACAGGTTTCTCCTCAAACGCTATTGATGGAGACTTTGAAAAATCAGTAATGATGTAGCGAATATCGAAAAACAATGGACTTTGGCCTAAGATTTCGTTATTAAGAAAGTAAAAAAAATACATCTATGGAGCGATACACAAATGGAAGTGTCAGACTGCGCTTGGGCAAATCTTGAAGTGACTAAACCTCCCAGAACAGAATCAAAAACAAAGCTGCTAAATGACATCGACAGACAAATCATAGAAACTGTTATTTACGTTTTCTTGTGCGGGCTTGTCAGTCTTTTCGGAACTGTAGCCAATGTCATCAACTTAGTTGTATTTTACAAACAAGGTCTTAATACAACTAGCAACATCAGCTTCTTTGCTTTAGCCATCTCAGATCTAAGCAGTCTTCTTTTACAGCTGTGGTTTAGCATTTGTGTGAGCCCCTTGTATGAAGCTTCAGATACACCTATGGTTCCATCGGAGATTCAGTACATCAGTGCAGGCGTGCCTCGAGTGGCTTGCGATAGGATTACCTTCTTCATCACAGTATACATCACAGCTGAGAGATGTTTGTGTACAGTGTTCCCATTGCACGTTAAACAGATGATAACTCCCAGAAGAGCTACCGTAATTATTATTGCAATTTACACTGTGACAATACTAAGCTGTGTTCCCGTTTACTGTACAAACAACATTGACTGGAAGTTCTATCCAGACAGAAATAGAACTCTTCTCGGGCTTGTCACCAGATGGAATAGAGGCAGAGTTGAAGGGATAATCTACATCATACATTTTATTCTAGGGATAATTAGCTTTGTAGCTGTGTTTTTGTTTACTGGCATTTTAATAAGACAACTTCGAGAGAAACATGCGTGGCGTAAAACTGCAAGTGTAGACACAAGAAAGTCAATGACAAACAAAGACAGAAAAACAATTAATTTGATAATTCTAATCGCCGTGGCTTTGATCGTATGCAACATCCCTGGTGTGCTGTTGTTTATGACCACGTTTTGTGAACCAGAGTTGTCAGCCCGTGGGAGATATTTCAATTTGTTCTATGCCACATGGTCGTTTGCATTTTTGTTCCAAGCCATAAATTCTAGTGTTAATATTTTTCTGTATTTTAAAATGAGCACTTTGTATAGGAAAACATTTCGTACTTTATTCAGACTAATAAAAAATAGACATTAACAAACATGTTTTTGTATTGATTGATTGATTGATTGTTTATTTGATTGATTCACTCATTGATTCATTCATTTCCCTTTTCGTTCCTTATGGAGCATGGGACTCCCAATGCAGGCAGTCCCTTAGCACGAAGCATGCATCATTCATGTGCTACTGAAGTGACAGTTTCTATAGAAAGACATTTGACATGATGAGGTTCCCAGTCGCACGCACAACCTTATTTTAGTGGCCCCATGCCACTTGCCAGAGTGAGCAGCAGTCATATTCTTCCAGGGGCCCCTTAAAGACCCCCCGTAAACTACATGGGACACTATTTTGTATTACATCCATCAATCATCATTACTAATGTAGGGCAGTCCTGGTGGGTGTGAGTGTGAATAGTTCAACAGATAACATCGGGTGTTGTGTGTAGGTATGTCGCACTATTATTTGTGTGTGTATGTGAAACGGTACAACTTGCAGAGTGACTCCTGTGTGATTAAAGTCCCAGCAGATCACACATGAAACATTCAAAGAATTATGGAGTTCTTCTTCATTCACTCTCAAACGTCAACTTGATTATGTTCATAGAAAGCAAGTAGTCAGCTTTAGGCTATTGGTATCTCCATAGAGTTCTTCCAGGAACGGTACTAGTGATGGCCATATGAGCTTTCTCTGTTCCTCGTATGATGGACATCTGCAAACTACATCCCGTCATTGTCATCATGTAACGTCTACCTCCTCAAGAATAAAACGACATTTTTGGCTAGAGTATAAGCAGGTGTAATAATTCATCCAGCCTATAAATTACACACACACCTTGTCCTCCATTTTTACTAATTCCAAATATGCGATTTCGCGAAAATGCAAGAGAAAAACTCTCCGGCTGCTCATAATATGTGAGGGAATATTGCTGTGGTGGATTTGATGTTAATAAGTGTTGTTGTTATGTACTCTAGTGTACTGCATGAGGTCAGCTGTGAAGGTTCCTGATTCTAACAATTTTTGGGGAGAGTTATCAGGAGACCTTTCTGCTACCACCTTACGACCTCAAACAGACCTATTCTTGACTATAATGTATGATGACTACGTCTAATGTCTAGGGTTATGAATAGGTAGTGTGATGTTGCATTAACCAACTAAACATATAAACAAATATTTTATTATTCAACACAACCAACAGTAATACGACAATCACATACACACTCCACTTTAAAAGACTATCTTAAGTAAGTCAGTGGTTGAATTTTAGGTAAAGAGAATTTTACAATTTATTTTCCTGACTCTATTTGTTTTGAATCAGGAATGACAATCAATTTGAAATTAAATGAAATATTTACATTAATCAATGAACACAATGGATCTTCTGTCCATACATATACATGTTATTATAATATATGTGTGTACTTGTAGCTTTCTACTTGAGGATAATACTGTTAGATAATGGTAGGTTGTTGGTTTACATCACACCCTATTGTTTATTTCTTTTTCGTTTGACAATATTGGAATTTTTATTGAATATGCTCAGTTTTTATTATATAAATATAAAGTTCGTATGGGTTGAGCTGCCAGGTGCCGAACAGGCACTTATCTTGAAAGAATAACACAGGTAGATCGCTCCCTCTGTTTGCTGGACAATCTGTTACACTGTCTGATAGGCAATGGTAACCAGCTTGTGTCCGAATAAGCAATCAGTATCAGGAATCGAACAGTTCCCAAGAGCTTGGTACCACATTAACGTCAGTACCAAAAACCCTGAAATAAGAAGGTTATGCGTCCTTCTTTATAACAAGTATACAATAATATTCCATATTCAATTACAGGCACATACAAATAAACGAATAGGGTCAGATCTTTATGACAACCTGTAGTGGTATTGATGGTATTGTATGATGATGATGGTACTACATGTAAATTGTATGAGGCCAGCTGTGAAGGCTCCTGAGATAAAATGTAGTTGAGAATTATCAGAAGGCCTTTCTTGCTACCACTACGACCTCACACTTAATTTTTTTTTTCTTAATGAATGTGGCTACGTAAAGTGTCTAGGGTAATGATGTGTAATGTGGTGTGTTAGTTATAAATACACCCACAGACATTTAAGAAGACTAATAAGATTAACAAGTGTTAAAATACACTGAACTAACTCACGTGTATAAAGTTTTTGATATAATTATATTACATTTATTGGTTCTGGATCAAGTTTTATGTGACCAGAACTTGTTTTAAAAGAAGGATTGAAAATTTATGAAAAAAAAATGCATGGAATGTTACATAATAAATGCAAGAGCGTACCTATTTAAGTACTAGACTAGTTAGTTTTATTAAAAAAAGTTCGAGTAGTCATCTCTTTGGGAGGATATTTACTGTTTGTGCTGTTGGGGTGGCCTCATCACACCTGTCTATATTGACTACACAATGTCCAGAAAATGGTGGGAATTTTTACGGGGATATTAGTCACTACCAATAGTTGGTGAATGTCCAGCAGACCAGAGGCTCACTCATCTTTTTGTAGCTCTGGTGCTGAAAACTTGCGGTCCCACCTCTCCGTGCTGGCGGGCAATAATGGTGGTCTCTGTCACAAGAACTGCACAGATACACTCGAGTACAGTCACCCACCGAATAGACTCTGCTTTGTTGTCGATAGAAACTCACAGCTCTGCAATCAAAGTATGGGCCATGTGTCAAAATCTATTCTCTACCCACGTCTGGACACAACACTGACACAACAACCACATCATACAGACAGGTCAGATCTCTCTGACCAAACAGCACAGTTACCATGGTGGGCCTACATCAGACAGATCCTCCCAGACCATAGATTCTGAAAAATATTTATTAGTTGTCGGCCCTAAAAGAAGATAGGTAACCTGTGTCAACGCTTGATCTATCTTGCATAATCCTTGCTGTAGTTTATGTACCTTGTTGGTCCCTAGACCCTGACTTGGGCGGGGGGTCTAGAGCAAAATCCCTACTTGTTTGTAAGGCTAGATTATGATATGGCAGTATCAAATCACTCGAACATGAAACAATATTCAAAATATATAAAGAAATAATTTCAATCTTACCAGATTATGAATAATTAACACAGAAGTGCTAGCAAAACTCAGCTGAGCTGCTGGCTATAGTATGGCGTCCCTAAATTTATTCACTGTCTTTCATATGGGAAAACACCACACTTTAAAATCTGTGTCTAACACTGAACAATTATTGAAGAATGACCCCACTTTCGCGTCTGAGCGCTAATGATATGATTGTCTGTGGCCAATCACTGCCTAGTTGTACTTTAAATTTCAAATTTCTACACTAAAGTCATTTCAGTCATGCTTCAGTCAAGTATGGATGGTTATCTGTTAGTCTGTCCGTCTCTACTTGTGTTTCTAAAAAAAAATGTGCTTGATTTTTGAAGCAACCTTTCTCTCCCCTTAAAATTTTGTCGTAAAAAGTTATATTTAGACACAGCTACCGCTCAAAAAACCCTCTCCTCCATAATAAGTAACTTTGAACACCTGCGTCCCCAAGGTCGTGTTTTGTGTGCAAATAACGACACTTTTTATTCAAGGCAGTCTGTCGATGATGTAAACTACACTGTCTTTTGTCATTATCTTCAATATTATCTATCCGTTTGTAAAATTAAGATCATATTATTTCATTGCTCAGAATAGGCCATCCGGCCAGCTAATTTTTATTTTCCTAACATTAATATTAAGAAAAATTACTTTTTAAATTTTTGTAATTTTCCTACCATCCGCGTTCTGCCGCTCAATTCAAATCAAGGCTTGGTATCGCAAAACGTCCAATTCCGTACCTCGTGTCAATTTGGGGGACGTGAATTTTTACTTTCCTCCATCCCCCCCCCCCCCGTTGCGTCTCCTTAGCCTTTCCAGTCATATTTTTTTTCTTTTGATCCGCCGTTCCCCTCCTGTCTAGCAAGTCAATTTTATGGAGGGTGATGACCCGCGGTCTAGGCGATCATGTACATCAGCAGCCTACGCATTATGTTTTTATCCTTAAATGTTATCTTTTGAGTATTTTACCGTTGTATCTCTGTCAATTTCACTACACAACCTAATTCACCATTATATTTTGATGTGACAATATATACCAGTATTCCTCTCCCCTATTGGTTACGACACCTCTGCACTTCCAGCAGTAATCTTTTTCCATAAAATAGGATAGGTGTTATGCTCCTTGTTGACAATCATATATAATCTTGTAGTTCTACACCTCTCTGATAGTCTATCATATGATGGATTCATTCTCTAGGCTCTGCCTAAGTCTGCCATGGACCCACTTACTCACTGTCGTATGGCAGTATCTCACACTCAACCCTTATTTTAAATAAAACGTTAATAAAATCATTCTTACCACAGATTTCAATGAAAATACACAAGCGAACGATGACTAGCAATACAAATATGGCACACTTTTGATCTGCTTTCTGTCCAGACTGTTTTATCTTTATTTGAAAAGCATAAGCCTGATCTCATCGCTCCTTGTTCATGAGGAAATATTTCAAAATGGCAACTAGCCGTCTACGTTTCCGATACTATATAATTCATTGGCCAATCGGACCCTGCATACATTTATTTTGAATCAAATTTTTTTCTTTAAAAAAAAAAAAACCCACTACCAACTACTATGTTTACTACTGCAAATATATTTTTAGTTTTAGGTCAACCAATACTATCTCGCCTTCCTTTAAACTATAGCCAATCAAAATCTAAGTACCTTTTAGTCCTTATTTTACCAAAGCTTTTTTCAAAACATGTTATGAAAAAAATAAGCAGGCTTTACCCCTTTCCGTCAGTCCGTCTACAATACATAATATTATTGCCAATATCTTGATTATTTATTGTACTAGTGTGTAACTGAGAACATATTTTTGCTCAGGAGACCATAAGGCATCCGAATATATAATTTTTATGGCTTTATGTATTATGGTTCATAATTCCATATTTTTTTTATGTTAGTCGTTCAAATCTCGAAACTGCCACCTGTTCACTTCTTTTCCAACTATTTTCAAACTAAATACGAGAATCTTCCGTAGTACGTTAGAATTACGTCATTCTTTTATAAGAGCTAAGTCTGTTTGCGGGACCAATTGACGAACATTTTTCAGTTTTAGTATGGTAATGTGAAAATCGCAAAAGGCTATGTCGCTCGAGTTGGTTTTTTGAAATCAACGCGAGAAGGTGTACCCTAGGTCTGTCTTTCCATCCCTCCCCTTCTTTTCCTATATTCTCGCGCTCAGTCGTCTTGGCAAAACCACTTGAACTTGCAAAAGTGTTACATTTAATCTCAAGGACGAATTAGAAAAAGACAGTATCCTCAATTCGGTTATTAGGCTTATCAAAAACCCGCATACTAGCTGGCGTGGGGAAGAAGACGCTGGACTCAATTTTTATTTTCTATCTTATTTTTGACTTTATGCACTATAATATTATTTAATTTAGCTATTGTATTTAGAATATCGTCACAATTGCTGTGTTACGATTACGTGTGGTAACAAGTGGATACTCCTGCCCTTGCTATTTTCCTGCAACACTTGCGCGCCACCACATGGCGCACACGCTGGTTTCACTGTGGAATAGTCAGGCTGCAGTATTACCATTTCGTGGAAATTCCCCATTTGTGTGGAAAAACAAGGCTACCCGGAAAATGTTGTAGTATACAAGAAGAACATATTGGTATACAAGAACATATTCTGTGGGTATATCTGTAGGAAATTGTTAATGGTGTGTGGCTGTTTAAGAGTTCATGCTTCGGAATTATTAGTGAGACACAGCAATGACTGTTTACTAACACCATTTAGTCTCGCAGTAAATAAATAAATAAATAATACACACATAAAGGTATGTTTCAGGCACTCGTGAGAAAAAAAGAAGTAGAAAACTATACAACAGAAAAACAATACAAGTTATAGGCTCGCTGGAGAATCGAACTCCGGACCTTCCGAACGACACCACCTCTTAGCCACGGAAGCGAATTACACTTTCCTCCCTGCCAACTAGGCAACATAAAAATACCGCTTCGTGGACAGGGGTCATTAGCGTGATTTTCCACACGCAACACCGGATGTGTAACTAAGACGATTAGCCTAATTAATGACGCAATCACTTATGCGTTTCCCAAATTATACAGTATAGGTCAGATTACACTAGACAAAGACCTTAATACTGTGTTTAGTAAATGATAAAAGGATAGTGTGATTCTCATCCGTAGCTAGGCGTGTTTTTCAATTAAATTAACAAAAAAAAAAAAATGTTGATTTTTCATCAGATCCCCTGAGTTATATGACGTACTCTAAGGGAGATTTTTTTTAATCAGAGAAAGGAATCGGTAGACGGACAGAGGAAAAGTGCCTGATTAATATCAGGAAAGCAAAAACTTAGCAGAGGTTTTGTTCTTGTATTTTCCCTAAAGTTTGTGGTACGAATCGAAGAGACAATTTGAGGTACTACTTAACAATATCAGTTGTACTACTATACTGTGGCTCAAAGCTTGTGATCGACACTGGAACGTAGGTACGTTTCATGGGTTTTGAAGATACCTGCCTTGACTAGAAGAGGTTACCTCTTGAACTGATCAAGAGACGTGCCCTTGCCACTGAGACGAATTGATGTTTTGGCAGCTAAGTGACATTTCTAGCAGGCCAATTACAGAACTTTTTCTTTTCAACATTACGCTTCTAAAGCCGGCTTCTTTTCTAGGAAGATACCTACATTTTATTAATCACCAACTCTTATTTATTTACATTTGTGCAAAAGAAATTCATCATTAAATTTGTTATATGTTGTTTTACAATTTCATAGTTAATTAAGTTATTACAGAGAGAAGTGCACACAAATTAATCAGTACCTTTAATATATATATATATATATATATATATATATATATATATATATATATATATATATATATATATATAGAGAGAGAGAGAGAGAGAGAGAGAGAGAGAGAGAGAGATAGATAGATAGATAGATAGATATATAGAGATAGAGAGAGAGAGAGAGAGAGAGAGCTAGTAAGATGAATTTTACTGTTAATTCAGTTGGCGGCGTGTAGGAGCTAAATTAAATTATATAATACCTCTTCACAAAAGGCGGCGAGCAGATAAAAGTTAACATTCAGCATTGTTCTTGACTTCTGAAATATCTTGTGAAAACCACCTCAAGGTAGAAGCATCATCATCCTTCTATCTGCATCTCTGCAAGAGTAATCTTGTGCGAAGATAGATACCTTTGAAGACCCACATTAGATTATCTAGGTTTTGGCCATTGTTATACCATCACCGCGGAGCATGTAGACGCAACCAGTAAGAGACATTATATTTTACGTTTTTACACCCAACTTCCTTGTCGATATATGTTAATGCAATGGATATATGAGATTCTTATATTGAACGTAATTCTCACATAAATGGAGCAATGGGTGTAAGGTTTGGTGTGGTTTTAAGGACTATCTTCATTGCACACAGATAACTCCATCAATGCTCCGATCTCCTCCCTTAGATCCCCAAGGAGGATCTCAGCACAGTACACGAACTCCGTAGCACCGGCGAGAATCCTGTAGCGAAAGGTTTTTCTAGTATGATAATAGTGGTAGAGAAGAAGTAGAATCACTCTCTAGAACGGATGAAGTTCCAGTGCCCGAGAAGTACACTGGTATCACAAGTGAGTTACAGCTGTGAATACTCTGAGCTGGACAACAGATTTAGTCTGCAGAAGTATAAGTTGCTACTTTCGCTATAGTAACCCTATGTGATATTATAATTTAATTTGAAAAGGTAACTCAAAATTTAACAGTTAAAAATTTAACAAGTCAAATGAGTACAATTTCATAATTTATTATGTACATCTATATATATCTATTCTTGTAATGAGAAATGGGTGTTGGAAGATGGTAAAATGTATGATTATTTACAGTTACAAATCAAAATAAACAAGCGAAAAAGTCTTGGATTTATCTTCCACTGAAATTACAACAAAAAGATTGTCACATTATCTCTTGCCATCTAGTTGTCATCATTAGACAGTCGTTTTAGAAACTGCTCACTGTTTGTTGGATGGATACACATAAAACTCATCTTATGTTAGCCACGTATGCTCGAGGTTCCTGAGACACACTTGAATAAACAGACTGTCCTTCAGCCCACCCAATAACTACGGGGGACTAAGGTGTTGAAGATTGGTTGACCTCTAGGCTTCAGTTAGCATGATCAACGGTCTTCAAGTCCTCAGTTTCTCGATCAGGAATGATCATAAACATTGATCATAAAACCTGGAACAAAAGGTAATAGGTGGCCATGGTGTTCCAACAATCTCACCACCCACTGCTGTTCATGATGCGACCATGTCTTCAGTGTTTGTATATAAATGAATGAATGATGGTAGTATGTTACAGAGATAGCATGATAAGATAATGTATACACTGCAGAATTAACAAAATACATGAATAAATCACATGTTATGATACATGGGTACGATATAACCTTTGCCTTCCACTTATGGATGTCAAGTCACTTATGTACTTGCTGGTATGTCGTAAGCTTCCAGGCAAGAACTAGCCATGATATATTTGGCTAACCAATTAATGGTTATGCTTCCTGACAATGCCGGTGAAGGTTATCTCTGGTTAGCGTCATTCCCTTTTTATTATATCTGATACAATAAAATCGTAAATAAAATCTGAAATAAAATGATATTATTCATACATATATCTTTAATAACTTTACATACCCTCTTAGGATTTATAAGCTCACGGTGAGACTGTATTGGCTTAATTTAATCTGCCCTGCATGCAGCGTGAAAATATAACTTTTCTTGCAGATGCTGTCTTCCAGTTTCTCACTCTGGCTTCTGGATTTGGTGTGTGTAATTTTCAATGTGCCGCTCTGTCCTTATATTTCAGTCTTTCGCCCGTACGAGAAAGCACCTCTAAATGTCCCAAAAGATTTTCGTTTAATCTCTCGGTTTGAGGCGATTTGAGGCGATCTGTGCTTTTCCTGTACTTGTTTTTTTCTTCTGTTCACTACACACTTATATCAATCCTTCCTTCCTATGTATTCTTTCATTTTCCCCACATGAGGCTTTCATTCTATCCAATTTATATTTAAATCTGTTTAGGCATGTAGTTATAATAAATTTTTAAAGATTATTAGCTAACTTTTAGCCGATGTGATGAATGTGAAAAATATTAATTATCTTTAAAACTATTTATATTTGAATAATATACTTTTGGATATATTTCCTAGTCTATCTCCTTTGTTGAATTATTTTTATTTAATTGTATTCCAACCAGGCGTTCTCTTGTAGTTAATAATTTAATGTCCAGTAAATGCAAACTTTTAAAGTCCGCCATACATTCCTATATAGCTATTTCCTCATTCTTCAGTAATATTGTCTGGCTTTAACCGTAATTCACATTTCCCGTCTTCAAACTTCAAAGAAAGACCGCCGCGTGGTCCTTGCGCTGTGTGTGTGTGTGTGCGCGCGTGCGCTGAGGGCGTGCGTGTCGCGCTACACATTTTTTTCTTCACAACAAAGCAAGAGATGCCAAATTTCGCCACAAATCCCAGCGTGTATATATAGGAATCACACATTCTATACATATTTTTTTGTTGTAGGTAGGTTTCTAATTTTTAAATTTTGCCAAGGCAGCGGCCTGATAGGCCTACTCTTTACGATTTCCAACTGCTGCGGTATTTTTAACGTGCATAACTTGCACACGGGACCTCCTATTTTTTCGCCTTTATCCGTGAAGGCCAGGGATCTGATCTCACTACCTAGGAAACTAGGAGGGAGTATGACATCATTAGGACCATTGGTTCTGAAAAAAAAATGATATTCCCCTCTTCTGTGAAACGAACCTGGTACCTCTAGAATTCGAGGCGAACGCCATACCTCTTAGCCACACCAACCCCCAAGAATGGGTGTATTTTATAAGTGAAATTAAATATGACATAGTTACATAGAATTCTCTATTGAGAAAACTCCTCACATAGCGGCGTTGTTGCAAAGACTCTGTTGTCATCTGGAGAACTAACCGCACTCATACCCACCGAAACCTCCCTGCGTGATCTTGGGAGCTCTGTAATGGTCATCTGCAGATTACGAAATTAGTCAGGGTGCTTAATTAGATCTCATATAAGGAGGGTAAACCCGAGGCCTGTAAACAGTAAATAAATAAACAAACAACACACAAAGGTATGATCAGGCACTCAGTGGGAAAATAAAGAAGTAGAAGACCAGACAACAGAAAAACAACAGAAGTGATAGGCTTACCGGGATCGAACCAGGACCTTCCGAACGGAACCCACCTGGGTCGTCCTATGGTACATATCCGGGTCGCGTGGGAGTTCGTGCTAGACCTCTGTCAGTGAAGCATTATTTTTGTAATGCTTAGCTGGCAGAGTGGATAGTGACGATTCGCTCCCGTGGCTAGGCGGTGGGTGCCGTTCGGAAGGTCCTGGTTCGATCCCGGTAAGCCTATCACTTCTGTTGTTTTTCTGTTGTCTAGTCTTCTACTTCTTTATTTTCCCACTGAGTGCCTGATCATACCTTTGTGTGTTGTTTGTTTATTTATTTAATTAGATCTCAACAGTTTAATGAGAATTGTTATGGTTCATACAACGTAGATTTTTACAAGATTTTGTATCGTGCACGACTTTTATTACTTAAGTTTTGTCTGTTGAACCGAATCACCCAGCCTTGTGCCAGAAAACTACTATGCCTTAGACATGCAACCCTTTCTCACCCCTCACTTTAAAGTAAATTGTATTGTCAACTTTAGTCTTTTTTGTACATATTAAAGGGAAGTAACTCTTGCTATCTGAACGAACTGTGGCGCTAAAGGTAAATTTCACCTAGATGAGTCCATGAAGAATTTAGCACCAGGGATGGATCCTATCTTTGGCGCTTCCCTCCGAAGAAAACAAAACACGCTTGTAAATATATTTTTAACAGTAAGTACTACCAGAATAATTTCCGATGACACCCCCTTACTGACTGTCACCCGGGGCGGACCTAACGCTCCCCCCCCCCCTTTACCTTACTACGCCACTGTAGATTAATGTGTTGTATCTTTTACATAGGAGTGTTACTTATTTTTTTCACATAAATATTAACGTTTATATTTAGTATTAAGTGGTAACGTGTGTTTATAATTGTGAACTAGGGCATGTTTCTTGTCGATACCTACAAACGTACATACATACATACATACCTGAGCCTATATTTGATCCTTAGCCGCAGACTTTCAAGCAAGGCAGTGGCCATCACGCCTAGTGGCGTCTTGTAGGTCAGCAACAAACTGCTTCCACCTTGTTCGGTCGGCGGCCATCCTTCGTGCAGTGCCCCAGCTCTGGTTCTTTCTTTGCATTTCGGCCTCCACAGTTCTCCGCCAAGTTGTCTTTTATCTGTCTCTCTTTCGCTTTCCTTCTGGGGTCCATAGCATAGCTGTTATTGTGATGTCATCGGGGTGTCTTCCGAGGACGTGGCCAACCCAACTCCAGCGTCTGCCAGCTATGATGGTGTACATGTCCTCTTGGTTACTCCGAGTAAGTAGTTCTTGGTTGGTGTGGCCGTGGGCCGGGAGTATTCGCTGATGATTATGATGGTGATGATTGTATAGTGGGTCCGTTTCCCTACCCTAAACAGTAGGCAGGTTATTGGTTGATGGTGTTACGACAACAATACACAACAGACCATGACCACAGTACATATTGATTATTCAATACCTTGATAAACATACTTCACTCTGACAGCAATTAACGTTAAATGTGAAGTTTATTTACACGAAGATCAAGGGTAGAAAATAATGATGTGCCCAACCTTCCTCCTGAGGCTGGTAAACTTTATACAGCAAAAACTTCCATAGGCAATACATTCTTACTGTCACTCTCTATATATTCTCTGTTCACTGTCATTGCTTCTGTATTTAATACTGTCTCTAGTAGCTAAGATGGTCCTGGCTTCAGAACCACTGTTGTCAATAATTCCTTGTCATAGCATTTATCTCAGGTACTCGCTGTTCCTATTTGTTGTTCTAATTTATCTCTCATGATCTTCTATCTTCTGACTTGTCGGGTCGTAAAGTTACTTGGTGTATCTCTTAGAAGGACTGGCCTACCGCCAGAGATGACTATTTCTGCAAAGGTCTATTATTTTCCCTTCTCATGGCTAGCTGCTGCCTGTTGTTCTTCTCATTTACTAAACAGTGTATCATATTTTGGCGAGACTCAACGTACCTGATGGACTTGAAAATAAACATTCTTTCTCTCGTACTTGTAACCATGTCAATCTTGTCCACAGAAATGAATGACAAACTATCAAATATACCTGTGACATACCAAACGAATGTGTCTAGACAACAGTTCATTTTTCTGTGTCCACAGAAATCAACCAATGGACTTTGGCTTATTGCCCGATGATAACCCTCATTTTCGCTTGCCACTTTTACTTTTAAAACAAGCGAACTTGCTTCCTAACGCTAATCGCGTTTCAGATCTTCTTCTTCTTTTTTGATCCTTAGCCGCCGACCGTCAAAGCAGTCAGTGGCCATCACGCCTGGTGGCGTCTTGTAGGACAGCAACAAATTGATTCCACATTGCTCGGTCGGTGGCCATCCTTCGTGCAGTGCCCCAACTCTGGTTCATTCTTTGCATCTCAGATCCCACAGTCCTCCGCCAAGTTGTTTTTGGTCGGCCTCTCTTTCATTTTCCTTCAGGAGTCCATAGCATAGCTGTTCTTGTGATGGCATCAGGGTCTCTTCTGAGGACATGGCCAACCCAGCTCCAGCGTCTGCCAGCTATGATGGTGTGCATGTCCTCTTGCTTGCTCCGAGTAAGCAAATCTTGGTTGGTGATGGTATTTGGCCAAAGATTCTGAGAATTTTTCTAAGGCATGTTGTGGGAAAAGAGGACAATTTCGACATTTCCTTCTCTGTAACTCTCCAGCATTCCGCACCATAGAGAAGCACAGAAAACACGCAGCTCTGATATAATCTTAATTTTGTGCTTGTGCTGTACCGAGAGGACTTCCAGATGTTGTTTAGATTAACAAAGACTGTTCTCGCTTTATTCATTCTGTTGTTGATGTCTTTGCTTGTTCCGCCGTCTGGTGTTACTTTGCATCTGTCGCGAGAGGCGAGTAATTTTGCATTTAGATTTTTACAACCTATTGCCGAACGGTTGCCGATAAATTTCACACGGCATGAGAAAACAGTCGATGGTGAAATCCTATTGTCCACAATAGACAGCGTTCTTCGTAAGTCATGGGAAAGCCACCAATTTTGCATGGAATGTTTACATAACACTGAGACATTAGTTCAACAGACCATCTGAGGACAATTAGAAGTAGTCGCCACTACGGCTCGGTTGTGTTTACACAACGGCAGTAATACACATGTATTATTGTGGCTAGTAACAGAGCATAATGAAATACCGGAGATAGATCGGCGAGGAAACTCTACAATGAGTATTATGTTCAGTCGGATCTCATGGAACAAGCAAAGAAATATCCGATTAAGGGAGTCCCATAGTCTGGGCGAAGATAAATATGAAAGAAGAAAGTATAAAGATACTAGCAACACTGCATAGACATCCAAAGACGAAGGCAGACGGATTGTCTGGGCTAAGCATATACGAAAGCGAACATAGCAAAATATTACCGAAAACTTTACAGAGTAATGGGGACTGGTTGCCCGACTAAAGTAAAGACGAATGGAACGTCACAAGACATCAGGAGAGAAAACACCGACATTGCTGGAGGCAATATTTTCACCATATAAGCCAGAGAAATTCGTCTCTCAGGATTGCTAATAGAAAGCATTCCACCAGCCCACATGTTTCTATATTTCACGAGGAAGATTCAGGACCTGTAGTCAGTGATTCTTTATATGGAAACCAAGGTTAGTATACTATAGTTTGTACATTATTAATATACATCCATTTTAATTCAGTTATATATCTATACATATTTTCCATAAATATAACACTGTAAATACCAGTCACTTTTTACCATAATACTATAGTTTACACTATTAATCACAGGTTGCAATAAACACCGTGCAGAGAGTTATTATATTTATAAGATTGCACAGTTTCCAATAACCATAACGAGATAAATACAAGACACTTTTCTTTTACTCCTTACATTACCCGGTAAACAGTGCAGTAAACACCGCGCAGTCATTCATTATAGTGATAAGATTTCACATACAAGAACACACCACATGCGTAGCATAGATAACGGGATACTTATCAAGCGTTATCATTTTATCCATTGCAGTGGTAGAGACAGGGACTCTTTGAGATAACGCAGCCTTTGTCTTACTACCCTGGCTGGCGTAGTGGGATAAGCTAATACGTAGGGCCAATTACATATACTGCGACGACACGTATCTCACAGATATTTAACGGCTACAAACCTACAAAAATCACCCGGGGGTTAGGAAGAAATTTGCCAAGCGCAAAGGAGCCTTTTCTGCCCACAACCACCCACACCGAAAAGTAATCAGAAATTACATACAATAATGGACGAATTACAAATAGCTGCCCACGAGAATTATTGATCAGAAGTTGCAGGAGCATACGGACGATTTTTGTTACAACAAGTGCCTTTGAGAAATCTTGATTAGAAGTTGCAGGAGCACACAGACGATCGTTTACACCCAATGCCTACGAAAATTATTGAGATCTTAAATTACCTACAGTAATGGACAGATTCTCCCAGTAAACATGCCGCACCACTCCATACAAATATATAACATATTTACATCAAAATCCACATGAGCAAAACGTCATCACAACAAGGGGACATCTGCATACCAGACGAAACTCTGCAACCTAGCTGTTACGCACAGATCATTTTTTCTAAAGACATTGTATAATCATTTTTTCTAAAGACATTGTATAATCATTTTTTTCTAAAGACATTGTATAATCATTTTTTCTAAAGACATTGTATAATTAGATTGTCTGAAATGTACACTTTAATTTTTTTCAGTCAAAGCTAGATAACTCTAGATATCTGAGATTATCATTTAATATGATGTTACCTCCTCTTGTGACGAGACACGTTCGGTCCATATTTTTTTGAACGGTGTGTGATCATTCTCCTTATAAGGTAGTATCGGTCAACTGTTCTTGGAATGTCTGAAACCAGTGTTGAGGTCTTCATTCATGTCCATATAAGGCTCGATCTAGTATAAATGTTTATCTGGAATGTTCCTAGATCGTTATGTTTGATTGCTACTGAAGTATATGGGTTCTGCGCATGTCCGGACGCTGGGCGTCTGGGAAGTTTTTCTGTAGAGTCGATGGAAAGTTGTGAAGCAGAGAAGACGCTTTCGGCGTCTCTGTGATTCGTGTTAGGGAATTAGGAGCCTTATTGTGAGTTAGTTAGCTTACAAGGTCCTTCCCTTGAGTATTCAAAACGCCTGGAGGCGTATGTTTTCTGTGGTGTTGATTTTCGAAACAAGGTAATACCTCATTTACATCTCGAATCTGTAACCTGACTTTATGTTTGACAATAGTCGATCTCTGCTCACTTGTGAATTACAGAAACAGAGGTTCTTTTACTAGAAGTCACGCCCCAGGTATCTTCATACCTGAGATCTATATGTACATGGGTCATACTCAGCCCGAAGGACAGTTCTATGTTCTATGAACGTCGCTGTGTGTCAGCGATTGCACCTACGTCAAGGTTAGACTTAGGAATGCCTGTAAAGGTCAGTTTGACCTGCACTCCTGGAACACCATCCTCGTGCGACTTATGATTAGACTCATTTAGCACATCTGAACAGTAAGAGGATTTTTTGATGCACTTTTTATATTTGGAGCCAACAATATAATCACTTGGCGCCATAACATTATTTTGAGAATATGCCAAATGCATTGATGAACCATGTATGCTGATTTTCGTGAATGTCATGACTATGCTCTATTGTGAACTGGATGTAACGTACCTGTACTTGTGGCGTCAAATAAATGATGAAAACGTCAAGAGCAGTTTACCCTTTTATGACTTTACATGTCATACTTATATGCTGTAACTATGAACTACGTCAGTATATATACACAGCAACAACAGCAAACAAAAACCAGATAAGACACCCTACATCTTCAAATATAATATAGACCTGGTGTCGATAGGGGTGGTATTGTGACAGGGCTAAAGGTTTTCAACGATATTGGACTTATACTTACAACGTCCATGGTGGTCAGTTCTGGTCCTATCATTTTATGGAAGCATCACCATAGCGGCCTATCGTCACTGAAGAGACAGCGTTAAATCCACCCTTATCACTAGCATTGCGGTCATCACACCCTATTAACAAGCCACTCAGCCGCTCGTGGCATTGTCGACACTCGCATTGTGAAGAACAAAAGACCAGGCCATTGACACCTGAAGGAAAGTCAGAGGGCCGTGCAATGTTATTGACTGCTGACATGTCCATGGCGTACAAACAACCAGAGTTTTATTGACAGTCAGTCAGAGGCCAAGAAACAAGATATCCTTTCTTTAGTAATTAGGATTAGATTAAATTCATCATCATCATCACGTAGTATAGACTTAAGATTATATTGTGTATTTTTGCATTAACTACTATCTTCTCTTCCAGGTATAGTTAGTTTAGTCTTCATTACATTTGTATTATTGTATTTGGATGTTGTGTTACATATGAGTAATCCAATAAATGTTGTAGTTGTGTTTGCATTACCAACACACGTTTTTTTTTTTTTTTTTTTTTTTTTTTGTTTGCGTACGCCCGCTAATACTCGAGGCAAAATCTCAGGTTATTATTTATGTCTAACCTGACATTGATTTTACGTGAGTATCCCTTTATTTCTTGTACAGAGACAGGTGTCCCTCGCCATTCAGGCAAATACTCGCCGATTTCGGAGGTACCCATTGCAGCTGGGTCGGCTCAGGAGCCGCCAGTCCCTGGTCGACGACACTCCTTCAAATGTCCTCGCCAGGTCTCGAGTTAATCCAGTCCAAATCCCGGTCGACGAAAAATCCTCAAATGCCGTCGCCCGGGTTTGATCCTGTATCACCCGGTCACCAGAGCGGTGTTGTAACCACTACGCTAGCGCGGCTCCCAACCAACACACGTTAATTACATATATAGAGGAGGAAAGAAAGTGTGCGAGAGAAACATACAGTTCTTCCTTTCTTCCTCTTCTGTTCCCTTAGTGTAATAGAGGGGGTGGGGGCTCGCGAGCTTAAAGAGAGAGTAGATAGATTGGTAGGAGTGACAGTGTCATGAGATTCAGAATCACTGGGACTATCTGCGGGGAACTTATCACAAAGTCTCAAATTCACCTTCTCCCACTCTTGCTGCCTATCTTCAACTGGTTGCAAGGCAAATCTGAGCCACTGACAACGCCTGCACCACAACGAGAACTCTCCTTGGTTAATCCTCGGGTTAACCCTGTGACAGCATCCCAGAAGCTGGAACAGACGGACACATTTATGTGAGCCAATACAGAGACATAATCACACATGTACACACGCATAACACATCCAGCACTTACACACGCTGTGTTTGCATTTTACAGAACGTAAATGACGTGATCCCAATAAGTTATGAGGGTCTCCACTTTGTGAGGTGATTAGGGCTTGGGACGATTAAAAAATCTTAATCGAGTAATCAAATTACTCGACAATTAATCGACCAATTTCGAAAAACTTAATAAATTATTTAAAAAAAACAATAATTACTTTCTTTTTTTAAATGATTAAGGACTTTATTTATTTTACTTGATACAAGACAACATCGTCCTGAAATTATGGTGAAAATACTAAAAAGTTAGAGCCTACCCATTTTTTATTATTGACATTACTTGCCAAATTCAATATCACAAACCTCTAACATACGAGGGGCGTTCAGAAAGTAATGCACCACATCGTTTTTCTCAGGAGCTGTTTATTCAAAAAGCATGAAATTTATACACAATATACATGGATATGTCATGTAATCATCGGTATTATTCAACATAATCCCCATCAACTTGTACGGCTTTATGCCAGCGCGAAACAAGTGCATGTATTCCTAGCCCGTACCAGATTTTGTCTTGATCATGTAGCCATTTCTACGCTGCATGAATCACTCCTTCATCATCTTCAAACCTTGTCCCACGGAGTGCATCTTTAAGTGGACCAAATCGATGAAAATCAGAGGGTGCCAAATCGGGACTATAGGGTGGATGGGGTAGTACAGTCCAACCCAATTTGGTGATTGCTTCCCGTGTTGCCAGACTTGTGTGAGGTCGCGCATTGTCGTGAAGGAGAAGTAGGTCTGCTGGATTCTTGTGCGGCCGAACTCTGCAAAAACGTTGATTGAGTTTTTTTTCAATGTCTTAATGTAAGCTTGCGAATTGATTGTCTCTCCTCTTGGCATAACGTCCACAAGAATCACACCTTCAATGTCCCCAAAAGACAGTGATCAAGACCTTTCCAGCTGAAGGAATTGTCTTGAATTTCTTTCTTCTTGGTGATTGCGGATGATGCCAGTCCATTGACTGTCTTTTTGTCTCAGGTTCAAAATGATGTGCCCAGGTTTCGTCACATGTAACGATCTTAGCCAAAAAGTTCTCTCCATCAGCATTGAAACGCTCCAACAATTCAGAAGAAATTGCTTTCCTTTGCAATCGGTGGTCATTTGTGAGACTTCGAGGAACACATCTTGCGCAAAACTTAGAAAATCCGAGAGTTTTTATAACTGCATTTGCACTACCAATGCTGACTGACAGCTGTAAGGCCAATTGTTGAGTAGTGATTCGCCTATCAGTATGAATAATGCCCTCAGCGCATTTCAACATTTCTGCGTTGGTGGCTGTGGCAGGACGTCCACAGCGCAGCCGATCAAGCAGCTCCGTATCTCCACTTCCTGATTCTTTGATTCTCTGAACCCAGCGACTGACTGTACTCCTGTCGACTGCAAAACTTCCATACACATTACATAGACGCTTGTGAATATTCACAACAGTTTCCTTCTCTGCAACGAGAAATTCTATCACAATTCGCTGTTTATAACGCAAGTTGCTAACACGCTCCATTTCAACGGTTTAGGGCAGCCGCATTATTTGGCCGGTTGCGGTGCAATTTGCTGCACACAATTGGCACATGCCATATTTGAAATGTGCAAAAATTTCATGCTTCTATCTTCATTTTTAGCTGAGAAAAACGATGTGGTGCATTACTTTCTGAACGCCCCTCGTAGTAAACGCTCTCGCATTTAAGCAACAAACATAAACATTGCTAAAAATGCAATAATCGATTAACATTTTTGTTTATCAATTAATTGACTTAAAATCGATTAATTAATCGTTAAAGATTCCAGCCCCAGAGGTAATAAACTATTCCGGGGTTTTTTTTTTAAAGTTTGCTTGTCGGGAATTCCCGCAGTCTGTTTTCGTAGATAAAATGTTAGTAAATGGATAACTAACAGACCAGCGGATAATGCTCATATTTATACTGTCTGAGAGAGTTTCACAATAAGGAATCAGAGTGGGGCCCTTATCTAGAAGCAGAGCCTCTTTTCTATAGCTTATAACGCGGAGTGTGAGTGAGAGAAGTCCGTATTGGTGACGTCTACATAACACACTGTGAGCACAACTGGTTCACCATAATATATAATCATCCTAAGGATTTATGTCATGTCACATAGGTTTTATGATCATTGAATTGCCTATATCCTCTTCATTTTTCTTTCACCCGTTTCCTCTATTTTATTATCTCTCTTTACCTTTTTCCTGTATTTTTCGCATTCATTCGTTTGCGAGAAATATTTTTTTTTCCCATTCTCACTTTCGCCAGTTTCGTTTCTCAAACTGAGAACGCAGTTATGACGTAACGTGTCAGCCCCTACACGAGACGCAGAGTGTTAGAATGCATTCCGTCAGACAGGGGAGCAGACAGCTGTCTACAGTTTCCCCTGGGACAGTGTTTCTTCGGCTAAGTTTCTGGGCCTGAAGTGTGAGAATTCACTCCGTCAGACATGATGAGGAGACATTTGTCTGGTAGTTTGCATCTGACATGTAGTTTCCAAGGTCGATTCTCAGTGTCAGGTGATATGACACTCACACTCCACGGCCAGTTTTGGCGTAAGGTGCGAGAAAGCAAAGTGTCAGTTATGGTTCTCAGGATGAGTTTCTCGGGGAGGTGTGAAAAACTGTTTCTGCACTGGAGACGGGTTGTCTGAGATTCGCAACTGACACGCGCCCTCTCGGTCAGTAGGTGGCAGTTACGCCATGCGTCTAAGTTACGTAAGTGTTAGGAAAGACGAGAGATTGCGTGGTTTTGGAAATAGGGCACATTCTTTGTGTGGGTTTCATATATCTTAAACGTGAGTTTGAGACTTAATTCACTCAGTAACTTCGCAGTCAAGACTAGAACAAGCCTTCGTTCGATTTATAGAATCTCTGTTAATAGAGATGTCATTTAGTATGATCGTAGGGGTTTAAGTTCTTAGTAGTTCTGTGTTGAGGTAAATCTTATATTATTTATCTAGTATTTTGTGAGTATTAAAGTGTTAGATCGCTTATTTCATTTTGCTAGTGAGATTTGTGCAGAGAGAGTTAAATTATTAAGTCTGTTATATTCTCTAGTCGACGAGTTACAGTGGAAAGCGGAATATATTATAATTTCTAGCTTTAAACTCATTTGTAGCTGAATAAAGGAATTTAACTTAACTGCTAATATTCAGACGAGAATAATTTTATTAAAACTAACTTATAACTGTTCATCATTGAGTGTTGACGGAATACGTTGTATTTCTAATTCATGATGAGCGATTTTTGTGAATATAACTTACTTCACGGGATTTTAAATGATAAGTCAAGCACTACGCTTGCAATTTAAAATTATCAGTTATATCCGAGTACATAGTATGTATAATTATTTGATATGTGTTCTTTCCATTTTTATATAGTGAAACTGTGGTACCCAAACTTTGCCAGCGTTTGAGTAAAGAGATAAATCTGTGAAGAAAACAACAAACATTCTTACTTTAAAGATTTGATGTATAACTTTTGCAAGAACTTTAAAGTTTTAAAGAAGTAACGGGTCATCGAGCCTGATTTGATTCTTCCTGAGAACACTCTAGTCATTTTCCAGCCTTTGTGGCAAATAACATATTTCAATCAGTAACTTTTCCGACACTGTTGACAAGTGGTGGTGTGACCCACTAAATTCCTATACTGAGAGAAGGTGCCGACCTGACATTCCTCATTCATTTAAAATCTAAGATGTTGACACTGTGCTCGCTATAAACGCTCGTGCCTGGACAATTTTATGTGACTTAAACAGACATCCAAAAACAATAGTATTCCCAAGAGAACGGTCCCGGAAGTAGTGAATTCAACCCGTTTTTTTGGACCTGGGGTTTTCTTGGCCAAGATTACCATTGTATGGGCAAGTCCTAAAAATTATTGTTTTTGTTTGTTCCCGAAGTGGCTACCAAAGCTGTGAGTATAACAAAAAAATGCACGTCTACACAGTGGAATGAATAGAGTGAATACAGGATTGAGCGATCCTTTTATGGTGGTATTTTGACCCCCATTCATTTTTTGCTGTATGACATTTCTTTAGGCAAGGTATTGCTAAATATATATATATTCCCTTAGACTAGATCAGAGTGTCCAGTCTATTCATACCGTAAAGGGGGAAGAATTTTAGACTAAATCATATGTATCTGTGACTCTTTGGGCTATCACTTTCTTCTAACGGGACTGTGAGCTATACATCGAGGGAAGGATCATACCAACGGGTCTATCATTCTTGTAGCATTTCTTGATTTTGTGTTTATGATTTTTTTGTATATACTTGATGTGATTTTATATGTTGTGAGAGAAGTTTAGTCTTGATAAATAAACTACTCATAAAATTTATTCCAGCGTGTCGGTCAGTTCATTTTCCCAAACTATTCATATAATCGGTGTCATAGTTTTTCCCACGTCTGTACGTCTAACTGTCGTCTTATGTGTGTATGTATGTGAGTGGATATATATATATATATATATATATATATATATATATATATATATATATATATATATATATATATATATATATATATATATATATTTCATATATATGTGTGTAGACTGTCTGACTCAATCTAAATCTGTCGTAGAAGATAGGTGAAAGAGAGAAGATTTTTCTTGATTTCAGAGACAGCCTCTATCACATTTCTACCATCTCACTCGTGGAAATCTATTGCTATTACTACTTCTCACGGTGACTATCACGTATTCTAATCTATTCAGAAGGGACCAACCCAAGTCTTAATCCTCCTATCGAAAATCTACGACATGTCACTAGGATAATTACTGAATTAACCTTGGAGGTTTTGTCCTGGTTACTGAGATAAGGAAGATGGCTCTGAAGTAACAGCAACCAGGCGAAACCGAGGTAGAGAAGAAAGATGGCGATTTTGGAAGCCTGAAGTGAGTTCCCCAAGACAGCTCCAGTGAATCAATATCCTGTGACACTATATTCTCTACCTTGCTATAAACCCTCTCATATGGCTCACACGCCCCGACCTTTCCCTTCTTCTAAAAGAAGAGAAAGAAAGGACATATTGCTTTAAGTCTTTCACACACACATACTCTCTCTCTCTCTTTCGCTACTGATGTGACAACTTGAGATCTTTAAAGAACATACACGTTATGATATTTATTAACTTGCAGACTATACACATAAATATATACATAAAAATATGTTTTCTTACTGAAAAATGATGTATCCAGGCATACATATTAAATAACTAAATGCGTGGCTAATTACAATATCGAACTGAGTAAAGTCAGCAGCAAAGTAACTATAATGTAGTGTGGATATAAGAAATTTGCTATCAGAGTCCAATGTTTTTTCTTGAGTCACTGGGATACTGGAGTGACTATCCTGAAATTATTTTATCCTGACTTGATCCTTCGAAATACACTGGATGATGATACTAAATATATATGTTCTAAAATATAAATTGTGATTAACTTATTCATAAATACGCCAACTGTCCCGCAGCTACTCAGAAATATATATTTTAATGTACGTAGATCGAAGAATGACGAGTGTAGAATGTGATATCTAGGCGTAGGCTCTTGTTAAAAAAAATACTAAAAAAAATTTTAACAGTAAAGATTGTTGCTGTAGCCATAGACCATGTTATAGGTCATAACGAAATTCGAATTTGCTTGTTTTGTTGTTCTTTAACTCGAGAACACTTTATGATTGTTAGCAAACGAAAAAACGTGTAAAAGTAATGTTGCATTATTCTGAAGCTATCATGACCATATATTGATTTCTTCTTTGTTTCCAGCGAGGATTTCACAAACTTGGTTTCATCAATAATTAACACAAGTTATGTAACTGTTCTGGACTGCCTACACAGGCTATAAGCATTTTCATTAGATATCTCACCCTAAACCGATATCTTGCATTCACGAGGTCGAATGACGTATCGCCTTTGGTGATTGTTATGTACTCCTCGTGAAGCGGTTGAGAATAATTGCCGTATTCAGCATTCAACTTTCAGTGGTCGTCTCGTGCGTGCACTTACGACTTTCACTTGGCAGGTTGCAATAGTGGTTCTACATGTCTTAGTTACATGTTATGTTTGCTTATCCCGTCGTTGTGGGCTTTCCAATACAATTGCTTTACACCTCAACTCCCGCTGGGATTGCATTACACTGTTACTTTACAGTAGTGGTTCGCACGTCTGCGTCAAGTGGCAATCACTGCCAAACCCGTCGTCGTAAGCGTAGATATTTAGACTAGGTAGAAGGTAGGCTCTCCGCTACTCACAGTCTTTGCGCTTGATTCAAATTTCGAATAACTTTATTTTGTCCAAGAAAAACTCAGTAATATGATTAATCACATCTCAAGCTCACGGATTGTTCTGACAATGATTGTATCGAGACTGCCCTTCCTTCTGTCTTTGCGTTGTTGTAATACCAAATGTTGTCTTCAAGTCTGTCCCTTGGTTCAAACATTTTTATTTACATTAACTGAGTAGGAGTGACTGATACTAATGTTGTTTTAATATCCTATTCCGGCACATCTCGACAAGTCGTCTGGATTCCGTTGCTGGTCGACTTGTTTTATCGATAAAAGTGTTAATAAAGTTCAGCTTGCACTCGTGTCATGTAAAACTTCTTCCATCTACACACTAAATTCCTAAAAAAAAAAAACAAATATGGTGAGGGTTGACGATAAAGAAAATAATATGAAAATAGAAAGGACAAATTATTCATCTCTCGACAATTGGTCGCGTCACAAACGGCGTTGTCAGCAGAATTCTGATTGTATTATCACTTCATCATCCTAACACATATTCGATACTCTACTCCAAGAACCATGTGGTTAAAAACCGTCATAAAGATTTTTTAAGTTTGTTCTATGATATATCAAACTACCTTGTAATTTTTTTTTTTTTATTGTCTGTGTTTCTTTGAGTACGTAAGCTACCAAGTGTTTTCTGTTACTCACATCGACATAGTGTAGTTTGTAACGCTCAAGTATAGATATGTTTTTATTTCTACAGTTAAAAAAACTAAATATATGTTCAAATTTATACTAGTGTGCACATGCATTTTGTGTGCTTTTACCTTCTAGAAATCCACAGTCTACGAACTAGAGAATACAATAACTGTACAAATTATTGTTATTCTCGCAGTTGCATTCTCTGCTGGAGTATTGCATTATAAATTCTGGCACCAGTGAAATACAGACTTCCTGTTATAAATTATCAATGTTCGACGATGTTGTGCGAGTCTGTTAGATATGCTATTATTTATTTTGGCACACTATTTATTTTGGCACACTATTTATTTTGGCACACTATTTATTTTGAGATGTATTGCTCTTTAGGTTTCCCGTAAAATCATGCTCAACAAAAGAAGTCCGTGAGTTCAAAAGTGCTACATGAAATGGCCAAGGTATTTAGTGACGAACCACAATGTTGCTAATTGACAAATTCGAAATTGTTGTTTATGTTTGTTTCAACCTAAGAAAATCGACGTTCTCAAGAATTGGATTAATCAAGCCAAAATACAGATATGAAATTTTGATGTACATTCAAAGACAGAGCAACAATATGCCTTTAGTTAAACTTTTCACCCCACATTTCTGCAACTTGCAGCTGTTTCAAGCTTGTCAAAGATTATGGATGATCCAAAAAGTTGTGGATAGGGTTGTAATTTTTATTCATCTTTTTAATTCTGCTTTCCTAGCTTCTCATGTCTTGCCATAGCGTCGTATGGATGAGCCTAAGTAGTTGCAACAAAAGGATAGACAAGACAATCTTTTTCTTCCTCTTCTACGTACACTCTGTGACGGCTACTTGAATGTTTTCAAAGAAAGCAGTAGTCAGCGTTAAGCTATTTTCATCTCCATAGAGTTTTTCCAGGAATGGTACTGGTGTCTGCCATATGCGTTTTCTCTGTTCCAGATATGTTAGGCAACTTTGAAGCACATGCCATTTTATCAGTGCCAGAGTTACACTCATCGGTAGGTTCTATCTTTAGCGTTTTGAATAGATGGTATCCCAATTTGTTGTGACCCGTGCGGAGTCTGATGATTACCACATGTTCTCTTCAGAAAGGAGAATCGATTGGCAATGCGCAGGAACCAACAGCAATATTAATGCTCATGTAGTTGCCCACATGTTTTTCTTTGTTTGCTGTAACATAATTTGTGCGCTCTCCTCTCCTCTCCGGCAGTATTGAACTACATTTGTTGTGCGTAATGAATTAGGTGAATTATTCTATTGCTAGCACACTCTTTTTCCCTGCTGTCATTGTTCACGTTTCACGCTTTGATGCATGACCGGGCCAGACAAGCAAATCGCCCACCCAGGAGAGATTAATTAAGTCCTAAAACGTCGTAATACCACATTAACTCCAGGTAAATGCGAGCACGAAGTGTTTGCTTAAGATTGCATAATTACTTCCGACTCGACAGCCGGGTTAGGTGATTATAGATAAACGCAATCTTGGAAGACATTTGGAAGAGCGAGAAGGAAGAGTGATATGAATAGACTTTGATAACATTTGTCGGATGTTGCAACTCCATATACGGAGGATGACTGTTTGAAATTTTCAAACGCATGAGTCATACAGAATACTACACCAGGAAAAGTTTTCATAATATGAACTTTGAATGTATTGGCTGGTATTCGAGGCGCCAATAAACAACAGCGCTGATTGGGGTCTTGTCAGAAAACTCCAGGTGGAAGCGTGGACCGAAACTTACGATATAACGTAGAAAAAGTTTGATATACGGGACTGCATTCCTGACAATGTCAGTTCGGAACTTGCCACATAAAAGAATAGAGTTGGATTCTGAATTTATAGGACCGAACAAAAAGTATTCAGAGCATCTCTGTACATCAGTAGAAAACTCGCCAACATTAATACGGAACCCAGAATTCTACAGGCCCACTCACAAGTCACAGAGGGATTCTGAAATAGAAATAATACCCTTGACGTGTGTTCGAGGCATCTGTGTTAAGTTGCCAGGTCTATTCTACTGAGTAAGAAGTCTAAGATTTCTCAGTTATTAGTTTGTAGTACCAGTACAAGGCGACCCGACTAATTGTGGTATGACACAGAGAGACCATGTACTGGACTACTAGAAGCTTGGAATTGACACCTGAAGATTCTTGCCTTGACCTGGAGCGGTTACTTCCTGAACTGATCTGGAAACGTGAGTTCACGAATCTGTGAAAAAGCAGCATCAGCACCTCAGCATTTTGGCAAGTCAACATTTTAACAGGCCAATAAAACAAGCGAACTTTAGCTTTCGAAATTCATCAGGCCTAAAAACATCTCGGTGAAGAAACCTAATTATTTTTCATAATCACAAGTCATATTTATTTACATTTGTTTCAAAGTAATTTAGCATTAAATTTGTATATGTTGATTTTGACAAATTCATAGCTGAATTATTCATTACAGAGAGAAAGGCATATGTATCATCCAGAACCTTTAGTATATATATATATATATATATATATATATATATATATATATATATATATATATATATAATATATATAATATATATATATATATATATATATAAATATATATATATATATATATATATATATACGTATATATATATATATATATATATATATATATATATATATATATATATAAGTTAACGTGCTCAGATTGATTCAGCATTGTTCTTGACTTCTGAAATGTCTTGTGAAAATTCCCTCGAGGTAGAAGCATCATTATCCTTTTATCTACAACTCTTCCAAGAGTAATTTTGTGCGAAGAAGGTAGACACCTTTGAAGACCCACATTAGATACTCTAGGTTTTGACCACTGTTTGACCACTGCCGCAGAGCAAGGAGAAGCAACCTGTGACATTGGCTAATAAGCCGCTTGGCTATCTTTATAGTTCTGATGAAGTATCATTATTCCGCTCATTGTCCTTTGTAAGAATGCATTTTGCCATAGTTAAAGTATCTAATTCATCTTGCATCCAACTTTGTCGCCTATTTTTTTATATACTGTGTAGCGGACAGTGACGTAATTCACTTTCTTTCTGGCATTAATGAAATTAGGGTCCCTGTCATGAAATATCAATCAATCAATCAATCAATCAATCAATCAAACCCCTTTAGCTCCCCAAGGAGCATAGGCTTTCAACAAACAAATGCCAAGTCATCATGTCACGTGCCATCCTCTCAAGTTCTCTCCACGTCTTCCCCATCATTTCGCCTTAAGTCGCCATGCGTTTTTTGGTCTACCTCTGCCTCTCTTTCCCTGTGGATTCCAGAACAAGGACTGCCTTTGTAATGCTATCAACAGGTTTCCTCAATGTGTGTCCTATCTATCGCCAGCGTCTTCTTATCACCTCTTGTTCCACTGGCCCTTGTCTGGTTCTTGTCACAAGTTCCACACCGGTGATTTTGACATGTTCCACACCGGTGATTTTGTCATATCATTTCAATCCTTCTATTCGACGCAAGTACCCATTTATGAGTCTGTAGCATTTTTTTTGTTGTTTTCTAAATATCAAGGGGGGGGGGGGGGGAATGGTATTGAGTCACTTTTACATGAGAATGAAAAACTCAAAACACGGGACGTTTCCGGGTTTACTATTTGTCCGGGGGTTGGAGTGACTTAGAGGTAGGGCGTCCACCTGTAATTCTAAAAGTACCGGGTTCGCTTAGAGTACAGAGAATATAATTGATGGAAATTTTGTCTCATTGTGGCCCCTTAGAAATATGGTAAATCCCCCTGGGGAGGGGGGGGGGTCATATGACCTATATTGAGAACCACTGGTGTATGTGACATTCTCTACAAAAGGAATCATCAAGTCAAGTCAAAATTGCGGGGGGCGGAGGGGGGGCGGGTAATCTCTGGGTAAAATAGAAAAAACCACACCTCACTCACAATTTTTGTTGTTTAAAATGTTTATATCCTGACTTGTATCTGTTGAATATACATGAAATCAAAAGATTAAAAAAAAATAGCTATATCTACATTTGATAAATACGTTTTTCATATTCTCCCCCCCCCCCCCCCCCTTTCCTCCCCCCGCCATCTTCTCTTCTCATTTCTCCTCCCCCCCCCGTTTCATCCCCCCCCCCCCCCCCCCCCCCAACCCGCGACCTCAGAAACAAAATAAAAACAAAAAAAAAAAAAAAAAAAAAATCTTAAATGACCAATGACATGACATTACATGAGACCAAGCAGCAAATATTTCCAACCTGGTAAAATCCTGGCCACGGCTATGAAATCGGTTTTGTAGAACAAATAGTTAGGAAGAAAAAAGATAGTCAAACTTTTTTTTTTTTTTTTTCAAAAAAAAAAACTAATAGAAAGAAAAGGAGAGTTTTTTTTTTTTTTTTTTTCACGTGACCCACCCCAAAAAAAGAAGTAGAAAAAAAATAAGAAAATATAAAAAGAAAACTTTAATAATCACACGTTGATTAAAGTTAATACAAAATAACATTTGAATGCAAAAAAAATGACAGTTTACATTAATTTCATCATCATTTGTGTGACATTCATTTTAATGTTAATATTTAATAAATATAGGAATTAGGAGTGAAAAAAAATAAGGAAAGTAACAATTTTAAATAAAAAAAAAAAAACAGGTAAGGTGACTTCTTTCAAAACAACCACCAGTTTTACAATGCAGGAAGACAAAGCTCAGCGGTGTTTTTTTTTATATTCAATGAAATTAATTCAGTTCAAACTATTTCTATTCCTTGGCAACAATGTTTTTGCTACTGGTCAGAGAAAAAGTGGACTAGTTATGTAAGTTTAAGCATTAATACATTTTCCCCCTCTTCCCCCCCCTTCTTTTTTTTTTTTTTTTTTTTTTTTTTTTTTTTTTTTTTTTTTTTTTTCTTTTTTTTTTTTTTTTTTTTTTTTCTTTTTTTCCTTTTTTTTTTTTTTTTTTGTTTTTTTTTTTGTCTTTTCTTTTTCTTTTTTCTTTTTCCGATTTGAGAATTATATTTTCAACATCCATGTTGCATTTTGAGGGAGGCAGTTTTAAAAGGTGAGTGGCTCTTTGTTCAAAACTTAACTATTTTTTGAATAAACATGGGTTCATAAAAAGTTTGTTATCATTCGCAGGTTTGATGAATAGAATGAACAACACTCTATATCAGAGAGCGATAAAAACAACAGGAGGCAAAATCCTGATCATCAGAAATATTTCTCATCTCCCCGTCGATTAAAAGTGTCCTCGCGGCTCCGGCCCGTTAATCAATGAATTCATAAAATCTGATCTAATTTAACCAAATAACACCTCAAAGGTGTCCCGGTTTTTAATTTGAGGTTCCTCATGAACTCCTAAAATTGGTCAATTGTTGTCCAGCACCTCCTAGTTAATCTAAGGCAGAGAATTTAGGAGGGGGGGGGGGGTGGGGGGGGGTACTTACAACTGGGGGGGGGGTTGGGGGGGGGCTCATATTGGGGGGTCTAGGGGGGGGTGGGGGGGGGTGGGGGGGGGGGCGGGTTGGGTGGGGGGTGTCATGGGCAACATTCTCCGATTTGTGGCAGCAGCGTGGGTTTCATCGTTTTTTTTTTCGGGGTGAGCTGCTCACAGCTTGGAGGGAAATGTGTCACAGTAAAACCGTTTATGTTGAAAATAAAGGTTACGGGCCTGATTTCCATTAGTCCGATTTGGCGGTTTGTTTGACAACCTGCCAGATGTAGATGGGGGGCCATTTCTGCTGCAGTTTTCTCACCCACTGCGTCGCTTCCTTAAATTGCCCCTATTCATTATTCTTCTTTGGCGGGCCGTATCAAACCCAAACCCAAACAGTTTTTTCAGTAGAGCATACATTGGGAGGTAGAGCCACGAGAACAAAAACCTTTTTTCCTTTTTTGTTGCACCTAACCTACCCCCTAACCAGCCAGGCTTGATAGAGCCATAGTTCCCTTGTTTTTGTGACCCCGGCCGTGGTCCTTCTAGTCTATGTTTCCGTGACCCCAGTTTTTTCATTATACCTTTGGTCCACTTTGTAACTATAACTTTTGAAACGAGTGTTGCTCGTCCAGGTCCTGTCCTGGATATTAATACTTACAACACCTTTAACAATACGGTTAACAACGGCACTATTTCATTGATCAATCTCATTATAATCTGGTGCGATGATCAGGAGGAGTCTGTTTAACCCTCTAAAACTCACGATATCTTACTGGTCGATATTCAAACGTACTTGCAGTCAAACGTAGCCAACGTTTCTGATGCCCCATTTAGGTTCTGGATTAGTGGTCCCCCTCAACCAGAGATAGATCTACTTGCCTTTCCACTCCCAGTCATTTGCTTTAGCAACAGTCCCGTAGAATAATTGTAAACGGCTACTTAAACTCGTGCTACTTTAAACACAATGCTTTTCTTTGGTTTTTTGGTATTGGGACATGTTTGTTAACTTTTTCCCAATGCTCATCTACGTACAGAAATTTGATGATATGTAATTTGTCTACCGGTATGAGTCATGTGACTCCTGATTTATTTGCTTGTACATACCGTTCATTTTGCCTTTACATTGTAATATGCATCAGGTGATGGATGATGCATGCAGTACCTTGACCAGCTTTATTTAGGCACTCTGACATGGTTCCGGCTTGTTGTTATTTAGCGTGTAGAGTAGTTCCAGTGTTTTTGAATTGATGGTATTGTCTATGGTTGGTTAAGTTACCATAGTGTCCTGTATAGGATGTTCAAGCTGTGATGCAAGGCTCCTGAGGTCCTAAAAGTGGGGTATGTGAATTACAGAATGCCCTTTCTTAATGCTACCACTTATACGGCGACGATAATGAACGACCTCAAATTTAATTTTAATTATAATTTATTCTTCGGTAATTAAGGTTCTAAATAAGAATGTGACAAGGATGCTACTTTAAAAAAAGAAAAGTCTAGCTAGGGTACACTACAAAATGTAAATGTTGTCCTAGTAATATAATATACCAGACAAACCCCACACATGTATTTAATAAGTCTAAATAATAGTTACTCAACCAATATAAAAATAACCACTGAAACTAACTCTGGTTGGTTTTAGTTTTTAAAAAATGTAATATCTTTATAAAAATAAAAATTTTTATGTTTTAATCCGCCCTGGAACCCAACCAGTTTTTAAGTTTGGTCAGAAACATATTGAACTGAAATGGAGTTTATCAATGAAATGCATAAATATAAGTGCCACATAAATAAAATCTACAAGTAATTTTTGTACATAGATATATGTATAACCAAAGAAATGGTTTAATATTATTTATTAATCTATATTGTCTTTCTTTGGGAGAACTAGTAACTAAACTAATGTTTACTGTTGTGGGTGGCGGTCATCACGCTCCATTACTGCATCCACAATCTGTGGGTCTATATCCACCAAAATCATTGTCCATTTTCCACCCGACACCTTATGAACACGAATCAACCACAAGTAAAAAAACAAATGTATTATTTTTTTTTTAATTGGATGTCTTTATTATTTTGTACAGGTCAGATATTCCTAGTGGTGAATTTTTCGAAGGTACAGGTGTAGACTTAGTGGCAAAGTTTCCAGCAAGGTAGGGCCAGAATTTTCCCTCCACTTATCCTTTGTAGCCTTCCTTCTTGCCTGACGAATCTGATACTTATGGATTTCCTGTGGTGGCCCCCACTCCCTTCTCCCGTACTGGAGTACAATGTCTAGGAGTCTCACTGAGCACTATGACACAAAAGTGTTAGGCATCTTGCCATAATGCAACCGACACAAATTTTGTTAGGATTTCTGCAACCGACACAAAGTTAAGGCTGCACCGAACACAAATGTTAGGCTGCACACCGGCCCATCTGCTTGTATTGACTGACCAAACTCCTTACATAAGCTTCTCTTCCCCATACAAAAAGCAATATCTGGCACCCACCAGTTCACAGACAACGGCCCACAACCCAAATTTCTGAGAAACTCAAAGTATCCCGGGAACCAAGTTTTGTTGTCCGCCATGTTCAGTCAGTAATTGTCCCACTTGATAGCCACGCTAACGTACACTTAACAAGGATTCATTCCACTCTACCAACAAACAAACATTATCACCCTCCTTTAAAACGTCAGATCCATAATCTCCTATCATGACCCCAATCATAGCTATACAGATCCTTACCCAGGTTTGTTTTCAACATGTAATTACCGAGTTCTCTATCCAAGACTGGCATTGCATCTGAAGATTAGAGTTCAATAGTTTTCCTTCTTTTGATTTCAATAAAGTTATTAGGTGATTATGTCCCTTCTAATACTTCCCACATATCTCTAAAAATAATAGATAGCCAGCCGACTTCCATAAGTCTTGAGTTTTGGTGTGCCCATATTATATTTCTCCTTGTTTGTCTCTTAGAACCTGCAAAACTACGATCTTGTGCTTGGGAACCAAAGAGGCAAAGCACATTACATTTAGGTCGGTAAACATTAGTTTCATGATATGGCAGTAATCAATCTCCTCAAAATATTAAAATAAACAATATAAAAAAATCGCTTTCATTCGTACCAGAATATTCCAGAATTGAGATCACAGTTATTACTTCAACTACGTTTGAGGTGGGAGGGTTGGTGGGGGAGTGATTGGGGTTGAGGGGAGTGGGGGTGGAGGATGGGAGGAGGGGGGGGGGGGGGGGGGGGGGGTGGTTGTGGGGGGTGGGGG
>JAMPIV010022138.1:0-373406 GCA_024509875.1 Oreohelix idahoensis | reverse complement strand
CGCTTGGGGTTTCCCCAGAGAATCAGACCATGGCACTCAACTCTTAAACTGACACTATTCACAGGTAAAAGCCTACCTTTACTAATGAACGAGTAGTATCTACCATCCTATGTCTAATGGGTTAGTTGAGCGTCTGAATAGAACGCTCAAGACTTTGCTTGGTAAGATAACTGAAGATCATCCTCAAGATTGTGACAGGGTTTTACCCGCGGCTCTCTTTGCCTATAGAGAAGTCCCTAATGAACACACAGGATTTTCTCCCTTCGAACTTGTCTTTGGCGCGCGTCCACGCGGCCCTATGTCTTTATTACACGATCTCATCACTGCCGATGATATTAGCGATGAAACTCAATCCTCATATGAGTATGTCATTGCTCTTAGACAAAAGATCATTGAGGCATGTAAGCTAGCAACTGCTTCATCAGAAATTGCTAAAGAGAAGGCAAGACAGTTTGCTAACAAGAATAGATGTCTACGACAACTTTGTCCAGGTGACAAAGCATTCGTCCTACTCCCCAGTAGGGAAAATAGACTTCTTATTGCATGGAAAGGTCCGTATGCAATAGTCTCTCGGATTTCCGATGTTGACTATGTGGTCGATATTGATGGAAAGCATAAAACTTTCCACATAAACATGCTTTCGGAATTTCACGAACGTCCGGACTATTTGCTGCCTATTTTCCAGGCAACGGATGATGCTCCTGCACCTCACGGTCATTATTCATCCCTGTCTGTCATTCAGGATGAGGAAGCTACCTTCTCTGATGTCAACCTTCCCCTTCCAGTGGTTCCATTACATTCCACGGAATCTTGGAAAAACGTTTCTGTTTCTCCTAATCTTTCTGGTGACGAAACATCGACAAGTCTCGTCGATGTTACAAACATTTCAGGATGTTCTCACTGACATTCCTGGACACACAGATGTCATAGAACATGACATAATTCTTACCGACAATAATCCAATTAGGGTTAGGCCGTATCCTATTCCTATACACTTTCAGTCGCAAGTGGAAAAGGAATTGGATGAAATGATTCAATTAAATATAATTGAACCATCGACTTCACCATATTCTTCTTCCATGGTTATTGTCCGGAAGAAGGATAAGAACATACGAATTTGTGTTGATTATCGCAAATTGAATCAGGTCACAAAGTTCGACGCTGAACCGATGCCTTTGTTAGAAGATCTACTGATTAGACTTTCTAATTCTAGATTCTTCACTAAACTTGACTTGTCTAAAGGTTATTGGCAAGTGCCTTTAGCAGAGCATGCCAAACCTCTTACTGCTTTTTCTACACCTAGGGGTCTATTTCAATGGAATGTTATGCCTTTTGGTCTCATGAACGCCCCTGCCACTTTCGTTCGCATGATGCGTCGAATTCTGTCACATCGTTCGGATGTCATCGCATACTTAGATGACATCTGTCTCTTCAGTGATACCTGGGAAGATCACTATTTTGGGTTATATGACTTACTGTCCACTCTACGTGAGAATAATTTGACAGCAAAACCTTCTAAAGCTTTTGTTGGTTTTGGTGAAATCTCTTTCCTGGGTCATCGTGTTGGTCATGGTCTCTTGAAGACAGAAGACCACAATACTTCCAAAATACTGAACATCTCTGTTCCTAAAACGAAGAAACAAGTTAGGAGTCTCTTAGGTTTAATTCAATTTTATGGGAGATTTATTCCAAATTTATCTTCGATCATGGCACCTCTCTCAACATTGTTGAAGAAAGGTTCGCCTAATCTGGTCCGTTGGTCTGAAGAATGCCAATCTTCACTAGACCAAATCAAGAATATATTTTCTTCTCCTCCCATCTTAAGATTACCTACTCTTGATAGACTTTTGTTCTTCGGAGTGATGCTTCATCCACTGGGATTGGAGCAGCACTGATGCAAGAATATGCAAATACTCTGCATCCTGTTATGTACATTTCTAGAAAACTAAATGCGGCAGAGAGGAACTACTCGGTTTTAGACCGTGAGTTGTTAGCGATGGTTTGGTCAATTCTAAAACTACAAAGATTCCTCCTGGGCGCACATTTCATTCTAGAGACTGATCAGAAAGCTCTTACAGCTATTCAGACTAAGAATTTGAAGAGTTCGAGATCCACTCGATATGCTATAGCTCTTCAACCTTTTCACTTCACGGTACGAGCTATCCGTGGTGCGGATAATGTGATGGCTGACATTTTGTCTAGATGCCCACATGACTCCAACTAATACTTCTGTCCTATATTTCTATATATTACAGAGTCATAACACACCTATATTTCTACAATAGATTAGCACATCTGTACTTACTTTATATGTACACACTATCGTGCTTTGTTGTCATCTTCTTCTGTTCGTTTTTTAAGATGATAGAGGAGGACTGAGTAGTTAATATAAGGGCCGTTAGTTTACTAAACAGCCACAATTATTAATAATGTATTGTACCTTATGAAGCATATTAGTTATTAATTAGCATTATATTGCTTGTACTTTCTCAGAATGTCATTGTTGAGCTGAGGACTTACCTTACGAGTTCTAGATTGTGTACTTACCCTCGGAATACCAGAGCATATATCCTGGATCGTCATGTAGTTTAACTTTACTATGTACTTATTTCATTACATGTCAAAGAATGTACTATTTAAATTTTCCTATCAGATTTGTACATCCATTTTTAAAGACAATATTAGAGTATGCTGTTTAATGATGATTATAGTAACTTGCATACGTATATTGTGTTTACATGCTAACGTGATGTGTGTTGGTGACACCTCCCCGATGTGAATATTTTTTGAGACATATTTATTTTTCTGTTGAGGTATATCCTCACCAGACACTCTATAATTAGCCTATTGTTTGGCAATTTAATTAATTATCAGCGCATAATTCGTGCGTTTTGAGCCGCTTATCGCTTGCTCTTTGATATTGAAAAAAAAAATATGTTCCACATTTTTTTTTTTATCGGGAGGAGGTGGTGATATGTTGCGTGATAAATTCTCGCAACATCGTTTTGTTTCAATGTCTGTTTTATAACGCAAGGGCAACAACTGCTTGGAATTTATAGTCACTTTTCTCGGTAAGCATTTGTCTTCTCGCGTTGGTATCGAATGCAGTTAAGTTTGAGCTGTGGTCATTTTTGCGCTGGACTGCGCATGACTTGTCTTGTTGTTTGGTCGATCGGTTTCCGCCCACGACTAGTGGAGTGAGCGATTTGGAATGGCGAAAGAGATGCCTCGTTGAAGAGGGGATCTCCGCTATTTTTTGTTCTGTCAGGGATGTGTAGTCCTCTTAATGGATATTTCGTTTATTCGAGATAATACCTCTAGTGTTTTCCCACATGTCGGGAGGCGTGATATTTCTGTGTATTTCATGAAAGCAAGGTAAATTGACTCTTTCATTAACTCTATCGATTTTGGGTCGTGAGCGATTTCGATTCATAGCCTGTCTCCGAAAGTCGTCGTCACGAGATGTTTTTTCCCCAGCTCACATGTCGCTGCATTGTACTGCATCGGTTGATGCATGTACCAAGGACCATTACTTGCTACTTTGTTAAATGAATTAGGTTTGGAAAACCTTTATTATCTAGAGGATATTTTTGTGGACATTATTTATACTTCGGCAGACGTGTCTGTCTTGCTGAAGTCAAACTAAGGAGAGTGAACTGATCTCATACATCTGGTTATCTCCTGGCTGTTATAGAAAAGGATGGAGTTTTTCCACCTGACTACATTTACAGCACTATGAAATATAACATGCATCTGACTCATCATTGTAATGCTGTCTACCGTCTATTGCTGTATTGAATGTTGCTGTGATAATGACTGTTTGATGTGCCTACACATTTGCGTAACCATTTTGTCACTGTGGCGTCCACAATAAATAATGAAGAAAAACGTCAACGGCTGTTTCAAGACTCATTGACTTTATACGTCGTGAGTTTACTGACGTCCTATGTGGATTGCCCTGTTATTGTTGTATGAACATTGTTTTGACTGAACACATCTACACACTACACAAAACCAGACATGCGGATACCATCCATCATCATATGGCATCACGCATCACCCCATGTTTGTGATAAGATGACTGATTCAAAAAAAATCAGGGGGTGGTGGTGGGGCTTTGTCTTTGTTGCACACTGTGACGTACGTCTAGTTTGACAAGTGAATTCTCCCTGATATGATGGATGATTTAAAGGGACTTTTAGCTTTTCATAACATTAGAACCCCTGAACATTTGTTGTAACTTTTCGTTTGCCAGAACTCATTCCACCGGGACTCATTTAGTAGGCGGCACGAGATCAAAGAGACAGACCGAGGGATCTTAGGGGAGACTATCGGCGCTATCAAAGACAGTAGTTTTCCCTGATACGAGACGCAGTTGCTTGCCGCTAATTTTCGCGTCTCGGTGTCAATCGAGGAACCGAGCGAACGGGGGAAAGCGAAACGGGCAGCAGCGAGCGGATACGAAGACCAGGGGGCGGCTTCATCTCTTGATTTGGCGGTCAGATCCCCAAAAGTTCGTGAGATCAAATAAGTTGTCAAGTTTATCATGTCCCACTCAACTTACATTTCATTTTAGCTAAATAGACCATGAAGAACTAGACACGTTATCACTCGCTGGCCAGACCTTTACAGAAGCACTAGCTTTATTGAAATCTTGTTATAGATTTTCCCCTGGATTTTATATATATTTGCAGTGATTTCTAATTCTGTGCAAAGCGGTAAAATATATATTGTGTAAAGTGATCAGTGGTCTAGTCATTCTATTTAAAGGGATTTTGTGTTAATTTAAATCTATTTAATTAAACCATCTCAAGAGTTCCAGTTTTAAATATAATGATCTATCTATTATATTATTTCAAAAGATAATAGATGCTTAAATTAACTTTTAAAGTCGCGAAGGAATTTATAATTAATAAATTCAGTTAAGTCCTAGTTTTATAGATGTGTGTTTTTTAACCACTAGAATTCGCGCAGTGTTTATTAAATACATAATTAAATACGCGAGCATATATATAATAGGCTTAACGGGAAATTCATCGCGCTTTAGAAGGTTATTTGTTTTCGGTATATTACATGTCTTTTTTTTTTCTTTCATACAGAGTGATCGTAACCTGTGCGATCCCAGCATTAAGAAAGCAATAAAGAAATCAATCTAAGCAAAGCAAAGCATAAACAGTGTGTAGAGTTCCCCTGACGCAGAACTTGTTGAGACTGTGTAAATTTTTAATCTTTGAGGCGATTCTATGTTTGGAATTCCGCTATCTAACTTATAGCAAAGAAAGCACACCCAAAGACAAATTTAACGCACCATCAAACAACTTAAGTCGTAACGGGAAGAAGAACACTGGCCCGAGCTTTGTTAGTGTTAGTTTACTGACACAGAGAGATAATTCATAATTTCCTGAACAGTGATGTGACTAGTTTTCTCACTGGACTTAAACCATACCTCACGGATAAAGTGTACCAGCACGCGTAAGAATTTTATTATCCGCGGCATAGTCAAATAGACCACACCATCCTCACCCCGGTATCAGAGACCGTGCCCTCCCATAGAAACTGTTATTAAGAAAAGAGACACAACTACAGATTCATTTTCCAGCGATTACGGGACCCTTTTATGTGCTGACCGCCTACCCGATAATCTGGGGCTAGAACTTGAACAAACACTCATACATTTAGTTGAGGTGTAACTGCTGTTGTGTTATTCTATGGAGTGCAAGATTTTTTCACAATCGGTAAGTGAGAGCAAGATGAGTGAAGGCCTTTGCTAGCGCGTGTATGAATGACAGGAAATTAATTCTTTTGTGTGACCATTTTGTTAACTTGCTTACCTGGTAACATATATCTTTTCTGTATACCCTACATTGTTCCTTTAAGTGGGATAGTTGATAATTTGTTAACTCTGTTTAAAACCACCTCCTTTCCATTTGCTTAGTAAAGGGAAGAACAGCTGGGAAGAACAGGTTTTTTTTTTTCTATCACTTATACCTAACTTGGTAACACCTCTTTCAGAGTAATTAACTTTACTGTTAGGTTAACGTACCCGTGTTCCTGATATTATCTATCTCTGGACTGGGTTTGTCTTTGTCTAATGAGCGGGAAGGGCTTAGTCGATACCAATCTTCTTCACCCCCTCCCAAACTTGTTATTTGCATTTGTGTACTTATGATAATTTATGTAATATCTGATATTTTTAGTGATTGATGTTTAAAGTGAATAAAATCACATAAACTCATTTAGTTCTGTGTGTGGGATATACCCAAAGCCCAACTTTTCCCCTATTCGTTTAATATAGTTTGTATCAACGTCGTGTGTGTGTTTGAAAACACCGAATCGGTGTGCGCGCAGATGCGAGTCTGGAAAACTGGCAAATAATTGTTTGACCAGGAGAGTGAAAGAGAAGATTGAGAGACACGATTTGTCGTAAATAAGTCTGTCTTTACTCTCCTCCAGCACGCTGTGAAGTAACTATTAAATCTCTACATTTTCTATCACTGAGCTTTCCATCATCATTTTCCACTCTAAACCGGACCACTATTTCTACGACTCTTTTCTCTCAAAATAAATTTACGACAATATTTGGCCGGCTCGTCTGGGATAATTTTTGAGATACATTTGATGCACACATATTTGTGGGCTGGTTCTGGGATCTTGAGCTACATTTGAGGCAATCGCATAGCCGGGTTAAAGATATTTTGAGTCTGATTTAGTTTGGGTCTAACTAGGTAGAGTGTGAATGATTTGTCTTTGTGAATTAGGGAAATAAATAAATAATTACACCCCTAGACAAACGTTCTTTAAGTATTTGGGTTGTCCACACAGCATATTTACAGGTTGTTTTCTCTCCACAGCAGCAGTAGAAAGTACAGATAAACAAATATATTTGCTATTTTAATTATCCTCTGGCGGAGATAATTATATTTCTTTCTTTATAAAAGTTGCTGGGATTGCGTGATTGTTTTACAGTCACTAAGGTTTTTGAAGTCAAAAAGAGTTGAGCTTAGCTAAAGACGGATTGTTCTGATTTTTAAAAATTAAGTTAACAACGTCTCATCTCAATAATTGACTTTAGGGACGGAGTTTGTTGTCAGAGATTTAAAATTTAGGGGAAATTTTTTTTTCCTTTTAAATTGTTTTAATATAAATTTTTCTCTACTGTTAGTAAAAGTAGATTCTTTTCCAGTGTAACTTACCATTTAGTGGCATAGTCGCTTGCGTTTAGAGCCTTAATTGCCAGATAATAGCAGCGATAAGTTTGCACAGTACAGGTAGGAGGTAACACAGGTAAATTTGTACTTGTGTTTTTTTTTTCTCGTAGCGGTTCAGAGTTCCTCCCTTTCGCGTTTCTTCTTACTAGTTCTCTAAGCATACTTCATCTTATTCTTTAACAATGGCAGAGAGGATAAAGATGAGGTCCATCTTGAGGCTGGAAGCGAAAGAGGCAGGATTAGATGCAGAAGCTGCAAACGCGTTTATTAACCAGGAATTGGAAATATATGACGCGGAGCAACAGAGAGCCGAAGCTGAGAGGAAGGCGGAGCAACAGAGAGCCGAAGCTGAGAGGAAGGAAGAGAAAGAAAGAACAGAGAGGAGAGAAGCCCAGGAGAGGGCAGATAAGAAAGAAGCGGAAGAACGTCTTTTGGAACAGAAGAAAATTGAAGCAGAGATGGAAACTCGCAGAGAGAGAGAGAGAGAGAGACAAGGAAAGACAGCATCAACTGGCGCTTAAGGCTCTAGAGAGTCGGGGCGCCTCTACTTCGACTAACGGAGAGCCGTCTTCGCCCCAGTCTCAATCAATGGACCTCTCCAGTACTCAATCTGCCCAATTAACTGCTATGTCGTTTTCTTTAGAATCTTTTCCTAGCCCTAACGAAAAAATTGACAGCTACCTAGAAAAATTCGAGAGACTCGCGAATCTTTATGGGTTAGAGAGTACCCGCTGGGCGCTCAAACTTTCAACGTCACTGAAAGGCAATGCTTATGACGTGTACACAAAGCTGGGACCGAATCAACATGATTACGACATGTTGAAAAAGGCCTTACTACAGCAGTTTTGAGATGACTGCCCGAAAGTTTCTGCAGTTGTTCAGAAACAGCCGAAAAGAGAGCACGGAAACATTTCCACAGTTCTCTTCACGTCTCACGGGTTATCTGACAAAGTGCATTGAATTATCTGACCTACCTCTTTCATATGAGGGACTCCTCGAACTTGTTCTTGTGGAGCAGATAAAATCCACTTTGTCGAATGAAACTCGTAGATTTTTGGCTGAACAGGGGGCAGTCAGGCTTGAAGACATACTCAATAAAGCCGAACGCTATAGCAATGCAATGGCCGAACTTCCCAGCACTAAACGTAAACCCACCGATGAGCCATCTCGAAAACAGAATCTAGAGCAGGCATCCTATTCTTCCACTTCCTCTCAACATTATAACCAACGAGATAACAATACCCAGAAACCTCCCCAGGAAAAATCGAAATTCTACAAAACCCGATACCCCCCCAACAACAATTCTGATCAACCCAACAAGCCTACGTGGCAGCGCGGCCACCAAGGTCAAGGAAAAGGGAAGACCCCTACACCAGGAACGTCTGATCAGGGCAAACAAACCGGTGCAAACCGCATTGGATGTTTGCATACAGCCTCGAAAGGTAGAGTCAATGTCAGTGATTCTCAACCTGAGGGGGACCGACCCTCAACTCGAGGAACTGTAATTTTGAACGGTACCTCTACTACTTGTCTTTTTGACACTGGATTAAGTTTTGATTGTATTGTCGCTAGGCACCTAGTCAAACCCGGTCAGGAGACAGAGGAAACCGTCAAACTTAGTGGAGTTTTCAGGAGTGATGCACCCAGGACGCTTCCTATCGCACTGGTAGAAATACACTCTGACTTTGTCAGAGGAGTTATTAAAGCGGCCATAATGGATGATCCGATCTACCCAGTTATCCTGGGATGTAGATATGTGTTCATTGGGAGACCTAAGGAGCCGATTGTGGCAGCGGTAACCACAAGAGGGCAAGCCAAGAAGGAGAGGGAGCCTGCGCCAAACTTGTTGCCGAATGAACTGAAGGAGGCGCAACAAAAGGACCCTACTCTGGCGCCCTGCTTTAAAAAACTGCCCATGGCTAAGGACCCCAGACACAACGGAGACATCTTTTCTAAGGATGGTGTATTGTATCGTAGAACGGGCAACCCGGACACGGGGAATAACCAGCTCCTAGTACCGACGCAGTACAGAAACCAGATCTTAGAAATGGGGCACTCTCTTCCCTTTAGCGGACACATGGGACAAAACGCCACTATTCAGCGAATAAAAAACCACTATTGGTGGCCAGGAATGAACTCTGACATTGTCAGGTACGTGAAATCCTGCGCCCAGTGCCAACGGGTAGCACCCAAGCACTTGACACCCCCAGTACCTATGGGGCAAATGCCAATAGTAGGGACTCCATTTGAACGGGTTGCTGTCGACATTATTGGTCCTCTGGAAAAGACCAAAAGAAGGAACAGGTTCATCCTGACCTTAGTTGACACTTGCACTATGTGGGCCGAAGCCGTACCGCTACCATGCACTAATTCCAAGCATGTCGCAGAAGCCCTTGTGCAAATTTTTACACGGTTGGGATTCCCTCAACAAGTTTTGACGGACAATGGATCCCAATTCCGTAGCCTGTTAATGGAGGAGATCTTTAAGATCTTGAGGGCCAAACATATCCACACAAGTCCCTACCATCCGGCCGGAAATGGGCTCGTGGAACGTTTTAACGGTACCCTCACCATGATGTTACGTAAGCTGGGTCAGGAGAAACCGGAAGACTGGGACCAATATATATCGGCTGCCTTATTCGCCTACCGAGAGGTACCCCAAGCGTCTACGGGTTTTGCGCCAGCTACACTTTTATTTGGCAGACCTATTAAGGGGCCACTAGAAGCCTTACTTCGGTCCCTGACAGACCAGAAGGCTGACGAGACAGTCGTCTCTGCAAGCAAGTATGTATCTGAGCTTAAGGAAAGGCTAAAGCTAGGATGGGATCTAGCTACTACCAACCTTAAGAAAGCCCGCGCTAAAATTACTAAAAGATACAACAAAGCTGCAAAAGAGAGAGAGAACTACAACCAGGGGAGAAAGTCCTATTGCTACTTCCAACCGGAAGCAATAAACTTCGCATCGGATGGCAAGGACCGTTTACCGTCCTTAAAAAGATCTCACGTACCAACTACAAGATCTCCATCAAAGGAAAGGAGAAGGTCTTCCACATAAATCTGCTAAAGAAATATTTGGAAAGACCGGTGCCATCCTCCGAGCATCTCCTGGCTGTCGCCATAGCAACGGAAGACGAGGAAGATGATGATGGTTGCATGGAGTATCCATTGCAACCCACAGAATCCTTTAAAGATGTCAAGTTCGGCGACAATCTCTCACCAGAACAACAAACAGAAACTAGGGCTCTACTAAAACAGTACAGTGCAGTTTTAACGGATGTACCTGGTCGAACAAATCTCATTGAATTTGATATGAAATTAACAAACGAGACCCCTGTTCAAACCAGAGTTTACCCCATCCCGTACGCTAAAGCTGATGCACTTCGCGGAGAAATAGACAAGCTGCGTCAGGCAGGAATTATCAGTGAGTCTACATCTCCTTACAGCTCGAGCGTAGTGCTGTTGCAGAAGCCCAATAAGGAAGTTCGGCTGTGCATTGATTACAGGTTGCTAAACGCTGTAACGGAATTCCAGCCCGAACCTCTCCAAACTGTTTCTGAGTTGTTCACCAAGCTCAGCAAAGCTAAGATCTTCTCCAAGATTGACCTCAGTAAAGGTTATTATCAAATACCAGTCAAGGAGGAAATTAAACCTTTGTTAGCTTTCAGCACTAGTGAAGGACATTACACATTTAACGTGATGCCGTTCGGTTTGCATAATGCACCAGGAGTGTTCACCAGGATGATGAGGAAGCTTCTACAACCTTTGCAAAGTCCCCATATCCATAATTTCATGGATGACATCTTAATTGCATCGGAAACCTATGAAGAACATATTGCTACGGTTGCTATGCTCCTCAGGAGACTACAGGAAACGGGTCTCACAGCCAGACCTAGCAAATGTCTCATCGGGTTTGAACAGTTAGACTTCCTGGGGCACACTATTTCTCACGGATGCAGTTGGCCTATTAAGAAGAACGTGGAGAAAATAGTGGCAGCAAAAAGACCCCGAACGAAGAAAGACGTACGTTCCTTCATATCGCTATGTGCATACTATCAGAAGTACATCCAGAACTTCAACGGACTGACGGCACCTCTGACTGACCTCACAAAGAAAGGTTGTCCTGATAAGGTCATATGGGATCAAAAGTGCGAACACGCGTATAGCACTTTGAAAGGACAGTTGTCTGCATACCCCATTTTGAGGTTGCCTGACCTCAAGAAACCTTTTGTACTGAGAGTCGACGCGTCAGGTCAGGGCATCGGGTCAACACTGCTTCAAGCCGATGACAGCGACCTGAACATGCTATTTCCAGTTGCCTATGGCAGTCGGAAATTAAATAAAGCGGAACGGAACTACAGCGTAGTTGAAAGGGAATGTCCTGCTCTGATTGACGGTATCAGACGCCATCATGAGTTTCTTTATGGTACATCTTTCACGGTGCAAACAGACCACGCTCCGTTAGCATTTCTTGGTGCCAATAAAGAATTTAACGCAAGGATCAGGCGTTGGGCGCTTCTTTTAAGCGTTTATTCTTTCAAAGTGGAATATATTCCGGGAAGACAGAATGTCGGGGCTGATTTCCTGAGTAGAAACTGGTCTACAGAGGAAGAAGAGCAAACTGAAGATACCACTCATCCTAAAATCACCAATCAGGTCACCTCCATTGTCAAAAAATGAAACATGAAAAATGGTTTCATGTCTAAAAGTGGGGACGATTGTGACGTACGTCTAGTTTGACAAGTGAATTCTCCCTGATATGATGGATGATTTAAAGGGACTTTTAGCTTTTCATAACATTAGAACCCCTGAACATTTGTTGTAACTTTTCGTTTGCCAGAACTCATTCCACCGGGACTCATTTAGTAGGCGGCACGAGATCAAAGAGACAGACCGAGGGATCTTAGGGGAGACTATCGGCGCTATCAAAGACAGTAGTTTTCCCTGATACGAGACGCAGTTGCTTGCCGCTAATTTTCGCGTCTCGGTGTCAATCGAGGAACCGAGCGAACGGGGGAAAGCGAAACGGGCAGCAGCGAGCGGATACGAAGACCAGGGGGCGGCTTCATCTCTTGATTTGGCGGTCAGATCCCCAAAAGTTCGTGAGATCAAATAAGTTGTCAAGTTTATCATGTCCCACTCAACTTACATTTCATTTTAGCTAAATAGACCATGAAGAACTAGACACGTTATCACTCGCTGGCCAGACCTTTACAGAAGCACTAGCTTTATTGAAATCTTGTTATAGATTTTCCCCTGGATTTTATATATATTTGTAGTGATTTCTAATTCTGTGCAAAGCGGTAAAATATATATTGTGTAAAGTGATCAGTGGTCTAGTCATTCTATTTAAAGGGATTTTGTGTTAATTTAAATCTATTTAATTAAACCATCTCAAGAGTTCCAGTTTTAAATATAATGATCTATCTATTATATTATTTCAAAAGATAATAGATGCTTAAATTAACTTTTAAAGTCGCGAAGGAATTTATAATTAATAAATTCAGTTAAGTCCTAGTTTTATAGATGTGGGTTTTTAACCACTAGAATTTGCGCAGTGTTTATTAAATACATAATTAAATACGCGAGCATATATATAATAGGCTTAACGGGAAATTCATCGCGCTTTAGAAGGTTATTTGTTTTCGGTATATTACATGTCTTTTTTTTCTTTCATACAGAGTGATCGTAACCTGTGCGATCCCAGCATTAAGAAAGCAATAAAGAAATCAATCTAAGCAAAGCAAAGCATAAACAGTGTGTAGAGTTCCCCTGACGCAGAACTTGTTGAGACTGTGTAAATTTTTAATCTTTGAGGCGATTCTATGTTTGGAATTCCGCTATCTAACTTATAGCAAAGAAAGCACACCCAAAGACAAATTTAACGCACCATCAAACAACTTAAGTCGTAACGGGAAGAAGAACACTGGCCCGAGCTTTGTTAGTTTACTGACACAGAGAGATAATTCATAATTTCCTGAACAGTGATGTGACTAGTTTTCTCACTGGACTTAAACCATACCTCACGGATAAAGTGTACCAGCACGCGTAAGAATTTTATTATCCGCGGCATAGTCAAATAGACCACACCATCCTCACCCCGGTATCAGAGACCGTGCCCTCCCATAGAAACTGTTATTAAGAAAAGAGACACAACTACAGATTCATTTTCCAGCGATTACGGGACCCTTTTATGTGCTGACCGCCTACCCGATAATCTGGGGCTAGAACTTGAACAAACACTCATACATTTAGTTGAGGTGTAACTGCTGTTGTGTTATTCTATGGAGTGCAAGATTTTTTCACAATCGGTAAGTGAGAGCAAGATGAGTGAAGGCCTTTGCTAGCGCGTGTATGAATGACAGGAAATTAATTCTTTTGTGTGACCATTTTGTTAACTTGCTTACCTGGTAACATATATCTTTTCTGTATACCCTACATTGTTCCTTTAAGTGGGATAGTTGATAATTTGTTAACTCTGTTTAAAACCACCTCCTTTCCATTTGCTTAGTAAAGGGAAGAACAGCTGGGAAGAACAGTTTTTTTTTTTTCTATCACTTATACCTAACTTGGTAACACCTCTTTCAGAGTAATTAACTTTACTGTTAGGTTAACGTACCCGTGTTCCTGATATTATCTATCTCTGGACTGGGTTTGTCTTTGTCTAATGAGCGGGAAGGGCTTAGTCGATACCAATCTTCTTCACCCCCTCCCAAACTTGTTATTTGCATTTGTGTACTTATGATAATTTATGTAATATCTGATATTTTTAGTGATTGATGTTATAGTGAATAAAATCACATAAACTCATTTAGTTCTGTGTGTTGGATATACCCAAAGCCCAACTTTTCCCCTATTCGTTTAATATAGTTTGTATCAACGTCGTGTGTGTGTTTGAAAACACCGAATCGGTGTGCGCGCAGATGCGAGTCTGGAAAACTGGCAAATAATTGTTTGACCAGGAGAGTGAAAGAGAAGATTGAGAGACACGATTTGTCGTAAATAAGTCTGTCTTTACTCTCCTCCAGCACGCTGTGAAGTAACTATTAAATCTCTACATTTTCTATCACTGAGCTTTCCATCATCATTTTCCACTCTAAACCGGACCACTATTTCTACGACTCTTTTCTCTCAAAATAAATTTACGACACACACCCTTCCCCATTTTGCTGTAATGTTGTAAGACGTTCTAAATCAAGGGTGAGAAACCGGTTGATCTTGATCTACAGGTAGATCACAGCGGATCATTTGGTCGATCTGTAGGTGGCTGAGGAGGGAAGAATTTGTCTCCTATATAAATTGCGGTCTAGCCATGTCTTTCCGGCACTTAAAAGTGCGGTATCTCGTTAGGTATGCCAGCTTTTGCAACATTCCCAGTGAAAACCCGCAAGCTGGCTTACTTACACTCACTCTTTGTGACCTACATAAGACAGGAAGTGATCGTTTGTGTGATGTGAAGTTAACTTTATGTAAATTATCTTTTAGAGAGGATCCGCGCTAGCGTAGTGGTTACAACACCGCTCTGGCGACCGGGTGATTCAGGATCAAACCCGGGCGACGGCATTTGAGGATTTTTCGTCGACCGGGAATTGGACTGGATTAACTCGAGACCTGGCGAGAACATTTGAAGTAGTGTTGTCGACCAGGGATTGGCGGCTCCTGAGCCGACCCAGCTGCAATGGGTACCTCCGAAATCGGAGAGTATTTGCCTGAATGGCGAGGGACACCTGTCTCTGTACAAGTAAAAAAAGGGATACTCACGTAAAATCAATGTCAGGTTAGACATAGTAATAACCTGAGATTTCGCCTCGAGTATTAGCGGGCGTACGAAAAAAAAAAAAAAAAAAAATCTTTTAGTTTGAGTTTCCCACCGCTCTGTTGATGGAATTACAGGAAGCAGATCGTCCGGCAGAGATAAAAGTTACAGTGTGGCTGTACTTCTTACAAATTCTAAATAGGTCTACTCCAAAACCTGAAAGCAGTCATGCTTTTATGACAGTTTAGATCTTTAGAGAGCTTAGTGGTTCTAAAGTAGATCTTTAGAGAGCTCAGTGGTTCTAAAGTAGATCGTAAAGAGCTCAGTGGTTCTAAAGTAGATATTTAGAGAGCTCAGTAGTTCCAAAGTAGATCTTTAGAGAGCCCAGTGGTTCTAAAGTAGATATTTAGAGAGCTCAGTGGTTCCAAAGTAGATATTTAGAGAGCTCAGTGGTTCTAAAGTAGATATTTAGAGAGCTCAGTGGTTCCAAAGTAGATCTTTAGAGAGCTCAGTGGTTCTAAAGTAGATATTTAGAGAGCTCAGTGGTTCCAAAGTAGATCTTTAGAGAGCTCAGTGGTTCTAAAGTGATCTCCACAGCTCCTGGATTGTCGACTGCTGTTCTAAATGATACTTAGAAGACTAGTAGTAAAAGCTGTAGTCCCTGTCAGTCATAACTAACTATGGGAATGCGACCCTGAGGTGATAGCCCTCAGCTGCTTTTTTGCCTTGTGTTCTTTTCTGCGTGTCGTTTTCTCTTCTGCTTGTGAGAGCTTTTTTTCGCCCAGTCTGAGGTGGCGCCGTATTGAGCCACATGGTGCGATCGGCAGCTTCATCCTCCCAGGTTTCTGAATTTATCTCTAGTGCCTTCATCTCTCTCTTGCACACATCTTTGAGCCTCTGCTGCGGTCGCCCAACTATTCGTTTGCCATCTGCCAGTTGTCCATAGAAGATATCTTTCGGGATGCGACCACCTTCCATGCGGCGGACATGACCAAGCCAGCATAGGCTGCGCTGTCTAAGCAGTGTATACATGCTTTGAAGGCCAGCACGTGACAGCACCTGGACATTTGTCACTTTGTACTTCCACTCAGAAGACTATATTGTTGTGGCTGGTCGTTTCAAGAAATAAGATGAAGGTAGATATAATAGCGAATTAAAGGACGTAACAAATCTTCTCTTGACTGAACCATTGAATATGGCTCGTAATAATGGGTGAAGGTTTTCCTAACATGGTGAGTTTCAAGAAGAAATATTAGCAACTTAAATTCCTCTTGCAGAAACAGTGATTATTTCAAGAGGGGATTACGTCTACTGGCCTCCTTGATTCTTGTGATACGTGGTGAAAATAATTTAATTTCAAGACATAAAACAAAATAGAGGATTAACTGATGGTATCTCTGTAAAAACTGTACCAAGAATAGCACTGTTGGTTAACAAGAAAATGAGTCAAGGATCTCACAAATTTATTTGACTGTGTTCAATAAACGTATTAACAACTTTATAATGCTAAAAAAAAATTTATGTACTGAATAACGTTTTCTTCAAGAAAAACTAATCAGCTAATTATTTTTACATACTTTAGCATTTATTTCCTGTCATATTTTATAGGAGGTTGTTGTTTAAATATGGCTGCCGAGCTTCTCACTCTTTTGCTACCAACACAACATTGAAGACTCCTTGGTATTATCTACACTGTAGATCTAGGTTTTTTTCTGTGGCTTTTCTGCCATTCCGTGCTAAGTTGAAGTCATGAGCTCCAGTTTCTCCAGCTTGGCTTGTAGCACATCTGGTCTCATGCTGGGAGGAAGAAGCGTGTGGCATACTGTGCATTCCCGCCATCCAAAGGGCTCTCCAAATATGCAGAGCTAAAATACTGTGCTCTGGTTCTGGGCTCTCGCAAGGAATCGTCACGTCCCACACCCCACCCCCTCCCGCCTACCTTTCATGGGGTCCATAGTAAGATCCCATTGCATGCAGGCAATCAAGAAAAAGCCAGAAAAACGTCTGGGGGTTAAGTGACTCCTCCAGGCCTAGTGTGCAATGCTGGGTTCTCAACATGTTTCACCGCAGTGAGAGTCTAATTACTAGCCTCACAGACACGTTCACATCCAAATCTACAAACTGTAGCATTGTGCGTAGCTGGTGGTCGTATAAGGGTGCTATGCCTACATGCATTAATAGGGGTATTGGGGGGTGTCCTTAAAGCTAAGTTGGTTACAGGAAACGAACAATTTAGGAGACCCTTGCTGTAGGAGATATCCGTATGTTGCTAAAACATAACAGGCTGTGTTATTGCTGAGTAAGCCAGTTGACAACTCTTCCAAGTTCTGCCTAGCGAAAGGAAAAAAAAAAAAGCTTTGCTGTAACCGTCTCTCAAGTACGGACTTCCGTAGGCCGGTCGTATCTCTCCGCCACATGCCGTCTAAGTTCGTATATAGTTTCACAGTCGGGTCTTTTGTCAACGTAAACAGTTTCTGCGTGCTCTCTTTGATCTCGGTTGTGACTACTTTTTGTGTGCCTCGTATTCTTTCTTTCTTTTCTTTCTTTGATCCTTAGCCACCGACCGTCAAAGCAGTCAGTGGCCATCACGCCTAGTGGCGTCTTGTAGGGCAACAACAAATTGATTCCACTTTGCTCGGTCGGTGGCCATCCTTCGTACAGTGCCCCAGCTCTGGTTCATTCTTTGCATCTCAGCCTCCACAGTCCTCCGCCAGGTTATTTTTGGTCGGCCTCTCTTTCGTTTTCCTTCAGGGGTCCAAAGCATAGCTGTTCTTGTGATGGCATCGGGGTCTCTTCTGAGGACATGGCCGCTCCAGCGTCTGCCAGCTATGATGGTGTGCATGTCCTTTTGCTTGCTACGAGTAAGCAGATCTTGGTTGGTGATGGTATTCGGCCAAAAGATTTGGAGAATTTTTCTTAGGCATGTTGTGTGAAAGTGAAAGCCAGGAATCCTAACTACTAGACTCGTATTCGGTGTCCTATAAATAGGACATGACTTTTTCTGTTGTTAAAAAAATTATAACCTCAGACCTAAGAGTCTTTTATATTTGGACATGCGCCCTAATATAACCGACTAGGTTGAACGGGACGCGCCTCGCCAAAACGAGACAAAACTTTAAAACAACAACAACTGTTGTATCCCCGCAACTTTGTCAAAATGTTCTACTAAATCAGTATACGCAATAAGATGGTTTATTACTTGATATATTTGTTGGTATTGTATGTTTCTGAAACACGGAGAACAACAATAACAGCCTAGAAGTTACAGACGTTCTTTTTTTTTTTATTATCGTACGCCCGCTATTACTCGAGGCGAAATCTCCGGTTAGTATGTCTAACCTGAGACTGATTTTTACGTGAGTATCTCTTTTCCCTGTACGCTGACAGGTGTCCACTCGACATTCAGGCAGATACTCGCCGTCTTTGGAGGTGTACCCATTAGAGCTGGGTCGGCTCAGGAGCCGTTTAGGTTATTCCAGTCCCTGGTCGACGACACTCCTTCAAATGTCTTCGCCAGGGCTCGAATTATTCCAGTTCAGTCCCGGTCGACGAAACTCCATCAAATGTCCTCGCCCGGGCTTGAACCTAGGATCTCCCGATCGCCAGCGCATTGTGGTAACCACTGCACTAGCGCGGCTCCATTCAGACGTTTAAATTGGTGTTTGCATAGATTATACGGATTGAAATGGTATGACATGGTAATATGGAACTGATGCCAAGAACCAGACATGAGCTAGTGCACTGGTTCTTAAACATTTAAAGGTCAAACGCCCATTTCCAACATCCTATGAAGCCTCACGCCTCGTTAAGGCATTTTCAGATAATAGATAAAAGTGTGTCTTGAGACAATGTTATTTACAGAATGTGACTAAGGTTCGATATCTAATTCACGTTGTCAGTGTTCTATTTTGTATAAAGATATATTTGAGTTATGTGTATTATATTGTATGGGAAACCAAAAACCAGGGATCCAGACCTCCAGGACGACCATAAGGCAGTTTCTGAAGGACCGAGAACTAGATTGGAACCAGGCCAGGAGGAATACAGCCGATACGATAGTATGGCGCTTTCACTGGCGAACATTTTCGCCGATACGATAGTATGGCGCTTTCACTGGCGAACATCTACGCCGATACGATAGTATGGCGCTTTCACTGGCGAACATTTACGCCGATACGATAGTATGGCGCTTTCACTGGCGAACATCTACGCCTGTCACGTAGGGTTTATATTCATTTAATTTCCTACATCTTCTTCCTATTCGTTCACCCAAATTCTCTCTTTTATTATCTCTGTATTTCATTTTTCCCGTATATTTTTCATCCATTCGTTTTGCGAATATTATTTTCATATAATTCGCAAACTTTACCTGTTTCTTTCTCAAAACTGAGAATCGCGCTAGGACGATATTACGTAGATGTCAGGGCTGCAGGGCGTCAGAAGGCGTGATAAGTCGGTTCGCTGAACATAGGACGTAGCAAATCGTCTACATTCTCACCGAGCGCGCGAGCTTCTTCTCGGCATTAGTCCCGGTGAGGTGTGATACTTTACATCTGCACCGGTCAGTATCCAGACATTTGTCTGGAAAATCCCAAAATGACACGGCGCTCACTTGGGCCATGGTCAGCTGTAGTGTGAAAACTGCCCTGAAATGGAGTCAGGCTGTCTGGGATTTGAAACTGACACGCGTACATCGTGGTCAGTAGGTGACAGTTAAGACACGCGTTAAGCGGACGTAAATGTTGGGAGTAGGGGAGATAATTTCGCTTGGCGAAATAGTTTGGGCCCTTTGTCTGATTTTAAGATATTGGCCAAGTTTGAAACTTTAATTTCATTCTCGCTCATAGACTCACAGTAGATAGGTCGCTCGAAAACAGAATAGCTGTTAGCGAAGATCTCAGTTTGTTTCGGCAATTTGTCGAACTTCTAGACTTCCAGAAATATTTTCAGCATTTTTATTCTTAAGTTGTGCGACTACCTGTAATTCTGTGATTGAGGTAATTAATATGATAGATATATAGATTTTGTGAGTGTTAAAGTGTTAAATCGCTTAATTCATTTTAATCTATTTCTTTAGCGCAGAAGAGAAATAAAGTGGTAGGCTATTATATTTTCTAGGGAAGCATTCAGTGGAAAGCAGAATAAAATTAAAATTTCTAGCTTATAACGGCAATTGTAGCTATTTATAAATTTAATTTAACTGCTAATACTCAGTCGAGTGTATTTTTCTAAACTAACGTATAAACTCTAGAATCCAGCCTCATGAATGGTGACGGAATACGCACGTGTTCTTAATTTATGAGGATTGCTGATTTTTAAATATAACTTACGTCACGGGAAGTTTAAATGATAAGCAAAGCTCTCTGCTTGCAAGTTTAAATGTAAGTTTTAACCAGTACAGATTCTGTTTATTATATTATATGTGTTATTTTTCCTCCACACAGTGAAAGTTTTGGGGTGACCTTAACTTTACCAGCACCTAGTAGTAGTTTCCATACTTGTGAAGAAATAGACAGTCCTTATTTTGAACCACGTGGGTTTTCTCAAGTAACACTGATCTGACGGTGCAAGTTAGACAGAAATACTAATATCCCTATAACGGGTTTTCAAAGACTGTAATGATAAATACTGGACCTTGGAGCCAGCACTTAATTTCTTCTAGAAACTCTATATAATTTGCTGCCTGGTGGCGTGAATATTAACAATCATTTCCCGACTAGATTATATCTGGTGGACAAATCTGTGGTGTGACTAAAGTGAATCCTATACTGAGAGCAGGCACCGACCTGACATTCATCATTTTTTAGAAACCTACGCTATTGACACTGTGCTCTGCTAACTCCCGCGCCTGGAATAATTGTTAGGTGACTTAATCAGACATTTGAACAAATTTGCATACCCAAGTAGTCGTTCCCGGAGACTCCAAGTTAAATACGTCTTTTGGAACTGGGGACTTCTTGGCAGAAGACTGCATTTTTTTGAGTCTGTGTGAAAATCTAAAATCAATGTGTTCCAAGAGGCAGCGAGCAAAGTCGTGAGTACCTGAATGAGAAGCCATGGCGGAATGAATGAGTGTACGCTGGTCTGAGTGATATTTTCACTATTATATCTTTGACACCCTGTTGCTGTCCTAATTTTTTTTTTTTTCAATCTGCATAATTTGTTGCTAAGGCTAGAGTTCTTGTGTTTTTGTCTTAGGTTAAATCAGATTTTTTTCAAACTCTGTGCATATAATTACGAGATAAAACAAAGACAACTCTTAGACTCAAACCCTATGTATCTGTGACTCGGGCGCCATCATCTGTTCTCTTAACGGGGCCGGGCTAAACCTAGAGTTAACACTATAACGGGGCTATCATCCTTGCAACATTTCCTTGATTTTTTTATGACTATGTGTATATGTATTTTCCTTGATGTACTTTCTTTGATGTTGTGAGCCGATTTTTCCTGATAATAAAATCGCTCTTGAACTTAATAATCGTGTTTGGTCAGCTCGTTCTAGATAATATATATATCATTGTTATAGTTTTCCCACGTCTGTGTGTTTACCTGTCGTCACGTGTATGTGCGTGCCTGTGAGTGATAGAAATATACGTAATATGTATATTGGTGTAGTCTGTCTGACGCTGTAACAACTGTTGTAGAAGATAGGTGAGAGAGAGAAGAATTCTTTTCGCTTTCAGAGACAGCCACTATATCAAAATCTATCATCTCACGTGTGTGGAAATTCTATTACCTTTCACTAACTCTCACTGAGTCTATCACCTATTCAAACCTATTCAGAAGGGACCAAACCTAGTCTTAATTCTCCTATCGGAAATCTACGACAAATGAGGGCTCGTTTCCGGTCTTTGAACTAAGAATAGGAAGACGAGTACGACAAATGTGGACTCGTCTATCTGGATTTTGAACTTAAGATTCTGTATTCTGATATAGAGTAAGAGTGTGATGTCTTGTGACTGTGTATCTTTTAAAAAAAAAATAATTACCCCCTAGACTAGCGATCTGTTTACGGGCGTGCTGACCACACAAACTAATAAGTTTTTTTTCCACAGCATCTTTGAATAATATACATTTTGGTTACAGGTTGATTTTGTCGGGATATATGTTAACTGCTGATTGTAATACTAAATGCTGGTAAAGTGGTGAGTGTATAACATTCACTGGGTACTGAGGCAGAACGGCGTTTGAACTAAGTTAAGGAGTGTGTTTCGGACTTTTTGTCCAGATTAATTCCCTCCCTTACCCGATCTGACTTCAGGGGCGAACTTATAGTGGATTTTTTTTTAAAAATTAAGGGATTATTTTTCTCTTTAATTTTTGCAATATTCTTTTGCTTTTCCACTGTAGCAACTTATTTTTCAGTGTAATCTTAACTACCATTTATTTGGCGTAGTCGTGTTTTGCATTGAGTGCTTTATTGCCGATTAATAGCAGCGATAGTTAGATTTTATTTTGGAGGAGGTATCCCAGGGTTAAATATATCATCTTTTGATTTTTTTTGGTAATTTTTTTCTCGTAAGTGGTAGGAACCAGGTTATTCTTTTTCCTATTTTCGTTCTCCACTAGTCTCAGTCACTGACCTAATATGGCCGAGAGGGCAAAGCTTAGACAACTTCTCAGGGACGAAGCGAGAGAGGAGGGACTGGAAGGAGAGGAAGCGAAAGCTTTTGTCAGAGACGAACTGGAGAGATATGATGCGGAGAGGAAAGCAGCTGAAGCTTTACAGCAGAAGAAGATGGATGATGAAATGGAAATCCGCAGGATGCAGCATGAGGAAAGAGAGAAAGAGAAGGAGAGACAGCATGAGAAGGAGAGGGAGGAGAGACAGCATGAGAAGGAGAGGGAGGAGAGACAGCATGAGCTGGCACTTAAAGCTCTAGAGTTCCAAAGTCGTGGGGCTGCCTCTACCTCCAGCAATGGAGAGTCTTCTCCTCATTCTTCCTTAACTGACCCTGCTAACACTAAATCTCTTCAACTAAATGCTATGTCTTTCACTCTTGAATCTTTTCCTTGTCCAAATGAGAAGATTGACACATGGTTAGAAAAATTTGAGAAAATTGCAACTCTGTACGGGTTAGAGAGGTCGCGTTGGAATATGAAACTTTCCCAGGCCCTAAAAGGTTCTGCTTATGATGTTTATTCTAAGCTGGAAAGTAGCCAACAAGACGACTACGATGTGTTGAAGAAAGCGTTACTGGAGCGCTTTGAAATGAACGCTCGCAAGTTTTTGCAACTGTTTCGCAACAGCCGGAAAGAGAATTCTGAAACTTTTCACCAGTTCTCATCGCGTCTTAAGGGATATCTAACAAAGTGCCTTGAGCTTTCGCAGCTCCCCTCTACCTATGAAGGTCTTGAGGAACTTGTTCTAACTGAACAAATAAAGAACACTTTGTCTGCTGATACCCGGAGATTTCTCGCTGAGCAGGGGGCAGAAAAACTTGAAGACATTTTGGAAAAGTCTGAGCGTTATCACAATGCGCTGGCTGAACTACCGGCCACAAAGCGGAAACCGACAGAGGAGCATTTTCGAAAACATAACCTAGAACAATCTTCTCAGGCTTCTAACCAAAATAACCACAGAGAAACTGGACCTCAAAACCCCCCTCCTGAAAAATCCAAGTTCTACAAGAACAAGTACCCCAACCACCCCAAACAGTCTGATCAACCCGACCGCCCTACATGGCAGCGTAGCCAGAAAGGACAAGGTGGCAAAGGGAGAACCCCTGAGCACGGAACATATGATCAGAGCGAGCACACCGAGCCGAAACGCATCGGATGCTTATTGACAGTCTCGCAAGGCGGAATTGTTGACAGTGATTCCAAACCTGTTGGGGATAGACCCTCAACGCGAGGTACTGTTACTTTGAACGGTTCTCAAACTTCTTGCTTATTTGACACGGGGCTTTCTTACGATTGCATTGTTGCCAGAAACCTGGTCAAACCCGGTCAAGAGACAGCAGAGACCGTCAAACTTTGTGGAGTTCGTAAGAGTGATGCACCTACAGCGCTTCCCATCGCATTGGTGGAGATACACTCTGACTTTGTCAGAGGTGTGATCAAAGCGGCTGTTATGGATGATCCCATCTACCCAGTCATACTTGGCGGGAGATACGTGTGTATTGGGAAACCGGAAGAGCCGATTGTGGCAGCAGTAACTACAAGAGGGCAAACCAAGAAGGAACGGGAGCCTGCGCCAAATTTGTTACCTATGGAACTTAAAGAAGCGCAATACAAGGACCCGACTTTGGCACCCTGCTTTAGGAAACTGCCCATGGCTAAGGAACCCAAACAGCACGGGGACATTTTTTCTGAGGATGGCGTACTTTATCGGAGAACGGGCAAGCCTGACCAAGGTTACAACCAGCTCCTAGTACCGAAACAGTACAGAAGCCAAATCCTAGAAATGGGGCACTCTCTTCCCTTCAGCGGACATATGGGACAGAACGCCACAAACCAACGTATAACCACTCATTATTGGTGGCCAGGAGTAAACACTGATATTATCAGGTACGTCAAATCCTGTGCCCAGTGCCAACGGGTACCACCCAAGCAACGGACACCCCCAGTCCACATGGGTGAAATGCCAATAGTGGGTACACCATTCGAACGGGTTGTGATCGACATTTTAGGGCCTTTCGAAAGGACTAAAAGAAGGAACAGGTTCATCCTGACCTTAGTCGATACATGCACTTTATGGGCAGAAGCTATCCCGCTAACATGCGCAGATGCCAAGCGTGTCGCAGAAGCCCTCGTGCAGATTTTCACTCGGTTGGGATTCCCTCAGCAAGTGTTGACGGATAATGGATCTCCATACCGAAACCTGTTGATGGATGAGATCGTTAAGATCTTGAGGACCCAACACATCCACACTAAGCCATATACTCCGGCGGGAAATGGGCTCGTGGAACGTGCTAATGGAAACCTCACCATGATGCTAAGTAAGCTGGCACAAGTGAAACCTGAAGATTGGGATCTCTGTATTCCTGCAGCATTATTTGGCTACAGAGAATCTCCTCATACTTCCACAGGATTTCCGCCAGCTACACTCTTATTCGGCAGACCCATTAAGGGCCCGCTTGAAGCCTTACTTCAGTCTCTGACAGACGAGAAGGCTGATGAGACAGTTGTCTCAGCCAGTAAATATGTGTCGGTTTTAAAGGAACGGTTGAAACTAGGGTGGGACCTAGCAACGACTAACTTTAAGCGAGCACGCACCAAGCACGCTAACCGATACAGGAAAGTCGCGGAAGAGAGAGAACTGGAAGCAGGAGAGAAAGTTTTGGTGTTACTCCCTACTGAGAACAACCAACTGAAGATCGGATGGCAAGGGCTGTTTACCGTCCTGAAAAAGATTTCTAAGGCTAACTACCAGATCTCTATTGAAGGAAAGGAGAAGGTTTTCCATTTAAATCTCTTAAAGAGATACTTGGAAAAACCAGTGCCAACCTCCGACCATCTCCTGACGATCGCCAAACTGACGAAGATGATGATAGTGGCAGGGATATTCCACCGCTATCACAGGAAATCTTTCAAAAATGTCAGAAGCGGCGACGCTCTTTCAAGCGCGCATATGAGACATTCCGGGGGAAGGAAACTTTGAGGAGTGGACTTGAGTAGGAATTGGACAGAGATGGAGGGGGAAGATGAGAGGGAAGAGGACAGACACCCCGAAGCTACGGTTATAGGAAATTAAACTCCATAACGTAGACATGGAGTGCTTCCATATCTTAAAGGGGGGAGGCTCTGTCACGTAGGGTTTATATTCATTTAATTTCCTACATCTTCTTCCTATTCGTTCACCCAAATTCTCTCTTTTATTATCTCTGTATTTCATTTTTCCCGTATATTTTTCATCCATTCGTTTTGCGAATATTATTTTCATATAATTCGCAAACTTTACCTGTTTCTTCTCATAAACTGAGAATCGCGCTAGGACGATATTACGTAGATGTCAAGGCTGCAGGGCGTCAGAAGGCGTGATAAGTCGGTTCGCTGAACATAGGACGTAGCAAATCGTCTACATTCTCACCGAGCGCGCGAGCTTCTTCTCGGCATTAGTCCCGGTGAGGTGTGATACTTTACATCTGCACCGGTCAGTATCCAGACATTTGTCTGGAAAATCCCAAAATGACACGGCGCTCACTTGGGCCATGGTCAGCTGTAGTGTGAAAACTGCCCTGAAATGGAGTCAGGCTGTCTGGGATTTGAAACTGACACGCGTACATCGTGGTCAGTAGGTGACAGTTAAGACACGCGTTAAGCGGACGTAAATGTTGGGAGTAGGGGAGATAATTTCGCTTGGCGAAATAGTTTGGGCCCTTTGTCTGATTTTAAGATATTGGCCAAGTTTGAAACTTTAATTTCATTCTCGCTCATAGACTCACAGTAGATAGGTCGCTCGAAAAACAGAATAGCTGTTAGCGAAGATCTCAGTTTGTTTCGGCAATTTGTCGAACTTCTAGACTTCCAGAAATATTTTCAGCATTTTTATTCTTAAGTTGTGCGACTACCTGTAATTCTGTGATTGAGGTAATTAATATGATAGATATATAGATTTTGTGAGTGTTAAAGTGTTAAATCGCTTAATTCATTTTAATCTATTTCTTTAGCGCAGAAGAGAAATAAAGTGGTAGGCTATTATATTTTCTAGGGAAGCATTCAGTGGAAAGCAGAATAAAATTAAAATTTCTAGCTTATAACGGCAATTGTAGCTATTTATAAATTTAATTTAACTGCTAATACTCAGTCGAGTGTATTTTTCTAAACTAACGTATAAACTCTAGAATCCAGCCTCATGAATGGTGACGGAATACGCACGTGTTCTTAATTTATGAGGATTGCTGATTTTTAAATATAACTTACGTCACGGGAAGTTTAAATGATAAGCAAAGCTCTCTGCTTGCAAGTTTAAATGTAAGTTTTAACCAGTACAGATTCTGTTTATTATATTATATGTGTTATTTTTCCTCCACACAGTGAAAGTTTTGGGGTGACCCTAACTTTACCAGCACCTAGTAGTAGTTTCCATACTTGTGAAGAAATAGACAGTCCTTATTTTGAACCACGTGGGTTTTCTCAAGTAACACTGATCTGACGGTGCAAGTTAGACAGAAATACTAATATCCCTATAACGGGTTTTCAAAGACTGTAATGATAAATACTGGACCTTGGAGCCAGCACTTAATTTCTTCTAGAAACTCTATATAATTTGCTGCCTGGTGGCGTGAATATTAACAATCATTTCCCGACTAGATTATATCTGGTGGACAAATCTGTGGTGTGACTAAAGTGAATCCTATACTGAGAGAAGGCACCGACCTGACATTCATCATTTTTTTTAGAAACCTACGCTATTGACACTGTGCTCTGCTAACTCCCGCGCCTGGAATAATTGTTAGGTGACTTAATCAGACATTTGAACAAATTTGCATACCCAAGTAGTCGTTCCCGGAGACTCCAAGTTAAATACGTCTTTTGGAACTGGGGACTTCTTGGCAGAAGACTGCATTTTTTTGAGTCTGTGTGAAAATCTAAAATCAATGTGTTCCAAGAGGCAGCGAGCAAAGTCGTGAGTACCTGAATGAGAAGCCATGGCGGAATGAATGAGTGTACGCTGGTCTGAGTGATATTTTCACTATTATATCTTTGACACCCTGTTGCTGTCCTAATTTTTTTTTTCAATCTGCATAATTTGTTGCTAAGGCTAGAGTTCTTGTGTTTTTGTCTTAGGTTAAATCAGATTTTTTTCAAACTCTGTGCATATAATTACGAGATAAAACAAAGACAACTCTTAGACTCAAACCCTATGTATCTGTGACTCGGGCGCCATCATCTGTTCTCTTAACGGGGCCGGGCTAAACCTAGAGTTAACACTATAACGGGGCTATCATCCTTGCAACATTTTCCTTGATTTTTTATGACTATGTGTATATGTATTTTCCTTGATGTACTTTCTTTGATGTTGTGAGCCGATTTTTCCTGATAATAAAATCGCTCTTGAACTTAATAATCGTGTTTGGTCAGCTCGTTCTAGATAATATATATATCATTGTTATAGTTTTTCCCACGTCTGTGTGTTTACCTGTCGTCACGTGTATGTGCGTGCCTGTGAGTGATAGAAATATACGTAATATGTATATTGGTGTAGTCTGTCTGACGCTGTAACAAACTGTTGTAGAAGATAGGTGAGAGAGAGAAGAATTCTTTTCGCTTTCAGAGACAGCCACTATATCAAAATCTATCATCTCACGTGTGTGGAAATTCTATTACCTTTCACTAACTCTCACTGAGTCTATCACCTATTCAAACCTATTCAGAAGGGACCAAACCTAGTCTTAATTCTCCTATCGGAAATCTACGACAACGCCGATACGATAGTATGGCGCTTTCACTGGCAAACATCTACGCCGATACGATAGTATGGCGCTTTCACTGGCAAACATCTACGCCGATACGATAGTATGGCGCTTTCACTGGCGAACATCTACGCCGATACGATAGTATGGCGCTTTCACTGGCGAACATCTACGCCGCACGGTAGAATAAGAATGACTAAGTAAGCAAGTATTAAATTGTGTTTATGATGATTTCCCCTTTAACGTATCTGCCATGTCTCGCACCGCCGAAGGTGGATCTCGCACCCTCATGGGGTGTATGCACGCCTGATTAAGAAGCACTGAGCTAGTAGAACAGGAGAAGAGCAGACGACGCTGGCGATGGATAGCACATACACTGAGGAAACCTGTTGATAGCATTACAAAGCAGTTCTTGGTCTGGAATCCTCGTTAATAAGAGAAATGGAGGGAGACCGGAAAAACACATGAAGAAGAGAAATGGAGGGAGACCGGAAAAACACATGAAGAAGAGAAATGGAGGGAGACCGGAAAAACACATGAAGAAGAGAAATGGAGGGAGACCGGAAAAACACATGAAGAAGAGAAATGGAGGGAGACCGGAAAAACACATGAAGAAGAGAAATGGAGGGAGACCGGAAAAACACATGAAGAGAAATGGAGGGAGACTGGAAAAACACATGAAGAAGAGAAATGGAGGGAGACCGGAAAAACACATGAAGAAGAGAAATGGAGGGAGACCGGAAAAACATATGAGAGGGACAAAGATGGCACGGAAAGACCTGGAGCAGACGGCACAGGACAAGGAGGACTTTGCATGAATTAGTTGAAGGCCTGGTCTTATGGGGGAGGTGAAGGATTATGGTGATGATATTTGTTATTCATCCAGTGTGGCGGCCAGATGGGCAATGATGTCCTGCAGTACTTGTTTAGCAAATTGCAGTTCTGATTATAACAGCCATCCTTACGGAGAAATGAGCCACCGTTGTAGCTGGTCCCGCGGGAACTCTGCACCAAGCAGTCGCATACTCTTGTTGCTGTGGTTTCTGTAGTAATTTGTCTTACATGATGAGTTTACCAGCACCATTGACAACCTCATATTAGTCACCTTGTCTTACATGATGAGTTTACCAGCACCATTGACAACCTCATATTAGTCACCTTGTCTTACATGAGTTTACCAGCACCATTGACAACCTCATATTAGTCACCTTGTCTTACATGAGTTTACCAGCACCATTGACAACCTCATATTAGTCACCTTGTTACAGCAGGCCTCAGTTCTGTTCTTTCTTTGCCTGTTATGAGACGCCCATGACCTACACGGGGTTCTTACTCCTATGTCGCCCCCACAAATTCACACAAATAAATCTATCATGTTTTGTACTAATGTCGCCATCCCGTCGTATTTCGTTGTTTAACTAAAGCCCATACTGATTCAGGTTTTTTTATAGTTTGTGGGTTTTGCCTTGTGGCGAGGCGCGTTCTTTTCAACCTCTTTGGTTATATCAGAGCGCAAATTACCAGTAAAAAATAAGTGAACTCTGTTAACTGAAGCGATGTGTTGATAAATTATAAGCCCTGAAAAGGACTACTAGCATCTATCAGCTAGCATGAAAAGGACTTCTTGCCCTATCAGCGTTGGTAGATACTAAGTCCTGAAAAGGATTAACATTGTCCATCTGCTACCCTGAAGCCCTGACAAGGACTTGCCCTAAAAAGGACTCGCCAGCTACGCCAACGCTGCCCGTACTTCCTCAGTGTTCAGCGAACACCGGTTGTGGTGAACTCTTAAGCAATCTAAATAGATTGCTAGCCTGTCCAGCGTTGATAGATACTGAGTTCTGAAAATGCCTAACATTATCCATCTGCTAGCCTGAAGCCCTGAAAAGGACTTGCCCTAAAAAGGACTCGCCAGCTACACCAACGCTGGAGAAAATGACAAAAAGAAGAATTCCTTATCCCCACAAAGGGATCTTACCTGCGCTTTTATATCACGATGTCTGGCCCGTGCTGTTATCTTTCTAAGGCCTGTTATTCATTCTCTTATCACCCTCTTCCTCTTCGGGCAGGCCACTAGGTGCAGGCGATCATGTCTGTCCATGGCTCTTGACCCTGAATGTTCAGTTACGCTGACTTCTTTTTCATGCAGTGACTATCTTTTCCTTCTGTCGTTCACAACGTCTCTTGCCCTGTATTCGTCACGTTTTCGCCACGTTTTCGCCGTATCATCGAGTGCCCTCTTCTCGTCACATGTCAAATGAAAGTTGAGGACTTTTCCCGTATCTTTTTGAATAGCTTTGCTTGATCTATTTGTCCCCTATAGCTGTCTCTTTCACCCCGAAGCACACCCCGTATCACCACACGTGTAGTTCCCTTACGTCTGTGAAGAGACGAATGAATACCAGTGTCGTAGTTTTTAGATAGGAGAATTAAGACTTGGGTTGGTCCCTTCTGAATAGGTTGGAATGAGTGAGAGTCCCAGTGTGAGGTAGTAAAATGAAATAGACTTCCACGAGTGAGATGATAGAATCGTGATAGAGGCTGTCTTTGAGATGTGAGAAAATCTTCTCTCTCTCTCTCACCTATCTTCTACGACAGTTTTAAAGTAGTCAGACAGTCTAAACACAGATATATATATATATATTACATATATTTCTATCTAATCACGGGCACGCACATACACGTGACGACAGTTAAACACACAGACGTGGTAAATCTATAACAATGGATATATATATATTTTTAGAACGAGCTGACCAACGCACTGATTAGTTCAAGAGAGATTTTTATTATTATCATCAAAAAAAAAAATCTTCTCACAACACCAAAGAAATACATCAAGGAGAAACATATACAAATAGTTATAAAGTTTTAAGAAAATGCTACAAGGATGATAACCCGTTAGAATCTTACTCTAGGTTTAGCCCACAGCCCCGTTAAGAGAACAGATGATGGCCCAAAGAGTTATAGATACATAGGGTTGAGTCTAAGAGGTTTCTTTCTTTCTCGTAAATGTATGAACAGAGTTGGATAATCTGATTTAGCCTAAGAAAAAGAAACTCTAGCATTTGTTACAAATTCTGCAGATTAAAAAAAAATAAGACCGCAAATGGGTGACAATAATACACCTGTAAAATAACACTCTGACCTGTGTACTCTCATTCATTCAGCCATGGCCTTGCTCACACATATATACTCACAACTTTGCTCGCTGCCTCTGGGAACATAATAATTCTAGGACCTTCGCACAGACCCCGAAAAATTGCAGTCATCGACCAAGAAATCCCCAGTTCCAAAAGACGTACTGAACTTTCTGTCTCCGGGAACGATTCCTTGGGTGTTCTAATTTTTTTCCGAATGTCTGATTAAGTCACATAAAATTCGTCCAGGCACGAAAGTTAGCAGAGCACAATGTCATTAGCTTTGGATTCTAGGATTTAAGAATGTCAGATCGGTGTCTTCTTTCAGGAAGGTACTATATTTGGTCACCACAATACTAGTCACAATCTCTGTCGGAATGTTAATGTTATTCTTGTAATATTCTCGCCGCCAGGCAGCATGTACATTTAAATTTGTGGAGCAATATGAACTGGCTCAAAAGCCCAATATATATTTCTAGTCTTTAGAAACCGTTAGTGGGATTGCTATTACTGTCTCTCTCTGATGGCATATGCACTGTCAGACCAGTGTTACTTGAAACAAAAAAAAACCCACGTGGTTAAAGATAGGAACTGTCTATGCTTCACACAAATATGTCTCTTTACTAAACGCTGGCAAGTTGGGTACCACCGTTTCACTACATAAAATGGAAAGATCACATATCAAATAATTTACATATAGGTACTCAATATAACTTACATTTTACACGACAAGCCTACAGCTTGACTTATATTTAAAACTTCCCGTGAAATAAGTTATATAAAATCAATCATCAGGAATTAGGAATATCTTCGTATTCCGTCAATATTCACTGATGTCGCATCTAGCATTTATAAGTTAGTTATTAAAACAGTTTCGACTGAGTATTTAACAGTTAAATTAAACTCATTTCAGCTACTTGTTTAGTAAGCTAAAAATATAATTTATTTTGTATTTCCACTGCAACTCGTCGATTAAAGAAATAACAAACTATCAAAATATTCACTCTGCACACAGAACTAGTTTAAAATGAAATCGGCGAGTTAACACTAAATCACTTCACAAAATACTAAAGATCTATTATATATAATATTTACCTCAAACACAGAAGTACTAAGAACTTTAAACCACTTCGACCAAACTAAAGGCCATCTCTATTTACAGAGATTATTTAGAAATCGAACGAAGGCTGTTCTAGTCTAACTGCAAAGTTACTGAGTGAAATGAAATAGTTTCAAACGCGGGCCAATATCTTAAAATCAGACAAATGGCCCAAACTTATTTCGCCAAGCGAAATTATCTCCCCTACTCCCAACATTTACGTCAGCTTAACGCGTGTCGTAACTGCCACCTACTGACCGAGATGTACGCGTGTCAGCTTCAAATCCCAGACAGCTTGTCTGCGGTGCGGAACGATTTTTCACGCTACGCCAGGTTTTTCTAACGAAAAACCTCATGCATTTCTGCAAACTGTAGACAGCTGTCTCGTTCCTGCACTGTGAGGATGCCGGGTTTGACACCTACGCTAGTGTCAGGTGAAAAATGGTAGACCAAAAGTCTGCTCTTAGTCTGGGTATGAAACATAGAATCACTATCCCAGTATGAGAAAAGGTAAAGTTTGAGAATACTGAGAAAATATTTTTCGCAACCGAGTGATGCGAAAAATACAGAAAAAACAAGTAAGGAAAGATAATAAAATAAAGGATGCGGGTGAGAGAATAGGAAGAAGATGTAGGCAATTTAATGATATAAAGACCTACGTGACAACCAGGACTACAGTACCGTCATACATGGCTGTCAATGCCACTAATATGAGGTTGTGTATGGCGCTGGTAACCTCATCATGGCAGACGTATCGCCACACAAACCACAGCTGTAGGAGCATGTGAAGACTTGGGGCTGGTCTCTTTCAAGGCTACCAGCTACAGTGGTGGGCTCTGTGCACCTTAGGGAGCACAATGGAATATGATGATGACATGCTCTTTCACCCATGACAAGTGTCGCAGGGAGCTACACGTTTTCGTCCTTGAGCCAAGAATGTCGTATTGGCTGTTGTGAGCCCGTGGTCTCGTATGATTTCTGCAGTATTGCTTGCTTGTCCCATCTTGGTCTCATCATGTCAATCAAATTGCCACATAAATCACTGATGAAGGAGCATGTGAATGCTTGGCGCAGGCTTCCGGCGGGGGCAGGGGAAAGGGGGAGGGGAAGCTGCAGTTGTAGCAAATGAAAATGATCTGCCTCATTCTCTAAAAACAGATGGTATTCTTATGTAGACCAGTAGTGTTAAATGAACGGGCCCAAGTCTTGAGAGATGGCCGAACCACCTTATTTTCTGCATCTTTATGTACTCAATTATTTGTGTAATGCTTATTTATTCTGTAAAATGAAATGAAATATCGACAGACGGTATTAACTCATGTCTAGCGCTGCCACCCAACATGTACAATCAGAAGTTTAATGAATCTTTTTAGTATGTGGAGAAAATATTTGAAGTGTGAAAGCGTAATTCGTAAGCATTTTTACAGTAGCACGCCATTCATGGTTTCTGCACACACCACTTCTGCTTAATTAACCAACTTCCCATCTCCATAAACCGAGTCGTGAAGCTTTTATTGGCCTTAGCGTGTTGCGTTTCCCACTGAAGTAAGTACGACTGTGTCTTAGTGGGCGGTTACTGGCCTAAGTGTGTGTCGTCGTGACTCTGCTGAAGTACGACTTTGTCTGAGTGGGATGAGCTTTTAACACACTTCAGCACACATAGCTCCTTTGAATTGAAGGCAAACTTTAAATAGCTGTGTAAGATGATCCTGAGCATTGAATAGTCGGAGGCGAAGGCAGGCCTACCCGGAGATGAGCGGAACAAAGACGCCTGCGGATCTGCGTATGGAAGAACTGTGACCAGCGTTACCACTCTGAATTTTGAAAATAAACTAGACATCGGAATGGCAACGCAGTCTGTGAAGCACGGAGAAAACGCGTGTCAGATTTATTTACCAAAGGGTAAGGTAAGGTAGTCTCATAGCAGATACTGCCTTAGGGAAGTGAAGCGGTAGAGACTTCACTATACGGTCCAGCTTTTTGTATGAGGTGACCAGTTCCCTTACTCGTCACCGTTGCCTTCCCTAACTCAAGAGCTGTCAGGTACCCATTTACAGCTGGGTAGACACCAGGTTTCAATCCCTGAACCAGCTGACTTTGCTGTAATCACACTGCCTATTCCACACTCCCCCCATATTGTGCCAGTAAAAAATAAATATTAGAAACTACATGTTATGAGCTGGTCTCCTTATAGGGAACTGTAGTGGGTTTGATGGTATTGTATGATGGTGATATTACTAAATGTAATGTATGAGGCCAGCTGTGAAGGCTCCTGAGATAAAATGTAGTTGTGAATTGTCAGAAGGCCTTTCTTGCTACCACTACGACCTCACACTCAATTTTTTTTTTTTTTCTTAATGAATGTAGCTATGTAAAATGTCTAGGGTAATGATGTGTAATGTGGTGTGATAGTTATAGATACACCCACAGATATTTAAGCAGACTAATAATATTAACAAATGTTAAAATACACTGAACTAACTCACGTGTGTAAAATTTTTGATAGAATTATATTACATTTATTTGTTCTGGATCAAGTTTTATGTTGACCAGAACTTTTTTTTAAAAAAAGATTTAAAATTTATGAAAGAAATGCATGGAATGTTACATAATAAATGCAAGAGTGTACATATATAAGTACTAGACTAGTTAGTTTTATTAAAATGTTCTAGTAGTCATCTACTTGGGAGGATAGTTAATGCTTGTGCTGTTGGGGTGGCCTCATCACACCTGTCTATATTGACTACACAGTGTCCAGTAAATTGCAGGAATTTTATGGGGTATTAGCAACTAAAAGGCGTTGGTGAACTTCCAGCAGACCAGAGGCTCACTCATCTTGCATATGTAGCTCTGGTGCTGAAATCTGGTGGTCCCACCTCTCCGTGCTGGCGGGCAATAATAGTGGTCTCTGTCACAACGTACTGCACAGATACACTCGAGTAAAATCACCAACTGAATGGACACCGCCTTGTTCACAACTGAAACTCACAGCTCTGCAATCAAAGTATTGGCTATGTGTCAAAATTCTATTCTCTACCCACGTCTGGACACAACACGGACACAACAACCACATCATACAGACAGGTCAGATCTCTCTGACCAAACAGCACATTTACCATGGTGGTTTTACATCAGATAGGTCCTCCCAGACTATAGATTCTGAAAAATATTTATTAGTTTCCTTCCCTAAAAGTGGATAGGTAATATGTTTCATTATTCTCAACACTTGATCTGTCTTTCCTAACCCTTGTTGGAGTTTATGTATATTGTTGGTCCCTAGACCCTGACTTGGGCGGGGGGTCTAGAGCAAATCCCTACTTGTTTGTAAGGCTAGATTTCGATATGGCAGTATCAAATCACTCGAACATTAAACAATATTCAAAATATACAAAGAAATAATTTCAATCTTACCAGATTATGAATAAAGAACACAGAAATGCTAGCAAAACTCAGCTGAGCTGCTGGCTATAGTATGGCGTCCCTGAACTTATTTCACTTTCTTTCATTTGGAAATCACCACACTTTAAAATACTGTGTCTATCATCGAACAACTATTGAGGAATGGCCCCACTTGCGCGTCTGAGCGCCGATAAAATGATTGTCTGTGGCCAATCACTGCCTAGGTTTATTTGAAATTCAAATTTCCTACCCTAAAGTCATTTCAGTCATGCTTCAGTCAAGTATGGATGTTTATCTGTTAGTCTGTCCGTCTCTACTTGTTTTTTTTTTCAAAATGTACTTGATTTTTGAACCAACCTTTCTCTCCCCTCCAAAATTTTGTCGTTAAAAGTTATATTTAGACACAGCTCCCACCAATGTCCCTTCGCTTCCCTACTAAGTAGATTTGAACACCTGCGTCTCGAGGTCGTGTTTTTTTGTGCAAATAGCGACACTTTTTATTCCATACGGTATGTCGCTGATGTGAACAACACTGTCTTTTGTCATTATCTTCAATATTATCTATCCGTCTGTAAAATTAAGAACATATTAGTTCACTGCTCAGAATGGGCCATCCGGCCAGCTAATTTTTATATTCCTAACATTAATATTACGAAAAAGTTACTTTTTAATTTTTGTAATATTCCAAACATCCGCGTTCTGCCGCTGAATTCAAATCAAAGGCTTGCTATCGCAAAAGCGACCAATAAATGACTGTGGCGTAACATATCCAAGGTCCCTTCTGTCGAGTTCCTTGCTTTATGTCAACTTGGGAAACGTGACTTTTCTCCGTTTCCCCCCCAATTGCGTCTCCTTAGCCTTTCTAGTCTCACGCAATCTTTCCAGTCATATTTTTTTCCTTTTATCCGCCGTTCCCCTCCTGTCTAGCAAGTCAATTTTTATGGAGGGTGATGACCCGCGGTCTGGGCGATCATGTACTATCAGCAGCCTACGCATTATGTTTTTATCCTTACATGTTATCTTTGGAGGTATTTTACCGTTGTATCTCTGTCAATTTCACTACACATCTCCCCACTTGAAAACATGCCTATGGCAAGTTCCAAAACCAGCGATACACATAGGTAAAATTACTCCTCACGTCTGCCACTACTCTAATTTTGATCACAGGGGTGCCGACTGAGGAAATCTGCACCGACATTCAATTTGCCTGGGATATATTGGATACTGAACTGATAAGGTTGAAGCAATAAAGACCACCTCAGCAATCTTGCGTTTTCATGCTTAGCCTGAGATAAGAATACGAGAGGCTGATGGTCCGTCTCCACCACAAATGTCCTACCATACAGATAGATTTGAAACTTCTTTATTGCCCAGATTAACGCTAAACATTCTTTTTCGCTTGTGGAGTATCCTTGTTCCGCCTTATTCAATTTACGGCTTGCATAAGCGACTGGTTTCAGTTCCCCATCAGGTGAAGATGATCTTTGCAACAAAGCCCCTCCTAGTCCTACATTACTTGCATCGGTTCTTAAGACAAAGTCCTGTGTCAAATCAGGCAGTTTGAGAATAGGCTTGCTAGTGAGTTTTTCCTTTAACTCTTGGAACGCTAGTTCACATTGTGCAGTCCAAATAATTTTATCTGGAAGTCCCTTGCGAGTCAGATCAGTCAGAGGAGCACAAATAGCGTTAAAATTCTTGATGTATTTCTGATAAAATCCGCATAACGACACAAATGATCGCACGTCCTTTTTTGTTTGCGGCCTAGGTGCTCTCTGCAGTTTTTCCAAGTTCTTAGGATCAGGGGTCATATTACCCTGATATACAGTGTGTCCCAAGAATTCCAACTCTTTGCATCCAATACAACATTTTGTGGGCCTAGCAGTTAAGTTCGCCTCCCGAAGTCTATCAAACAACATCTCCAGAGCTTCAATGTGTTCTTCAAATGTCTCTGTGGCGACGAGAATATCATCCATGAAATTCGTGATACATGGGTTATTCAGGGGATCCAACAATTTGCGCATCATCCTTGAAAACACACTCGGAGCATTTTTCAGTCCGAATGGTAGCATATTGAATTCATAATGTCCATCCGAAGTGCTAAAAGCCAAATAAGGTCTCACTTCAGGCTTCACTGGGATCTGGTAATAGCCTTTACTAAGATCCACCTTTGAAAAGTATTTTGCCTTGTTCAGTCTGGCAAATAACTGTTTTGTGTCTGGTAATGGATCCACTTGTCCTTCTGTGACAGCATTCAGTTTCCTGTAATCTATGCACAGTCTGTGTTCCCCAGACGGTTTCCTCAACAAAACGACACTAGAACTAAAAGATGATTCACTGTGCGAAATAATCCCCTCCTTCAACAAATACTCTATTTCTTCCTTCAGTGCCTTCTCCTTCGCGAACGGAATAGAATAGGCTCTCATACAGATTGGGTTTGAGTCTACCAGTTTCATGTCATACTGTAGCAAATTTGTATGGCCTGGTTTATCTGTTAATACATCTGTATGTTCCTCCAGAACCTGTTGAACTCTCTCCCTCTGGTTTTTAGTCAGGTGCTTACTGACTTTTACCTGTGCTGCGGTTTCACAAGGATGTAATGGGTATTCATGTGAGGTGAATGGTTCTTTTTGCATCTGGGTTGCAATAGCCAAGGTCAATAAGGGGGTGCTTTCCTGGAGTGGTCTGTCCAGATACTTCTTTAACAGGTTTACATGATAAACTTTCTCCTTCCCCTTTTTGTCAATTTTATAGTTTGTTCTAGACACCTTCTCTAGAACCGTATATGGACCTTGCCAACCAATTTGTAATTTATTCTGGCTTCCGGGTAGTAGAAGCAGCACCTTCTCTCCGACTGCCAGTTCCCTGTCCTTTGCCTTCCTATTAAAATATGCTGCATGTTTCTTCCTGGCTTGCTTCAAATTATCATTTGCCAGTTTCCATCCAGCTTTCAAACGAGTGGTCAGTTCGTTCACGTATTGATACGATGAGGTAACAGTCTCTTCCGCCTTCTCATCTGTCCAGGTCCTTAATAGAGCTTCTAATGGACCTTTTATTGGCCTCCCAAATAGCAGAGTTGCGGGAGCCATCCCGGTTGAACTATGTGGTACCTCCCGGTACGCAAACAATGCGGCGGGCAGGAATTGATCCCACAGATCCGGTTTTTCGTGTGCCAGCTTTCTCAGGATAGAAATGAGAGTCCCGTTGAACCTCTCTACCTGGCCGTTCCCTTGTGGATGGTACGGACTACAATGAAAGTGTCTGGCTTGAAATAGCTTAAAAACTTCTTCCGTTAGTTTCCCCTTGAACTGAGAACCATTATCCGTCAAGATTTGATGCGGGAATCCTAATCGGGTAAATATTGTAAGTAGTGCCTCTGCTACATGTTTTGAATCAATTGATGGCAGGGCTACCGCCTCTCCCCACATAGAACAAGTGTCCACCAGAGTAAGGATGTAACTGTTCCTCCTCTTGGTCCGAGTGAGAGGTCCCACAATATCCACTGCAACCCTCTCAAAAGGTGTTCCCACTATGGGCATTTCCCCTAGAGTTGCAGGAGCAGTCCAGTGCTTTGGAGCTACCCTTTGACATTCTGGGCAGGATTTGACATATCTTTTTATATCCTCCGTTATCCCTGGCCAGAAGTAATGACAAGCTATACGCTGTCCTGTGGCGCTGATCCCCATGTGACCACTGAAGGGAATCACATGCCCGAGTTCCATCACTTTATCTCTATATGAAGTGGGAAGAACCAGCTGGTTGTGACCATTTGTTCCAGTTCCGGCCTTCCTGTATAAGAGTTTGTTCTTCATGAAATATTCCCCCTTGCTCGGAGGTGTGTGGCATTTGGGCAATTTTTTAAAACAGGGCTTGAGTGTCCTATCCTCAGCCTGCGCCTTCCTCATCTCCTCTGGATGAGCATTTATAGGTTCACCTTCTTCCTCCTTCTGTGACCTGGTCTGCACTGTCGCCATGATCACAGGTTTCTCGGGATTCCCCAAGAAGACGTATCTACACCCCAATATCAGAGGGTAGATTGGTTCATCTATCACTGCTGCTCTGATTTCTCCCTCCACATAGCGAGTTTTCACCGTTATCCTTGCGATGGGAAGTGTCATGAGTGGTATGTCCTTAGTCGCCCCTTGTATTTCCACTGTTTCTGTGGTATACTGACTTGGGTCCACTAGGCTAGACTTCACAACTGAATCATAATCCAAACCTGTATCATAAAGGCACCTTATGGTGACCCCATTACAAATAACATCCTCACAAACTGGGGGGTGATAAGGTTCCTGTTGTCCATTAGGATTAACCTTTAATCTTCGCGTCCCCGACTTCATTGCAGCAATGTTTGAAGGTTTCCTTCTACAAAATTCGGTGTTATGGTTATCCTTCTTGCACCATTTACACCATCTTTTTCCTTGGTTCAACGGTTTTCTTTCATTGAACTTTTGGTCATTGAACTGTGAGTTTCTGTCGCGATAGTCATTTCTTGGCCGCTCAAAGTTTGTCCTACCTTTATTTCCCTGCTCTCTATTATCAAATTTATTAAATTGCTGTGGAGCTTTAAAATTGTCTATGTGCTTCTTTTTAGCACCACTTACCTCTGCCTGAGCTGCCTGATACCTCTCAGCAACATTTAAAATTTCCCCCAACTTCTCTGCACCTTGTTCCATGAGAAATTTTCTCATGTCTGGAGCCATGGACTCTCTCAATTGCTCAATCATGATCATTTCTTTAAGATCTTGGGTCTTCCCCAGAGCCGTCCATTTCTCCAAATAGGTTTCTAGTCTAGCAGAGAATTGGTGGTATGTCTCCCCAGACAACAGTTTGGCATTTCTAAATTTCTTACGATAAAATTCACCATTCTTCTCGTACCTTAATAACAAAGCCTGCTTTAACATGTCATAATTGTCTTGGTCTTCCCTGTTCATTTTGGCAAATACTTCATAAGAAGTACCTCTCAATCCCTGTGATAGCTTTAAACTCCACCTCTCTCTCTCTAACCCATATGTAGTAGCTAATAACTCAAAACGTCCTAGGTACCCCTCTATGTCATCGTCTTTTTCAACAAAATGGTCTAAATGAAACCCCATAGCTGAGTTTGAGGCTCCCGGACTGGCCGTAGCATCTGAGGCAAAAGGGCTGGCACCATTTTCAGGAGCCGGGCCTTGTAATTCCAGCTCCCTTAGTCGTAATTCGTGCTCCCTTTGCAACCTTCTATCTTCTGCCTCCCTTTCGGCAGTCAACCTTTTTTCTTCTGCCTCCCTTTGCTGTCGTTTTTCTTCTGCTTCAATCTGCAGCCTCTTAATTTCTCTATCAGCCTCAATTTGTAACCTCTTCTCTTCAGCTACCTTTCTATCTTCCCTTTCAATATATTTATCACATTCAGCCGTTACATATTGAATTAAAATTTGACCATCCATTCCCATCTCCTTTGCGGTCAGCACAGCAGCTGATCGGAATTTTGCTAGCTCCGCCATACTTTTCAGACAATATAATAATATACAAGCTAAATCTCTAACCAGTAAATACACTAAGTACTTCTTATGACTATAGTCTAACTAATTCTAACTAACCAGTTAACTAATTAATTATCACTGGCTGTGAAGATTCACCAACTTTTATCTGCAGGGACACTTTTAATTTTAAAGGGAATTTCACAATTTTTTTCCCCTAATTTTATTTCTCCAACCAGGAGATCCTAATATTACTGTTGGGCTAATTATCCCTGGACAAGACCCCAATGTATGTAGTGGGTTTGATGGTATTGTATGATGGTGATATTACTAAATGTAATGTATGAGGCCAGCTGTGAAGGCTCCTGAGATAAAATGTAGTTGTGAATTGTCAGAAGGCCTTTCTTGCTACCACTACGACCTCACACTCAATTTTTTTTTTTTTCTTAATGAATGTAGCTATGTAAAATGTCTAGGGTAATGATGTGTAATGTGGTGTGATAGTTATAGATACACCCACAGATATTTAAGCAGACTAATAATATTAACAAATGTTAAAATACACTGAACTAACTCACGTGTGTAAAATTTTTGATAGAATTATATTACATTTATTTGTTCTGGATCAAGTTTTATGTTGACCAGAACTTTTTTTTAAAAAAAGATTTAAAATTTATGAAAGAAATGCATGGAATGTTACATAATAAATACAAGAGTGTACATATATAAGTACTAGACTAGTTAGTTTTATTAAAATGTTCTAGTAGTCATCTACTTGGGAGGATAGTTAATGCTTGTGCTGTTGGGGTGGCCTCATCACACCTGTCTATATTGACTACACAGTGTCCAGTAAATTGCAGGAATTTTATGGGGTATTAGCAACTAAAAGGCGTTGGTGAACTTCCAGCAGACCAGAGGCTCACTCATCTTGCATATGTAGCTCTGGTGCTGAAATCTGGTGGTCCCACCTCTCCGTGCTGGCGGGCAATACTAGTGGTCTCTGTCACAACGTACTGCACAGATACACTCGAGTAAAATCACCAACTGAATGGACACCGCCTTGTTCACAACTGAAACTCACAGCTCTGCAATCAAAGTATTGGCTATGTGTCAAAATTCTATTCTCTACCCACGTCTGGACACAACACGGACACAACAACCACATCATACAGACAGGTCAGATCTCTCTGACCAAACAGCACATTTACCATGGTGGTTTTACATCAGATAGGTCCTCCCAGACTATAGATTCTGAAAAATATTTATTAGTTTCCTTCCCTAAAAGTGGATAGGTAATATGTTTCATTATTCTCAACACTTGATCTGTCTTTCCTAACCCTTGTTGGAGTTTATGTATATTGTTGGTCCCTAGACCCTGACTTGGGCGGGGGGTCTAGAGCAAATCCCTACTTGTTTGTAAGGCTAGATTTCGATATGGCAGTATAAAATCACTCGAACATTAAACAATATTCAAAATATACAAAGAAATAATTTCAATCTTACCAGATTATGAATAAAGAACACAGAAATGCTAGCAAAACTCAGCTGAGCTGCTGGCTATAGTATGGCGTCCCTGAACTTATTTCACTTTCTTTCATTTGGAAATCACCACACTTTAAAATACTGTGTCTATCATCGAACAACTATTGAGGAATGGCCCCACTTGCGCGTCTGAGCGCCGATAAAATGATTGTCTGTGGCCAATCACTGCCTAGGTTTATTTGAAATTCAAATTTCCTACCCTAAAGTCATTTCAGTCATGCTTCAGTCAAGTATGGATGTTTATCTGTTAGTCTGTCCGTCTCTACTTGTTTTTTTTTTTTCAAAATGTACTTGATTTTTGAACCAACCTTTCTCTCCCCTCCAAAATTTTGTCGTTAAAAGTTATATTTAGACACAGCTCCCACCAATGTCCCTTCGCTTCCCTACTAAGTAGATTTGAACACCTGCGTCTCGAGGTCGTGTTTTTTTGTGCAAATAGCGACACTTTTTATTCCATACGGTATGTCGCTGATGTGAACAACACTGTCTTTTGTCATTATCTTCAATATTATCTATCCGTCTGTAAAATTAAGAACATATTAGTTCACTGCTCAGAATGGGCCATCCGGCCAGCTAATTTTTATATTCCTAACATTAATATTACGAAAAAGTTACTTTTTAATTTTTGTAATATTCCAAACATCCGCGTTCTGCCGCTGAATTCAAATCAAAGGCTTGGTATCGCAAAAGCGACCAATAAATGACTGTGGCGTAACATATCCAAGGTCCCTTCTGTCGAGTTCCTTGCTTTATGTCAACTTGGGAAACGTGACTTTTCTCCGTTTCCCCCCCAATTGCGTCTCCTTAGCCTTTCTAGTCTCACGCAATCTTTCCAGTCATATTTTTTCCTTTTATCCGCCGTTCCCCTCCTGTCTAGCAAGTCAATTTTTATGGAGGGTGATGACCCGCGGTCTGGGCGATCATGTACTATCAGCAGCCTACGCATTATGTTTTTATCCTTACATGTTATCTTTGGAGGTATTTTACCGTTGTATCTCTGTCAATTTCACTACAGGAACGTACATAACATACATGTGTTCTTACAGTTGTGCTTTCTGTAGAGCAGGTTCCCTTATAGGGAACTTGTACATAACATACATGTGTTCTGAGCTGGTCTCCTTATAGGGAACTTGTACATAACATACATGTGTTCTGAGCTGGTCCCCCCTTATAGGGAACTTGTACATAACATACATGTGTTCTTAAAGTTGTGCTTTCTGTAGATATTTATTTTACATGGTGAGGTTGTCAGCCCCATTCACAACCTCAGATTACTCAGTTTTTGTGTCTCATTAGAGATACAGTACTCTTCTCTTTCCTCTTCTCCCCCCCCCCTTTCATCACTGGGCAAGGATGCCATGATTGTTCACAATGGATTGCCTGTTTGTATTTCCTTCCTTGTGTGCCAGTCTTAGGCAGAAAGTGAAACTTAACAAAATACCAACAATATTTATCTCATGACATCATCTAAAGGTTGCCACATCAGCACTATCTGATCTGCAGTATTTTTTAAATCTCATCTGTTTCTAACAGTCAGTTGACCAGTTGTACTTTTGGTTTTTCCTCACTGCTTTATTTTTCTATTTTTGAGGGGATGGTAGTTAAAAATACAACTTTTTTACTTGCAACAGATGCAGGCTTATATTCCACATGAAATAAAAACTGACTGCTTTTTGGTATTATATTGTTATGTAAATATGTTAAACAAATAGGATTGAAATGGTGTGAGAAGATCACTAGTGTTGAACTGATGCAGAAGTGGATCTACTATGAAGCTTGAGCTTCAGGGCTCGCAAATCATTTATTAGAATAGGCCTAATAAACAGATTATATTGTTTGTCTTTTTGTTGCTTTTCTGTTAATGAAGTTTCCAGTTTTCTCTATAATAGTTTTCTTTCCCATCAACCAACAAGGTAAAGGGAGGTAAAGGATGCCCATTGAGGCATTTTGGGAATATGATGTTAGGCCCATATTTTCTTGACAATTGGCACACTAGGGGTGATGTGGTCAACCAACCTTTTTTTAAAAGGGGCCCCTCCAAAAGTTAAAACTTCAGGGCTCCCCATAATGTAATTTCGCCACTGAACTGATGACAAGAACCAGACACGTGCCAGTGGAACAAGAGATGAGAAGATGATGCTGGGGAAAGATAGGACACACACTGAGGAAACATGGTGATAGCATTACGAGGCATTCCTTATTCCAGAATCCCCAGGACGAGAGAGGTAGAGAGAAACTAAAAACAACTTATGAAGAAGAGAACCAGAAACCTAAATGAAAAATATAAAGAAGACATGTAAATAGTTTGAGTAGACAGCACAGGACTGGAGGACTTGATGTGAATTAGTTGACAGTCTATACTCTTAGCAGAGTTGAAGGGTAATGAATGAATGAATAAAAAAGATACAATATATTAGACAACAGAAGAGAAAGAAAACACACGAGAATTCCAGTTATTCGAAGAGAATCCATCTAAGTATAATTGTCTAGACCATTGTCTGTCACTGTAGCTGTCTGTAAAACCAGACAAGCGCCAGTGGAACAAGAGGTGAGAAGACACTGGAGATGGATAAGACACACATTGAGGAAACCTGTTGATAGCTTTACCAGACAATCCTTGTTCTAGAATCCCCAGGGTAAGAGCGGTAGAGGAAGACCAAAGAACACACGGAAAAGAGAACTGGAGACAGACATGAAGGGGATGAATAAGACATGGAAAGACCTTGAGCTGATGTCACGTGACAGGAAGACTTGGCATAAGTTTGTTCGCCACAAGAGAAAACACTCCGACAACTTAGCCAGTCGGACACTTATCCTGTCATAATAACTTTGTGATTAACTTCATGTATCTGTTCTCTTTCAGATACCCAGTACCTGCCAGTGTTTGATCTGTGAAGCATACCAGACGTGAGACAAAGACACCTTCTTAACAAACATGCCAAACAAAGCACCCACCCAACTTCTGGACGAGATCAACAAGTCTGACACCAGCAGTCTCCATCATGTTAACCCCAAGGAGAAAAACCCTCTGCCTTCCAAAGAAGGTGAGTGTTGATACAATATTAAGTTGACTTGTTCAGTCAATTATAGTGGTGTTGTTGTTACATGTTATAATCATATGTTGTCGCTTGCATTCAATCTCAGCCATATCCTCTCTTTTACAATACTGGCCGTTAGTTTTGAGCGGTACAGAGAATCGAACCCGGTACATTTAGAATTTTTAGGCGGACGCCATCCATCTTAGCCACTCCGATACCCCTTCTAGAGTCTGTGTGTATAGTGGAACGCATATACACAAGACTCGAAATAAGTCTAAGTGAACAACATGCAGGATCCTTTATCTTTACCTACAAATGACTCGCTAACAATAATGAGTGAGCTTAACTGGGCTTATATCAATAACTGACAATAAATCCTTAATCCTATCACTTGGTGCTAATACAAAGCTAGTTGCAATAAAGTTAATCAATTGACACGGACCCAAAGACGCAGCAATAGAGAATGCAGTCAGCGACTCATAGCTTGACTGCTCGCGTCAGGGTCAGCGAACCAGAGCTGACCAAGACCCTACTCCACCTCCACGTGATGGTCCTAGAAACATGCTGCATCACTGCAGTCTGGCTGAGAGAGTAGGGATCGAAGAGGGAAGGCAAACCCGGTCCCAAAAAATGCCGTGCTGAAGTTGGATGTGTCGGCCGAAAGGCGCAGATATCGCAACTACGGCGTAAACAGACACAACGCAACAAACGTCCTTTTCAGGACGAACGAGGAAGAAGAAGAAGAATCAGTTGACAAAATCATGTAGCCATCAACTTGCAGAAATAAGAAGATAAAATTCCAATGATGTCAACGGGTCCACCCTGGCCAGTCCAAAAATGGATCTTTGGCCACATGTGGAGCATAAAGACGTCGTGGTTGTCATAAGACATACCATGTTAGACAGATAACACTTTTTTGAAGACAAACGTGCAAGAGGAAGACAATGCTATGAGTGAAAAGGTAACATCAAGAGATGGACAGGAAATAGCCTATCAGAGTATATCATCCAGGCAGGAACAAGAAGACGTTGGACATCCACTGCAGCCAACCTTCAATGGGGAGAAGGCAGCTGATCTGATCCCCCCCCCCCCCCCCCGAATCGCTGGGGGGAAAAAAGGAAGACAACCAAAGTGAGAAAATACAACAGTCTGAGTAAAGCTGGAGTGTCAAGTGGTTAGAATGCTTGCTTTCTGAGGCAAGGTTATCGGGTTCAAAATCTGCTAGCTCCAGTCTAACCACCCATTGATTTGGTACTTGACTCTGCTGTTGAGGTAGGAAAGGGACAAATTTAGCATGGAAGGGAACCAGTTACCCTGCCTCATAAGTGTGACCTAGTATAGTGATGTCTCTAACACTACTCTCCTACAGCAGTATTTTGCTGCGGGACTACATTTGTAATCCCCTTGCCTTCAAGCTTATAGAAATGAAATCTAATCTGTGTGCTGTGAACAGCATTTGAACAACAAATAACAGCTGTGCTACATGAACCACTTGTAATGAGTACACAAACAAAAATGCAGAAACCTATTGATTCCTCGTGCACGTGCACGTGCGACATGAAAGAGAATAAAGTCGACACAGGTGTTTGATGGTATTACCATACATTGTAAGTTGAGCTACAGTGAGATGAATGGTTTGGTCAGTTTGGTCTTCATTGTCATCATATAATAATTATAAGAAATAATGATAGTAAGAATAATAGTCATCATCTTCCAATCGCTTCTTCTGTAGCATGGAGCTACCACTTCAGCTGGCCCATTGCAGGAAGCCTGCACCAAACATTCACATACTCCCAGCGGTGGTGTCTGTAGCAATGTGTTTTATATGATGAGGTTGCCAACCTCACACAACCTCATATTAGTCGGCTTGTACGACTGGCCAGATAGAGCAGTAGTTCTGTTCTGTCTTTGTCCCACCAGAGATCCCCGCAAACTATTCAGGGCCATAATAATAATAATAATAATACTAATAATAATAATTGTAAAACAACACTCTCTGTGATTTGGACGCCACCTCCAAAACTAAGGAATAAGATCAGCTACAGGAGCTGTGGGGACCTGCTTTAGAAACACTGAGCTCTCTAAAGATTCAACCTTGATAAAGTCATGTCTGTTTTTGAGTTTCAGAGGACTGTTAGCTTCATTATCAGTAAACAACTGTAGGAAAGTTAAATTCATGATTAGTAACGAAACGTAGAACAGTTACATTCATGATCAGTAACAAATGAAGAACAGTTAAAATTCATGATTAGTAACAAATGAAGAATAGTTAAATTAATGATTAGTAACAAAAGTGGGACAGTTAAATTCATTATCATTAACAAATGTTGGACCAGTAAATTCATTATCACTAACAAATGTAGAATAGTTAAATTCATGATTAGTAACAAATTTAGAAATTTAAATTCATTATAAGTAACAAATGTAGAACAGTTAGATTCATGATCAATAACAAATGTAGAACAGTTAAATTCATAATCAGTAACAAATGTAGGACAGTTAAAGTCATGATCAATAACAGATGTACAAGTTAAAGGCAGTCCCATAGCAGATGCTGCCGTGGAGGAAAGAATTGTTGGTAAAGTACCTAGGCCTCTGCTTTATGGAAACTGTTAAATTCTTGATTGGTAACAAATGTTAAACTAATAAAATGTGTGCCTATGACTGTAAAGTCATCTTAAAAATATCAGCAAGGATGTTTTGTGCGTAGTCATTGCAAGAGAGAAGAAGCACCATGCACATAGAAAACATCACGCACTTTAAGAGAACAGTCCTCAAACTGACTAAATCTCAAGAGAAAGGTTGTCTACCCTCAAAAGATGGTATGTCAGGACATTCAGGCTGCTTCTCATATCTTCCTCGTTCGCCTTCAGACCTCTACATTAATGACTCTAATAAAGGTAGTAGTCAGCTCAAGGTTCCTAACATCTCCAAACAGTTTATTGTTGACAGAAGTAGGTTGCTGCTCCTTTCATTGCTGTAGGTTGGGCAGGACTGCAGCAGGTGTTCAACTGTCATTGGGCTGGTTGCACAGGTGCAGAGATTTGTTGCACCAATTTTGTACTTGTGGTATAGCTGGTATCTCAGTCTGCTGTTTCCAGTGTGTAGCCGAAAAATAGTGACCTGTTCTCACCTAGATAGCTGATGATATGCATCATTTTTTAAAATGGCCTGGGTACTCTCTTTCCATTTGGACATGAAAATATTTATAGTAGTTTTTTGCCATTTCATAAGTTGTCTCTATATATGAGAAGCAGTATTCAGCTTCTGGCATCTCATATTCCTAAAGTTGCACATGTACAAACACTGTTGTATAATTGTATATAAGTTGGGAACCCAAAGGTGCAGCAATAGTGAATGCAGTCAGCGACCCATAGCTTGACTGCTTGCATCAGGGTCAGCGAACCAGAGCTGACCAAGACGCTACTCCACCTCCACGTGGTGGTCCTGGAAACAGGCTGCATCACTGCAGTCTGGCTGAGAGAGTAGGGATCGCAGAGGGAAGGCAAACCCGGTTCCAAAAAAATGCCGTGCTGAAGTCGGATGTGTCGACCGAAAGGTGCAGATATCACAGCTCCGGCGTAAACAGACACAACGTAACCAACGTCCTTTTCAGGACGAACGAGGAAGAAGAAGTATATAAGTTGTCTCTATATATGAGAAACAGTATTCAGCATCTGGCATCTATACTCCTAAAGTTGCTATGTACATACACTGTTGTATAATTGTATATAAGTTGTCTCTATATATGAGAAACAGTATTCAGCATCTGGCATCTATACTCCTAAAGTTGCTATGTACATACACTGTTGTATAATTGTATATAAGTTGTCTCTATATATGAGAAACAGTATTCAGCATCTGGCATCTATACTCCTAAAGTTGCTATGTACATACACTGTTGTATAATTGTATATAAGTTGTCTGTATTATATGAGAAACAGTATTCAGCATCTGGCATTCTTTACTCCTAAAGTTGCTATGTACATACACTGTTGTATAATTGTATATAAGTTGTCTATATATATGAGAAACAGTATTCAGCATCTGGCATCTATACTCCTAAAGTTGCTATGTACATACACTGTTGTATAATTGTATATAAGTTGTCTATATATATGAGAAAACAGTATTCAGCATCTGGCATCTATACTCCTAAAGTTGCTATGTACATACACTGTTGTATAATTGTATATAAGTTGTCTCTATATATGAGAAACAGTATTCAGCATCTGGTATCTATACTCCTAAAGTTGCTATGTACATACACTGTTGTATAATTGTATATAAGTTGTCTATATATATGAGAAACAGTATTCAGCATCTGGTATCTATACTCCTAAAGTTGCTATGTACATACACTGTTGTATAATTGTATATAAGTTGTCTATATATATGAGAAACAGTATTCAGCATCTGGTATCTATACTCCTTAAGTTGCTATGTATATACACTTGTATAATTAATGTTTTTTGTAATTTTCCTTGGTGCTCCCTGTGGAGCTTTGAGCCACCACTACAGCTGCTCTCATCACAGGAGGCCTGCACCAAACATTCACATGCTCTAGCAACAGTGGTTTCTGTAGCCCTTTGTTGTACACGATGAGGTTGCCAGGCCGATGTACAACCTCGTATTAGTCACCTTGTATGACCTGCCTGATGGAGCAGTAAATCCCATTCTTTATTGTCTGCTCAGAGATCCCCCTCAACTTCACGGGGCATAATGAATTTTTGCCAGGCTTATGTTACTGACTTGCCAGCAAAAATGTTAAGTTTGGTCTTTTGCTTTCTTTTGGTGTACAAATTGTTGCTATAGTCCGTTCGGAAATTCGTGCCCACAGAAGCGTCAATTTTCTCCAAAAACTGTTTGTTGTATGGACATGAATTTTTGCATGCAGTCTTAGATTTTCCATGCAGTTAAGATTTTGCGATCATTACATCCACAGCTGTCGCGAAATTTGCAAAACAGCGATTTTCTTTGATCTTCTTGGAACATTTGCCTAAATCTGCCCGTAACATTAATTCTTACAGTAAATCACAACATTTCTGCGACAAGATGGTTCAAAGGCGTGTCCTAAAATTGTGATTGGTTGTTCACGTGATTTTGATACGAGGAATGATGTTCTGATAATGAACCATGATAGCAGTAAATCATCAGGAAGCTATGACAAATCGTAACTGTTTATGTGTTATTATAGATTGGCATATGAAATTAGTTTATCACAAATGAAGGAATGCGATCGACGTGCCTCATTCTGAATCGGACGACTCCAATAAGTTCACAACAGTTATTGGATAAACTGCAAGCCATCTCGCTGCCAGTAATCTTCTTCCTGTAGCACGTGTTCTTCATATTTCATATTTAGCCCAGTACTCTGTGTCTATTCGTGAAAGGGCCTCACGAGTCATGTTTTTAACATCGCACATTTTAAAAGTGGTGTTGTGGGCAGCCACTTGCCCTTTAACTCTAGCCCAAACCAGCTCTATTGGGTTAAGGTGAGAATGGTAAGGTGGGAGTCGAAGAGAAACATGACCCTGCTCTTGGATGATTTTATCAATCAGATACACTTTTGTCTTATTCCTCTGTCTCACAAGCTGCAACAACTCTGGTTTTAAATAGCTGTTGTCAGCGAAGATATTTTCATTCACAAGCCACCTCCTGATTTCGTCTTTTGTGCTTGCCGAAGTGGGAGCTTTATCCTCCTGCGCTAGAACATTATGATAGGACGCATTATCCATCACCAGGCAAGACGGCCTATCTAGAGTCGGGAGGAGTGTATTCACTATCCAATCTCGAAAAATTTGCCCATTCATTTCACTGTGGTAGTCTCTACCATCTACAGACTTTGATTGAAAAATAAGCTCTGCATCACGGACAAGCCCATTCTGTCTAACTGCCAGCATGTGCTGATATAATGCGTTGACCTTTGCTGCTGGGAATTTTCCTTCTATGGTCTCCGTCAACAGATTGCATTCTTTCTCGTTTGTATGATGAGCATTAACCCAAGATTCGTCCAAATACACTATATCATAGCCGTCTTGCCTTCTCTCACGAATCTGCCTAAGGTATTTGCTTCGAGCTGCAACCAGATGTGGTTTTTCAAATAAAAAAATTCCTTCTGCCAGACGTTTTTCTAAAAGTGAAGTTTTTCTAAAAGTGAAGCCGACACTTCTGACAAGTTGCCAAAGAGTTGTTTTTGAGACGTTAATATCGCATTCTGCTTGCAGTCGACTTTTCAGCATGCGGAGAGTAACAAGTTGATTGGCATTAAACATCTTCAAAATCAAACGTCTCAAAATCATAACTTCCTTCCTTGTTAACATTAAAATTTTGTATCCAACGTCGAAAAGCTGTTTCGTGTTCTCCTACCTGGTTCTTGGACAATATAAAACAGTTACCTTCTGCAAAGTGATAAATTTGCATTTCAGATTCATTGCGCTTTTCTTAATTATGCAGTTTAGTTTATTAATATATTATACGCTGGTGTCGTTTTGTTTTATTGCAGCCAACTCATTGCAATTAGCATACGCCGCTGAAATAATTACTCACGACTGTGTACAATAGGTGCGCACACGTGCGGACATGTAGTCACTACACTAATTTAAAAAAAAAAATATTGAATAGCACATTTCATCGCTTGTGCTGTGCTGTAACAAAAATTAAGTGCGCAATTTTTGAACAGATCTTGTAAGTAGAACTAATAAAAATTAACCCAGACAACGGTAAGAGTTTTTTATATAACTTAAAGAAGAAAATTCGAACATGACATGAGTTTTGTAAGGGCAAAAAATATATTAATAACTGCATTGATATCAGTAGGGCACGTAGCAAATTTGAATAACATCCGTCAAGGGGTTGCAAAGTTAGAACGTTCAATGTGTGGGCACGAATTTCCGAACGGACAATAGTAAAGTATTCATTCTGCCATCAGTGGTACCTACCTATACCTTGTATCGGTGTGGCAGCTTGTGTACCCTGATAACCCCCAGAGCTATGCCAGTGGGAGTTTTTACTCCTGGTAGGTTTAACCAAACTGGACTGGTCTGCGTGGGTAGGGGTCAGACAAAAGCTGGTAATTTGGTCCTCCAGGTTGGGGGTTTTAGCGCAGGACCGACACCCCTGTCAATGGAAAAAATCACACATGTTACGGAAATGGTAACAAATGGAAAAACTTTGATGCGGGACAGACATCTGGAATCTCAGGCTCGTATGACTGTCAGTGTTGAAAGCTGAAAGGAAGCCATTGGCATGAAAACGGATGCCCTGACCGCTAAACACGAAACTAGAATTGGATTTTGGAATGTCAGAACTATGAATGAGGCAGGAAAGCTGAGGCAGATCACAGCAGAGATGAGGAACTACAAATTGCATATCCTGGGAATAAGCGAGAGCAGTTGGACCAGGACGGGGAGAATAAAAACAGCTACAGAGGAAACAGTACTTTACTGTGGTAGAGAGGATTGTCAGCATAATGAAGGTGTAGCCATTATCCTGAAAAAAGGAATGGAAAGGTCTTTACTCGAATGGAAACCCATCAACAACAGACTGATACGAACAAGACAGAGGGAGATTCACCAACACCACAATTATACAATGCTATGCACCAACAAATGACACAGATGAAGAGGTCAAGGACGAGTTCTATCAACAGCTACAAAAGGAAATGGAAACTGCACCTAGGTACGATCTTATTATAGTAATGGGAGACCTCAATGCGAAAGTTGGAACACACAATACTTATAACGAAAGAGAAATGGGGAAATGCGGCAGTGGAACAGTAAATGAGAATGGGGACAAATTAATAAGCTTCTGCAGTATTAACAACCTGGTCATTGGAGGAACACTTTTTCCACACAAAGAAGTGCACAAGTTAACATAGGAATCACCAAACGAACGAGACAGAAACCAGATAGATCACATAATGATCAATGGCAGATGGAGACATGCACTACAAGACGTGAAAGTAAGAAGAGGCGCAGATGTGGAAAGTGATCATCACCTAGTAGTAGCAAGACTGAAGGTGAAACTCAGAGCTGCTGAACCAGTTGCAGTTAAACAGAAAAGATATAACATCACGAAACTTAAGGACCCCCTCACCAGAAAAGCTTTCGTGGTTTATGTAAAGAGGCGATATCAAATCGCCAAAAGCCAGGAAACAACAGCGACTGATGATGTCGACCAGATATTCAACACCATCTCAACAATATACAAGGAAATCAGTGAGTCATGCTTGAGATTCCAGGAAAAAAGAGACAAGATTGGATAACACCAGAAACGTTGAACACCATAGCGAAGAGGAAGGAAATGAAAAGAAAGAACACAGAAGCTAAGTCCCCCAGGTTAAAGGAAATATATAGTGAACAGTTCAGTCAGCTGGACAAGGAAGTAAAACATCAAATTCGTGCCAACAAAAAGACATTTCTGGATGACTTTGCAAGACAGCCAGAAGAGGCAACACTGAGAAATGAACAAAGCACAGTTTATAAAATAACTAAAACTCAATGGAAAACGAGGTGCAAACAATATAACGTTAGTAAGAGACAAGCCTGAACAAGGAACCACAAGAGACACAATTGAATGTTCCTGAGGCTGATAATGATCTAGATGTTAATACAGACATTCCACGAAAAGAAGAAATCATCACAGCAATCAAAGGGTTAAAGAATGGAAAAGCTCCTGGCCATGATAACTTGAATGCAGAGCTATTTAAGACAGACCCTGAGCTAGCAGCAGAACTATTAGAACCACTATTTGCACAAGTCTGGAAAGCAGGGACAACACCAACGGAGTGGAACAAAGGAATGATTGTCAAATTGCCCAAGAAGGGAGATCTTGCAGACTGCAATAATTGGAGAGGAATAACTCTTCTCTCAGTTCCCAGCAAAATACTAGGCAGGATAATTATACAGAGTTTTTCAAAAGCAGTAGACCACAAACTGAGGAAAGAACAAGCAGGATTTAGAAAGAACAGAAGATGTGTAGATCATATATTTACCCTCAGGAACATTATAGAGCAGTGCTCAGAATGGCAAAGACAGCTGTACATTAATTTCATTGATTTTGAAAAGGCTTTTGACAGTATACATAGGGACAGTTTATGGAAAATACTGAGGGCTTATGGAATTCCAAGCTGCATAGTGTCAATCATAAAAAGCGTCTATGCCAACTTTATGTGTAGCGTTGGGCAGAGCAACCTAACCTTTGAGGTGAAGACAGGAGTACGACAGGGATGCCCCTTATCAACCACTCTATTTCTAACAGTCATAGACTGGGTGATGCGCCAGACAATAGAGGGCAGTCCAAGAGGAATAAGATGGATGACATTTTCTACATTGGAAGATCTGGAATATGCAGATGACATTGCACTACTGGCACATTCACATCAACACATCCAGGAAAAACGGATAGACTTAATAAGTATCGCCAGCAAGTGGGCTTGAACATCAATCTAAAGAAGACAGAGATCATGACGCTCAATGTGAGCAACCCTGAGCCCATATCAGTAAGGAATCAGCAACTGGAACAGACAGACACCTTCACATACCTAGGATGCATAGTAACACCAGACGGCGGGGCAGGCAAAGACATCAACAACAGAATGAACAAAAGCAAGAACAGCCTTTTTTAGTCTAAACAACATCTGGAAGTCCTCGCAGTACAGCACAAGCACACAATTAAGATTATGTCAGAGTTGTGTGCTTTCTGTGCTTCTTTATGGTGCGGAATGCTGGAGAGTTACAGAGAATCAAATGTCGAAATTGTCCTCTTTTCACACAACATGCCTAAGAAAAATTCTCTGAATCTTTTGGCCGAATACCATCACCAACCTAGATCTGCTTACTCGGAGCAAGCAAGAGGACCATGTCCTCAGAAGAGACCCTGATGTCATCACAAGAACAGCTATGCTATGGACCCCTGAAGGAAAGCAACTAAGAGGCCAACCAAAAACAACTTGGCAGAGATCTGTGGAGGCTGAGATATAAAGAATTAACCAGAGCTGGGGCACTGCACGAAGGATGACCACCGACCAAGCACAGTGGAATCAATTTGTTGTTGCCATACAAGACGCCACCAGGCGTGATGGCCACTGACTGCTTTGACGGTCGGCGGCTAAGGATCAAAGAAGAAGAAGAAGAGACAAGCAAGGAAATCTCATCACGACAGCACAGGGACAGGAAACAAGATGGGCAGAGCATTTCAGAGAAGCTCTGAACAAGGAACCATCAGAGATGCAGCTTAATGTTGCTGAGGCTGAAAATGATCTAGATGTTAATACAGACATTCCACTAAAGGAAGAAATCATCATGGCAATCTGTGGGTTAAAGAATGGAAAAGCTCCTGGCCACAATAAATGCCGAGTTATTCAAGACAGACCCCGAACTAGCAGCAGAACTAGTAGAACCACTATTTGCACAAGTCTGGGAAACTGAGACAACTTCAACAGAGTGGAGAAAAGGACTAATCGTCAAATTGCCCAAGAAGGGCGACCTTGCAGACTGCAACAACTGGAGAGGAATTACTCTCCTCTCAGTTCCCAGTAAAATACTAGGCAGGATAATCATCCAGAGAATTTCAAAAGCAGTTGACCATAAAGTGAGGAAAGAACAAGCAGATTTTAGAAAGAACAGAAGATGTGCAGATCATATATTCACCCTCAGGAACATCATAGAGCAGCTCTCAGAATGGCAGAGACAGCTGTACATTAACTTTGTTGATTTTTAAAAAGGCTTTTGACAGCATACACAGGGACAGCCTATGGAAAATACTGAGGACTTATGGAATTCCCAGCTGCATTGTTTCCATTATAAAAAGCCAATATTCTAACTTTACATGCGGTGTTGGATTGAGTAATTTCAAAGTGGAAACAGGAGTACGACAGGGATGCCCATTATCAACATCATTATTTTTGACAGCCATAGATTGGGTGATGTGCCAGACAACAGAGGGCAGTCCAAGAGGAATTAGATGGACAACGTTTTCTACACTGGAAGACCTGGAATATTCAGTTGACATTGCACTACTCGCACATTCACATCAACACATCCAAGAAGAAACCGATAGACTGAATAAGTATAGCCAGCAGGTTGGTCTGAACATCAGTCTGAAGAAGGCAGAGGTCATGACACTCAATGTGGGCAATCCTGAGCCAATAACAATAAGGAACCAGAAGTTAGAACAGACAGACACATTTACTTACCTCGGATGCATAGTTAACACCAGACGGCGGAACAAGCAAAGACATTAACAACAGAATGATCAAAGCGAGAACAGCCTTTGCTGGTCTCAGCAACATCTGGATGTCTTCCCAGTACAGCACAAACACCAAATTAAGACTATGAGAGCTGTGTACTTTCTGTGCTTCTCTATGGTGCGGAGTGCTGGAGAGTAACAGATGGAAATGTAGAAGTTGTCCTCCTTCCACACAATCTGCCTAAGGAAAATTCTCTGAATCGTTTGGCCGAATACCATCAGCAACCAAGAACTACTCATTCGGAGCAACCAGGAGGACATGCACACCATCATAGCTGGCAGACGCTGGAGTTGGGTTGGCCACGTCCTCAGAAGGGACCCTAATACCATTACAAGAACAGCTATACTATGGACCCCCGAATGAAAGCGAAAGAGAGGCCGACCAAAAACAACCTAGCGGAGAACTATGGAAGCCGAGATGCAAAGAATGAACCAGAGTTGGGGCACTGTACGAAGGATGGCCACCGACCGAACAAAGTGGAATCAATTTGTTGTTGCCCTACAAGATGCCACCAGGCGTGATGGCCACTGACTGCTTTGGCGGTCGGCGGCTATGGATCAAAGAAGAAGAAAGTATTCATTATTTTCTCTCGTCCATTAAAAGTCTAGTTTTTTGCAAAGAAATACGTATACTTATTACAAATTATGTGCTTTTGCCATATAGTTAATGTTAGCTCATTAGAAAACAAAAAATTGATTTCCTATCGCAAATTTTGGTTTAGCTGTATTTTTCATATACCGTATATCAGCTTTTGCCTGTACTCAATGCAATTTTCTGCTTTAGAGGGATTTCTATACGCAGAAACTTTTACTTCTAATGTTTTGAGTTGTATACTCCTATAATGAATTTTACAGAGCCCAACTTGTTTATTGTTATACTTGCATACAGTTTAGTTTGGCCTTGTTTTTCTTACCAGACATCACTTTTTGCTTGTGCAATACTCAGTACTTGATATCAGCCACAATGGAACTAGTTTGTGTACACATGAACCCCAAATATTATGAGTGGAACTAGTTTGTGTACTCATAAACCTCTAATGTTATGAGTGGAACTAGTTTTTTTACACATAAATCTAATGTTATGAGTGGAACTAGTATGTGTACACCAATACCTCGCTATTTCGACAGGTTAGGGACCAGCGCTATGACGAAAGTCGAAAATCGACGAAAGTCGAAGCATAGCCTTTATTTAGCTTACAAATGCATTAGGGGCGCCAAAAAAAACGAAAATAACTAACTATATAACACTTGCGAATGCGTGCAACACCTAGATAAACAGAAATAAACATAAGAGTAAAGAAAATACAGTAATAAATAAAAAATACGTAAATAGCATCTTACCTTAAAATCATTCTTGAGCAAGTAGACGATGAATATATACAGTATGTACAGTTTTGAATGTTGGTAATTTAGGGGGATTCTAGACTTAGAAAACCAGATGGAGAAAATTGAGGTGGCTCATCTTTTGAACTTCTGTCGAAATTTATTCTACGTTGAAGATCTGCTGCTTTGTGTAGCCAACTTCTTCTATAAATTTTTCAAGCTTTACTTGAAAAGCTCCTGCAGCTGCGGTATCTGCGCTAGCTGAAAAGTTTGTGCTTTAGCCTGGATAAGATCTTGGCTTAGAGGAATGTTGTGGCTGACATGGTCTTCAATACACACATTTAACACTTTCTCCATCTCACCAATTAAATTGTGCCGCTTTCTAATAAGTTTGGTATGCACTGGCGTAGCGTTTTTAATTTCCTCTAACACTTTAGCTCTGTTCTTTACAATTGTGCTAACTGTAGTGCTTGGTACACCTAGCCTGCGGCCTATTTCAGCATTTAAGATGCCTTGTTCATTAAGCTTGATTAGCTTAAGCTTTTCTTGCAAATTGAGAACCTTATGGGTTCTTTTAACTTTGTCACTACACTTAGGACCCATTATGAATATATTAAAGCAGAAAAATAAGTAGTCCTGTATAAGGCCTAATCACACAAAAAAGTACAGTATGAAAACTGTACACGTGTCGTATAATCACGATATGAACACTGTCATTAGACTGTTATCACTAAAATAACTATGAACTGTTTACAGTATAATCACAAAAATAATATAGTATGAATAGTTTTGTTATTTTAATCACAAAAATAAGTAGTATTAATATGTTTAATGACAAATATAAGAGATTCAATGCGGACAACTTAAAAAAAAACAGTGCACACCGAACGATTTCTGTTCAAAGATTGAACGACGAAAGAATCAAGATGACGCGCAGTTGTAACCAAATGCGACGAAAGAGCGAAGCGAGCGACGAAATTTGGAAACGTGGTTAGAATTGAAAACCGACGAAAGAGCGAAGCGACGAAAGTCGAAGCGACGAAAGTCGAGGTATTGGTGTACACATAAACCTCTAATGTTATGAATGGAATTAGTTTGTATACACATAAACCTCTAATGTTATGAATGGAATTAGTTTGTGTACACATAAACCTCAAATATTATGAGTGGAACTAATTTGTTTATGCATAAACCTCTATTGTTATGAATGGAACTAGTTTATGTACACATAAAACTCAAATGATATGAGTGGAACTAATTTGTGTACACATAAACCTCTAATGTTATGAGTGGAACTAGTATGTGTACACATAAACCTCTAATGTTATGAGTGGAACTGGTTTGTGTATATAAAAAAAATAATTTACTCAAATTGTGACATTATATATTTTGCTGCATAAGGAATTTCACAAAGCACACGTCTAGCAGAAGATATTTTATTTTAGATGTCACGCCAACCAATTCTTCCTCACACCAAGAACTCAGTAATCATTTTTGCACAAGGAATATTTACTCTGGTAGCCACAGCCCTTGCTTTGTTGAGGCTTATAGTGAATCATTTGTAAATTCCTGCTGGTATTTCTGTTTGTTAGTTTATTGGCACACCTTCGTGCAGTATCCACTTTGCTAATATCTGAAAAGCCATTTGTTTGGAGGCCGTATAATATAGTCTTTATGCATGGTCGTGCCAGTGAGTGAGCCATGTGGATTTACTGCAACGTGTTCTGTTGTTTACAAGATTAATTTCAAATGTCAAGGCCAGTAAGTATGGCTTGTGTTTATTCAAGCTGTGGCATTTATTTTTGTGCATCACTGTATCTTCACTGTTGTACTCCAAGCATATTTGTTTTGTTTAATTTGCAGAAAATATATTTGTCTTTATGCTGCAAGTGTTCAGGGTGTCCATAAATTATTCACCCCATTACAAGCGTTAGTAAATGCATGGAGGCATATCTGGAGTCATCCTTATATGACCACCAGATAAGACAATGCTGTAGTATGTAGATTTGGATGTGAACTTGTCTGTGAGGCTAATTACACCTTCATTGACTATTGAAATCATCCACACACTTCCCTGTGGTGAAATATGTTGAGAACCCAGCATTGCACATTATGCTTCAAGGAGTCTCTTGAGCCCTAAATGTAACTCTGGCTTTTACCTGGTTGGCTGCATGCAGGGGACCTCACTGTGGACCCATGATGGGCAGGGGGAGCTGAGAAGTGGTTCTGTGTAGAACGTGAAAATTCTTTGGGATGATCCAAAACCAGAGCACCATATTTTATCTCTGCCTATTTGGAGAGCCCCCTTGGAAGGTGGAGAATGCACAGTATGCCATGCACTTCTTCCTCTTAGCTTGGGGCCAGATGTGGTTATCCTTTACATGCAAGCCAAGCTGGAGAAACTGGAGCTCATGACTTCAACTTAGCATGTTTTGGAATGGCAGAAAACCAGCAGAAAAGTCTGGATCTACAGTGTGGATAATACCAAGGAGTCTTCAATGTGGTATTGGCTGCAAAAGAGCGGAAAAGCTCATCAGCCCTAGTTAAACATTAACAACAAAAGCCTTAATAAATTCTTTATTTTAGGAGCTATTGTAAAACTGTTTTCGGCACTTAATAACAGAACTCAAGAAATATTTGTTTTAATTAAAGTAGATTACCATAGATGCTGGGTTCAAATGACGGTACCGACACACTCCAGTCTACCCAGCTGTAAACGGGAACCTGACTTTGCTCTTGAGTTAGGGAAGGAAAAGGCAGCGAGGAAGGGAACTGGTCATCCCACCTCTCGATGCTGGACCTAGTATGGAGAAATCTCTAACACTTCACTCCCCTACGGCAGTATCTGCTATGGGACTACCAATACCTGTTACCATAGTTAAGTCAGTACTTAATGTCTTGAGTAGAGTTATTATGTACTAAGAACTGTTTTAAGATAGTTCCTATAGCAATGAATTTGTTAAGGTTTATAATGGAGTGAATAATTGATGGACACCATGTATATGTGCAGTGCACCCATAGGGTTCTGTGATGAAACAAAGAAAGAATGGGACTACTGATCTCTCAGGCATGTCATACCTGGCCACTAACATGAGATTGTATATAAGGCTGGCAATGGGAACTTTATCATGTAAAACAAATTGCATATGCACTACTGCTGCAGGAGCATGTGATTGTTTGGTGCAGGCTTCCTGTAAGGGGACCAGCTACAATGGTGGTGGCTCCATGCTCCATAAGGAGCAAAAGAGAAAATGATGATGACATATTTGTTCAAGCTTTGACATTTACTTTTCTGCACCTTTACTTTTCTGCACCTTTACTTTTCTGCACCTGTACTTTTCTACACTTTTACTTTTCTGCACCTTTACGTTTACTTTTTTGCACCTTTACTTGTCTGCACCATTACTTGTCTGCACCTTTACTTGTCTTCACCTTTACTTGTCTGCACCTTTACTTTTCTGCATCTTTACTTTTCTGTATCTTTAATTTTGTAGGCAAGCGTATTTGTTTTGTTTATTTGCATAAAAGTTTATTAGCCTTTATACAGCAAATCTATTTGTGCAACAGAAGTGTCTGCTTTTGTTAAAACCCAACATTTGTTTTGGTGTGTGTATGATTGTTATTAGTCCAGAAGGTAGTAATAGTTTATGTTTGGTGATGTTAAATAACTGAAAAAAAAGTTAGTTAAATACTAGTCTTGAAACATACAATTCATTTCAACGTATTGGTAGTTTGAGGCAAGTAGACACAAGAAAACCTGGTGAGAAGGACAAAATAGAACATTTATTTACAGTGTTGTCGACCCGAGATGATTGACTCAAACTCGAATCAGACTTAAGTCACAACGGCGACACGACGTGAGTTTTTTTTTAATTAGTGACTACATTGAAATAGTCAGGTCCTAAGTCAAGCTTATCAACTTGAAATAAAGTCAGCCTTAAGTCACCAGGGTGACTTGATTTGAGAAATTTTTTTTATTGGGACTTGACTATTTCAGTGCTTTCAACTTGAGCTGATTAACTCAAGATTGAGTCAGACTTAAGTCGTCACACCGACTCAACTCAAGAATTTTTATTAACGATTCGACTCGACTTGAGATTTATTAGGAAAGACTTGACCACAACTCTGCTTATTTAGTCCCAAGTAAGAACATGTGTCAAAAATGGTGTCATAGTAGGTCATTTTAAATTAATTTCATTCATTACCACGGCTGTTTTTGGATCTTCAACAAACACATGACAAGTCTTCTTTTCCTGTACCATCAGCTCAGAGTCTTCCTATGTCCTCATCATTTCCATTTCTATCTCCAGTTCTCTTCTCCATGTGTTCTTCAGACTGAATCTACCTCTCTTGCCTTGTGGATTCCAAAAAAAATGCTGCCGTGTAATGCTATCTACAAGTTTCCTCCTTGTGTCGCCTGTCCGTCAGTATCACAAAAAAAATACTGCCATGTAATGCTATCTGCAAGTTTCCTCCGTGTGTCTCCTGTCCATCGGTATAGCTTATGCCTACTGTAAAAATTAACATAAGTGTTTGGAAATTTTTTATTTCAGTGATCAAGCAGGAGAAGAACGAGGCTGAACTCAGACACGGGATAGGCAACTTCAACAAGGAACAATTGAAGCCGACTGCCACCGAGGAGAAGACGGTCTTGCCAACTCCTGATGGTAGGTGTCAACGTGAACTTGTAGTTGTTTTTGTGAGTTGACTGCAGCTTGTCTTGTTCATTGAATGGCATATTTTGAGTTTGTTGTTGCGTTTTTTAAATTTAGTGTTTAGTTCACTGAATTTTATTCTTTTAATATTCATTGACTTGTCTCTCTCTCTTTTATTTTTTAGTTCCTTGACTAGCCTTTTGTGAGTTCATAGACTCATATTAAGCAGTGTCTCAGATCTCCATTTTTGAGATCCCATCGTCTCTGTTACTCCTTATGTCTATCAGAGAGAGATTTTTTATGTAAATAAAAAAAATTGTAAAGGGAGAGATACTAGTAAAAGCTAAAGTATCTTTTACTCAGAGCATATAGTATTGAGCAAATAAAAAAAAATGGGTATTTAGTCAGTTTTACAATTGAACGATAGATATGATTCACACAAAACACTGTAAAAATGGTTTGCCAGCCACATGGACACACAGGAGACAAAACTAAGGAATATAGATATGTTAAGAGAAAAAGACAAGGGACACTAAAAAACCTGGCAAAATAGATGAACAAAAAAGAGATGAGCAAGAAAAAACGCCTAAAAAGACAGTAAGTTTACTATTATTATTATACGGTAGTAGAGGGTGTTTGTACAGAAGTCAAGAAGAAAATTGGAATGACCAAAAACAGGTTCACCAACATGAGACAGACATTAAAGCTACCAAAAAGAAAAAAGTTACATGTTCCTTCTTTTTTTTCTTAGTTTATGAAGGTCTGTTTCTGTCCATCTAAGTTTTTTGTTGTTGCCTATGTTAATCTTTCACCCAGTAGACCAGGGTTCACTCCTCATGCAGGAGCCAACTGTGACAGACCTTGCTGTGTGTGTGTGTGTGTGTATAGGAAATTACATTGGATCTTATTCCAGCAGTGGTGCATCATGTTGAGAACTCAGCACTGCTCACTAAGCTCTGGGGAATCACTCGAGCTCCAGGCTTAACTCTGGCTTTTACCTGCTTCACTGCATGCAGGAGGGTCCCACAGTGGGTAAATGGCAGGTGAGGGGAGTTGGAAGTGGCTCTGTGCAGGACGAGACAATTTCTTGGGAGAGCTCAGAACCAAGGCACAGTATTTTTATCCTCGCATATGTGGGGAGCAGACGTGTCATAATAGGTGACTAATATAAGGATGTGCATGAGGTTGGCAGCCTCTTCATGTAAAATTACTTGCTATAGAAGAAACCATTGCTGTAAGAGAACATGAATGCTTTGATGCAGGCTTCCTGTAAGGGAACCAGCTACATTCGTGGTTCCATGCTCCATAGGGAGTGAATAAGAAGAAGATATTTGGAGAGCCCCCAGAATGGTGAGGAATGCACAATATACTGCCCCTAACCTGTGTCCCCATGCTAGCGTAAAACCATATGTAAGGATTCTTTAACTGCATGCCTGGCCAGGATGGAGCACACTGGAAAGAAGATGGTACTCATGACTTACAGCTTAACAATTTGTGGAATGGCAGAAAAGCCACCAGAAAAAGATCTTGATCTATACTGTGGAATAAGAATCTTTAACTCAAATGTCAAGTCAGTCCTATTGTATGGCCCTCAAACATCATCATCATCATCATCAGTTGCCATCTCCACAACGAAGGTTGGCTGTAATGGATCTCCAACGTCTTCTGTCTCTTGTCTTGGTGGTGCACTCTGATAGACTCTTTCCCGTCCATCTCTTGATGTTATCTTCCCACTTATAGCGCTGTCTTCCCCTTGCACGTTTGCCTTCAACTCTCCCTTCTGTTATGGTCTTCTGCAAGGTGTTATGCCTTTTTATGTGGCCAAAGTATCTTAGCTGCCGAACTTTGACCTCTCTCATTAGTTCTCTTTTCATACCTAGATTTTCTAGGACCTCCTTATTTGTTTTCATCTCTTTCCATGAGATACGCCCCATTCTTCTATATATCCACATTTCAAGAGCCTCAATTCTTTCTTCCAAATGCTTATTCATCGTCCATGTTTCTGCACCATACAGAAAAGCAGAATATATATAACACTTTATGATTCTCAGTTTTAATTTATGAGATAACTGTTTGGATGTCAGTATATGTTTCATGTTGTTGAATGTAGCTTTGGCCATTCCTATTCTCTTCTTGATTTCTGTTTCACATCTGCCATCTTCTGTTATTATATGACCAAGATATACGTAGCTCTTGACTTGTTCCAGGATTTTCCCATTTACGCTTATCTTCAATGTGGGTTTATCGTCTGTTTTGCTAATTATCATAGTTTTAGTTTTCTCAATATTAATGTCGAGTCCATATTCATGACTTATACTGTTCACTTGCTTCACTAGTTCTTGTAACTCCTGTTCGCTTTCAGCTAACAACACGGTATCATCTGCATATCTAAGGTTGTTTATTGATCTTCCACTGATGTTCAGTCCTGGTATTTCCTGTATCTGTTTGAAAATTTTTTCGGTATATAAATTAAATAGGCAGGGGGACAGCACACAACCTTGTCTGACGCCTCTTTTTATGTCTATGTATGGTGAATAATTCCTTCCCGATCTTACTGTGACAGTTTGCTCCCAATAAAGGTTACTGAGTATTCTTATATCTTTTCCATCAATACCTATGTCTTTGAGGCATTCAATTATTTTCTCATGATGGATTCTGTCAAAAGCCTTCTTATAGTCAATGAAGCACATATACATACTTTTTTGGACCTCTGTATATTTTTCTGCTAATCTTCTTAGGCAAAATATTGCCTCTCTTGTTCCACTGTTCCGTCTAAAACCAAACTGTTCTTCTTGGATTTCGCTGTCTACTTTACTTTTTATTCTTTCCTGTATGATTTTGAGCAGTATCTTAATTGCATGACTCATCAGGCTGATTGTTCTGAAGTCTGAACATTCTGTTGCTTTTGGTTTTTTTCCTCAAACATGGAGAACAAGAAAAACAACAACCAAAAAGTTACAGACATTCATAAATGGGTGCTTGCGTAGAATAGAAGGATTGAAGTAGTATGACAAGATCACTAATGTGGAACTGGTGACAAGAACTAGACAGGTGTCAGTGGAGCAAGAGATGAGAAGACACTGGTAATGCATAGGACACACATTGAGGAAACCTGTTGATAGCATTACAAGGCAGTCCTTGTTCTGGAATCTCCAGGGAAAGCAGACGTAGACTTAAAAACACACGGAGAAGAGAACTGAAGAGAGAAGTGAAAATGATGAAGACGTGGAAAGAACTTGAGCTGATGACACGTGACAGGAGGACTTGACATGTGACAGGAGGACTTGACATGTGACAGGAGGAATTGACACATGACAGGAGGACTTGACATGTGACAGGGGGACTTGACATGTGACAGGAGGACTTGACATGTGACAGGAGGACTTGAAACGTGACAGGAGGACTTGACATGTGTTTGGTGAAGGCTTAAGCTTCTTGGGAAGCTAAAGGGTATTGATTGATTGATTGATTGACACTGGACATTGCCAAGGAAATCAATTTAGCGTTTGGCAGTGAAAGAGCCACAGGTTCATCAGCCCTAGATAAACAACACCATCGACAGTAACATTGGATCATGTTCTCATAGCCGAGCAAAATGAGGATAGTTTGTTGCTGCCCTACAAGACGTTACCAGGTGTGATGGCCACTTACTGCTTTGACAGTCGGCGGCTAAGGATCCAGGAAGGCAGAAAGAAGATACATGCTCTCTACACTTTATGGCAAACACTGAAATAACAGTTACAAATATTTTTTGTCCCTAGTTACTGTTATTGTGTGATGATATTAAGCTGGCTATTTCTGATTTAAATTTATCAAGTCATGATCTTATAAATGTCAGACATTCAGCATGAAAAAGTGGAGGTGGAGCTAAGGCAGGGAATAGGGTCATTCAACAAAGGAGATCTTCATCAGACACAGGTGGAGGTGAAAAATGTCTTGCCATCGGACGAGGGTACATTGCCAGATTGTATTCACAGAAATTATCCCTTGTTTGCTTATTAACATTTCCAGTATTCTATATTTATTCCTTGCTAGTGTATTCCAATTTTTTCAATTATCTGCTGTAGCAGTGGTTCTCAACCTATTTGATAGATGTTCCCCGTGGTGGGTTGGCAAGGTTCTGAGGTACACCTAAGATTATCATAGACGTAGAATGCTAAGAAAGGTTTATTTTTTAGCATTTGTGTATGTACTGTATTATCATCATCATCACCAACCTTCAGCTCCCCAAGGAGCATACGCCTTCAACAAACATATGCCGAATCTTCCTGTCCCGTGCCATCGGTTCAAGGTCTTTACATGTCTTCTTCATCCCCTTATGTCGTTCTTCAGTTCTCTTTGCCATGTATTCTTTGGTCTTTTCTTCCTCTCTTACCCTGGGAATTCCAGAACAAGGACTACCTGGTAATGCTATCAGCAGGTTTCCTCAGTGTGTGTCTGTTACCAACAGATTACTGGTGGCAATGAATATATAGATATAAATATATAGGAAGATATTTATTAGTTTGTATACTTGTTATGTTTGGAAATATTTGGTAATATTTTGAGTCTAAGATTAGAACTCTAGTCAAAGGGCGAATACTCATTTTATGCTTCGAGTGAAAGTAAATATATAGTCGCCCCTCTTGAATATAGTTGAAAGGTTAACATTAGCGCATGCCCAATGAGACGATTATTCGTCGTTGGCGCTTCCGTGAGGATGGACGGATCTTGAAGGCTGTCGGACAAATGAGCATCCGAAGTTTTTCGTCATTGTGATTGATTCTGGGAAAGAGAGGAGTTTTCTCTCAGTATACTATGATGGTTGATACTTCTCCCAGAATATATATGTTAGTGTGCTAGTTACTAGTATTTTCTGAACTGAAGGTAAAGAAGGAACATTTTCTAAAACTTTACCTAGGCCTAACGACGCCATAGATGTTATATCATCTATCTATATATTTGATGGATCGTATGTAGACGATTCCTGTACTAGCAGCACTGTGAGTGGACATATGTAACATTCCTTATGGGTATGGAAAACCCAAAGACATTAGATGAGCAAATGAACGGAACTTTTATTTGTAGTGAGGATATCTTATGGATGAACGTCGCTCACTGGGACCGGCGCCATTTTGAATCCCACTGTTGGTCTATTTGAATTGTCAGTCAGAGAACGGAGATATCTTATTACCTGATGGTGATACCAAGACCTACAATGTATTGAAGTCTACTCCTTGTTATTTGAGATTGTCACCCTTAAAAGAAAGACCCTGTTGAATTTAAAGCCTAAAAGACTTAGCCTGAAAGACATAGTCAGCAGAGGGTCTGTAAGGGAGCATTGTGAGGACCATTATTATTGTTAACTCAAACTGATGCTACTAGTCAGTGGAGGTATGAGACGATAGACTATCATAACTATATATTTGCTCCTATCGTCCGATTATATTTACTTGCTATGAGATTGCCAAATTGCTGTTGCCACCCATTTGTCAAGTATCCAATGATTTATTGTGTCAACCTGTTCCAATGACTGTCAACCGTGCTGTCAGAGTGTGTGTCATTAAACTGTCTAAAACGTCTACAGTAGTTCCAGTTATCATTGACTTCCAACCGTGAGGGTATGAGTGCATTGCTACCAATTTGTCAACTCTACAGAACCATTCATGCATTCGCGTATTGACACTCATATTAACACTCATTGTCAACAATACATTCTTGTCGGGGCCTCATTACGTTCCGGGACAAGGTGACCTATATGACCAACACTGTGCCGGAGTCTGAGTTGACCACGTACTCTCATCAGGCAGACGAGTACATACAAACATTCATTCCATCAAGCAATATCACAAAAACAGTCTTTATCAGTGTCATATCCATCTTCAGTGTCTTCTTCTCATCTCTTGATCCACTGACACTTATGTACTGTATTATAATGGTACCAAAAACAAAACATAATTGCTACTCTTAAAGTTTGAAAGTAAAAAATATGTAGATGTTATAAAGACTCCACATTTAAAAAAAGATTAGACTTACTCAGTGAATCTAATGGAAGACCTGCTGCGACAGATTTTCAGCAATTGTCTTGAAATTTAAATCTGATAACTGACACTGAATACTGCTGAAGTTACTACCCCCCTTTCTCCACATAACAACAGTGACAGAAATACTGTAAATATGCATATATCACTTAGAATCTTAATGATTTCACAATTGGCTGATAAATGATTTACTAAAAACTAAGCACATGAAAATTTGCCATTTTGGATGCAATGCCCCCTAGATACCCCATGGTTGAGAACCACTGTTCTGTAGTACATTAGCGTAGTTGTTCTAAAACTATTCAGACCAGAAAGATTTGTCCTTTTGTGAAGAAGAGAACCTGTTTGATGTAGGTATTCTCAGTGAATTAGTTCACATGTATTTAGCAAATAAGGAGGACTGTAGTAATACGTGGATTTTGTATTTTGTCCTGTTTTTATTTTTTTTTAACCCACCCTTCACAAGCATTTGAAAATGATAATTTTTTTAAAACTTTTAACCTTTGTTCTGTTGTATTTTAAGATAGAAGAAAATGACATTAGTTGATGCTAGATCACAAGTAGAGTGTCGAGTGGCAGAGGGGATAGAGTGTTTGCTTTTCAAGGCAAAGTTACTGGGTTCAAAACCAGGTAGCACCAAACACTAGTCCACTCCCCTATAAATGGTTACCTAGCTCTGCTCTTGAGTTAGGTGGGGAAGGCTAAGGCAGTAAGGAAGGAACTAGACCCCGTACCTCATAAAGCTGGACCCTAAGGTAGTGAAGTCTCTAACACTTCACTGCCCTAAGGCAGTGTCTGCTGTGTGACTACCTTAACCTTTACCCCCTTATTTGCAATATATAGATGACTGCTAGACTTTGGTAGCACAACTGCTGTGCATTAACACAGCAATTTGTTTTATATGGTGAGGTTGCCACCCCCTTACACAACTTCATATTAGTTGCCTGTTATGACGTGCCTGAGGGTTGAATAGTCCTGTTCTTTGTTTGCCGGCCTCCTCATCAGCTCCGGTCAACTACGACTACTGTGGGCATATTTTAATATTCATACTAGTTATCTAACCAAGACATTACAGGCTTTCATAAATAGGTGCTTGTATAGAAAAGGATTGAAATGGTTCGGCAGGATCATGAATGAGGAACTAATAAGAAAACCAAACAGTTACCAGTGCAACAGGAGATGAGATGAAGATGCTGGTGATGGATAAGATACACCGGAGGAAACCTGTTAATTGCATTACAAGGCAGTCCTGTGCAATGGATAAGAGAGGGAGAAGGAGACTAAATAACATGTGGAGAAGAGAACTGGAGACAATGATGGAAGGGTTGGGGAAGACATAGAAAGATCTTGAGTGGGTGATGCAGGACAGGGAGGCGTGGAAGGTAAATATTGAATGCATATGCTCCATCAGGAGCTAAAGGGCGGTGTTGATGACTTGTTATCTATCTCTTCTGTTCTATTGTTTGTAGTATTCAATAACCCCTGAAATTTATTTCAAACAATATAAGATTATTTCAAAGTTACTGAAACATCATAAATTCATTATTCCTATTGCCTTTAAATTAAAAGTAGAATTGAACATTGTAATTAAATTCTGATTATTTCCATTGTCTTTAAACCTGACTGATAAATTGAGATAGTAGTTATAATTTCTGTTGTTATACAAACTTAATGACTTGATAAATTGGATCATGTTATATTCTTATCTCAACACCAAAGTATCATTAGTATCTGGTTCTGATTGGTTCCCCCCCCCTCTTACAGCCAGAATGATAATTTGAGCATGATGTGCTTACTGTCCAGTGTAGTTCCTGGAAGTGTCTGATGAGACAGAAAGAATATGACCACTGTTCCCTCAGGAATATCAGACTAATATGAGGCTGGCAACCTCATCCTGTAGAATTCATTGCTACAGAAATCACAGCTGCAAGAACATGAGAATGTTTGGTGCAGGCTTCCTGTAAGGAGATGAGCTGTTAGTGGTGGTTCTATGCTCCATAAGGTGCTCCAAGGAAAATAAATGATGAGTGAATGAATTAAGTGCTGATTATCTTAAACGTACAGATGATAACCTGGGATTCGTTCTCACATACTTGCATACGTGCACCAATGCACATAACACACCCCAGCACATGGCTGAGCGCACACCCCCAGCCATCACCACCACCTTACCCCCAGTTTTGGTATTCCAGTGTGATGTACCTCCCTATCTACCAAATGATTACCAGTGGGAAACTGTACTTCTGATTTGCCAGATTTATCATGTTCTGTGTATATCATTTGCCAGCGTGCCAGAGAGTTGTCCTGACATATTTTAGCATACAATAGTTTTCCGTTACACGTTTAATTTTTTTAGCATATCATAGTTTTCCATTGCCAGTTAAGTTTTCTTTCCTAGCATAGAGTTTTTCTTGTCAGTTAAGTTTTTTCCACTTTATTATAGTATATCATTGAGTTTACCTTACCACATGTTATTTTTTTTATTTCCCGAGTTGTCCTTGCCAGTTAAGTCTACTATTTTTTTTTTTTTTGTGCGTTAGCAAAGAGAGTTGTCCGCACCAATTCATATTTTTAATTTTTTTGTAAGCAAATCAAAGTTTTTCTTATCAGTAAATTTTTTTTTTTTTTTTTTTTAATAGTATTTTGTGGTTTTTCTTACTGGTAAAAATTGTTCTTTTTTTAGCATATTGTAGTTTTCATTACCAGTTAGGTTTTACCCCCCTTTTTTTAAGAATATCATAATTGTCCTAATCAAGCACTTTTTCTTTTGACGATGTTTTTTAAAAATTTTTATATATAGAGTTGTCCGTACCATTTGTATTTCTTAACCATGTAGAATTTTCCATATCTGTTAAAATTTTGTGTGTGTGGTAATTTTCCTTACCTTTATGTTTGTAGTTTTCCTTACCTTTATTCCTTTAAAGAATATCAGTTTCCTTATCTGTTTATTTCTCAGTATATTCTCGTGTTTCTGTATTTGTTCCTTTATAAATATTTCTGTTCATTTTAATACAAAGTGTAGTGAGAGAACATTTATTTGTTCCTTTATAAATATTTCTGTTCATTGTAATACAACGGAGTGTAGTGCAAGTTATTTGTTCCTTTATAAATATTTCTGGTCATTGTAATACAAAGTGTAGTGTGGGAACATTTATTTGTTCCTTTATAAATATTTCTGTTCATTGTAATACAACAGAATGTAGTGCAACCGTTATTTGTTCCTTTATAAATATTTCTGTTCATTGTAATACAATGTGTAGTGAGGGAACATTTATTTGTTCCTTTATAAATATTTCTGTTCATTGTAATACAACAGAGTGTAGTGTAACAGTTATGTGGTTCTTTATAGAAATTTCTGTTCATTTTAATACAAAGTGTAGTGCGGGAACAGTTATTTATTCCTTTATAAATATTTCTGTTCATTGTAATACAACAAAGTGTAGTACAACAGTTACCAAGTACAGCTAAGGCTGCACTGGATGGTGGGTATTTGCCATGCACAATGTTATACAATTTGTTATCATTTTGCTATTCGCTCCTTATGAATCATGGAGCCACCTCCTCAACTAGCCCCCTCTTAATGGGCTCTGAATTTTCCCCAGACATACAACATGAGAAGGTGGAGACTGAACTGAGAAACAGAATTGGCTCATTTCACAAGGATGACCTCCGTCACACTCAGACTGAGGAGAAGGTTGTGCTGCCTACTGGAGAAGGTGCCGTTGTTGATTTCTTTGTTATTTTTGTTTGGTCCCTTCTGTTTCATGTATCAGCTCTCACTGCTTTTTTTTTTTGTCACCACCACAGATATCACCTGTGTTCCTCATTGAACATTTTATATCCTGTTCTTCTCAACATCAGTTCGTCATTTCACCTGCTCATCTCTGCGCTTCTGCCCATTGTATACATCATCTCATGTCACCAGTCTACCATCTCAACTAACACATCATCTCTCAACATTACCTTATGTCACCTACGTGCTTACACACACATCATCCTAACCCACACATCATCTCTCAACATTACCTTATGTCACCTACGTGCTTACACACACATCATTTCAACCCACACATCATCTCTCAACATTACCTTATGTCACCAACCTGTTTACACACACATCATCTCTCAATATTACCTTATGTCACCTACCTGCTTACACACACATTATCCAAACCTACACATCATCTCTCAACATTACCTTATGTCACTTACCTGCTTGCACACACATCATCCCAACCTACACATCGTCTCTCAACATTACCTAATCTCTTCAACTCCGTTACAACGCTCGGAGCGTTGGTCAGATTAGACACCCATGCCAAAACAACGCTCAGCGCATTGTTTTTAGTTTATCACGAATAAACTCAAAAGAATCGTCCGTTTAATGCTGTTGATATTTTAAAATGCGAAAAACTACTTCTGCTACTATTTAAATAACTAATTTGAGTGTAGTGAAGCAGCATATCAGGGGTCAGACAAAAGCTGGTACCCTGATACTCCAGGTTGGGGGTTTTAGAGCAGGGCCGACACCCCTGCCTATGTAAAAAAATCTAAATAGTTACGGAAACAGCGAAAGAGAGGCCGACCAAAAACAACTTGGCGGAGAACTGTGGAGGCTGAGATGCAAAGAATGAACCAGAGTTGGGGCACTGTATGAAGGATGGCCGCCGACCGAACGAAGTGGAAGCAATTTGTTGCTGCTCTACAAGACACCACCAGGTGTGATGGCCACTGACTGCTTTGACAGTCTGCGGCTAAGGATCAGAGAAGAAGAAGAAGCAGCATGTTTGCGTGTTTTGATGTTATTGTTACAATGTGTGTGACGATTCGCATGTTTATTTTTGTTGTTGTTATTGCTACAGAAATATGTAAAGCTTTATATTTACAATTTCTAAGCCTCCTAAGCAAATAATTGTGGCAAACTACTTAAAAAGATGGCTGACATGGGGTTGATTGTTTGGTAGTCACAGTTTGTTGTCATATAATGGAATCGGTGCAGAAAGGCTAGATACATTAGATTTAGTTGATGAGTGGGCGTAGGCCTATTCTGGCCGATAGAAAAGCAACAACAGAACTAGACATACAGTAACATCTAATCACTAGTCCTAGGTAGAAGATGAAGCTAGGGATACTATTAAAACATTAAACAAGTGTTAAAAAGTTTTTATATGACGTTATTCTTCTTTATTTGTTTGAAAATTACATAACGCAATATTGCATAATTTATTTTATTCTTATAAGGGACCACAGTAAAAACTGGTGTGAATAACACTAAATGTACTAACTGTGGCCATAATCAATATTTTTTTACTTTGTAAATGGATTACCGTGAAGTTTGAAGACTAAAAAGAGAGTTTTATTGCGTGCAACAGTAAGTTGTTATAAATCCTGAGTCTGAGTACCTAAGGCAGTCTAATGTTGATTCGACATTATTCTGGCAACTCCTGCGACGTGGCTGGTACCAAACTGTATCGGCTGCCATTCATTTGGACCTACCGGCTGCGTGGAGAGGGGGAACATGCTGCATGGGCAACAGCTTGATCTCCATATAACTGTGCCCAAGCTCGCGCCCTGGAGAGGACACTCCAGCTTCACCCTATAGGTGTCGGCAAAACACGGGAAGTAGCAGTTACTGGTTATAAGCATTTTGCAACAGTTGGGCAGCCGCAGCTGAGGTTCAGAGATGTGTGCAAGAGAGATATAAGGGCACTGGACATAAATCAAGCAACGTGGGAGGATGAAGCTGCCGATCGCACCAAGTGGCGATGTTATTTACGGCGCCACCTCAGATTGGGCAAAAAGCTCACACAACAAGCCGAAGAGAGGAGAAAATGTCGAAAGGAGCATCAGGAAAATAAGCAGCTGGAGGCTGTCATCTCAGGGGCGCATTCCATAGTCAGTTATGACTGAAGGGGCTATTATTATTATTATAACAGTAAGTTGTCTTTGGAAAGCTCATATTCTACTGTGAACTTTTTAGTGTTTTTTTCAAATTACAAGCAACCTGTACATCGAACTTACTTGTATCAATGCTACAAAAGACATTATATATTATAATTCTCTATCTATTTCTCTACAGTTTGATATATAATATGTACATGTTCACAGAAAAGATTTACGCTAAAAGATAGTTCACTTCACTGTTTAGAATTCTTCAGAAAAAAAAAAATTATGGCACAGGGTGGAAAATAATTATGGAAGCAAAGAGTTAAGTCATCTACCTGTTTACACACACATTACCCCAACCCACACATCATCTCTCAACATTACCTTATGTCATCTACCTGTTTACACACAAATCATCCAAACCTACACATCAATAATTCCTATTATCATGGCTTGAAATTCTAACATTGCTGCATACAAAAAAAAAATATTAATACAAAATGTCTAAAATAACTTTCAATAAAATAATTTTAAAATGGTATATTGTTGGTAATCAAGTCCAAGCCAGTGCAACGAGTGATAGATGAAGATGCTGGCAATGGATTGGACACACATTAAGGAAACCTGTTGATAGCATTACAAGGCATTCCTTTTTCTGGAATCCCCAGGGTAAGAGATGATGTGGGAGGACGAAATACATGGGGAGAAGAGAACTGGAGGCAGAAGATTTTGAAGGAGCTCGAGTGAATGTCATAGGCCAGGAAATGAATTTGTTGATGGTCTATGCTCCTTGTGCATAGTGAATGAATAAATGATCAAAAGAATGAATTAATAAAAGATTGAAAGAATGAACGAATGAATTAATGATCAGAAGAATGAATGAATTAATGATCAAAAGAAATAACTCTTTGACTCCAGACCATCGCTCTGAGCGTTGCAAAATTCAATGGGCCATGCCAGCGCAACGCTGAGAGCGTTGTTTTTAGTTTATCACGAATCAACCCCAGAAATCGTCCGTTTAATGCAGTTCATATTTTAAAACTCGTAGAATGACTTCCGCTACTATTTAAACAACTAATTTGACTGTAGTTAAGCAGCACATGTGCGTATTTTGATGTTATTATCACAATTTGTGTGACGATTCACGTGTTTGCATTTTTCGTTGTTATTGCTAGAGAAATATGTCACGCTTTATATTTACATTTTCTAAGTCTCCTAAGCAAATAATTGTGTCAAACTACTTTGAAACATTGATGATGATTGTTTGGTAGTCACAGTTTGTTGTCAAAATATGGAATCGATGCAGAAAAGCTAGACATATTAGATTTAGTTGATGAGTGGGCGTAGTCATATTCTCACCGATCAAAAAGCAACAAAACTAGACTTACCGTAACATCTAATCACTAGTCCTAGGTAGAAGATGAAGCTAGGGATACTATTAAAACATTAAACAAGTGTTAAAAAGTTTTTATATGACGATTTTTTTCTTACAAGGGACCACAGTAAAAACTGGTGTGAATAACACTAGGCCTAAATGTACTAATTGTGGCCATAAGCAATGTTTTTTTTTACTTTGTATATGGATTACCTTGATGTCTGAAGACTAGAAAGAAAGTTTTCTTGTCTACAACAGTAATTTGTCTTTGGTAAGATCGTATTCTACAGTTAACTTTTTAGTGTTTTTCAATTTTACATGCAAAATGTTTTAAGTATACCAAACACACTTGTGTTAATACTACCAAAGACATATATTACAATTCTCTATCCATTTCCCTACAGTTTGGTGTATAATAAGTACATGTTCACAAAAAAGGATTAACATAAAATTTGTACTAAAAGACAGTACACTTCACCCTTTAGAATTCTTCAAAAAATAATTATGGCACAGGGTGGAAAATAATTATGGAGTCAAAGAGTTAATTAATTAATTAATGATCCAAAGAAGGAATGAATGAACAAATTAATGATTGAAAGAATGAATGAATAAATGAATGATCCAAAGAATGAATGATCCAATGAATGAATGAATTAATGATCCAAAGAATGAATGAATTAATGATCGAACAAATGAGTGAATGAATTAATGGTCAAAAGAATGAATGAATGATCCAAAGAATGAATGAATAAATGATCCAAAAAATTAATGAATTAATTAAGTTACCAAAGAGAAGGATGTTTAACAAATTTAATATTTTTTAAGTAATTAATTAAATTGCATGGGACAGGGCTGTGTTAGTGAGATTTCAGTACAGCAGTATGTGACTTCGTGAAAAAAAATCATAAAAATTAGAATGTTCATTTGTTTGTAATCAAATTTCTTGGATTAATTTTCAACTGGATATATGTTTCGATCCCTGGGCTTTTACCGCCAAGGAATTAAGTACGGCTGATATATTTACGTGTAAGTGCACACAATTTGATTATTTCTTTGTTTTGATTTTGTTATGGTTTCTATACTTCACAAGACATAACAAACAATTATTACGTCACACAAGAACTCAGCATTGTTTCACAACATTCTTCAGCCAAATTTATAAGGTTGTGCCTGTGGCTGGCTGCCTCAGTAATGTCGTAAGAGATGACTAATATAAGGTTGTGCCTGTGGCTGGCTGCCTCAGTAATGTCGTAAGAGATGACTAATATAAGGTTGTGCCTGTGGCTGGCTGCCTCAGTAATGTCGTAAGAGATGACTAATATAAGGTTGTGCCTGTGGCTGGCTGCCTCAGTAATGTCATAAGAGATGACTAATATAAGGTTGTGCCTGTGGCTGGCTGCCTCAGTAATGTCGTAAGAGATGACTAATATAAGGTTGTGCCGGTGGCTGGGTGCCTCAGTAATGTCGTAAGAGATGACTAATATAAGGTTGTGCCTGTGGCTGGCTGCCTCAGTAATGTCATAAGAGATGACTAATATAAGGTTGTGCCTGTGGCTGGCTGCCTCAGTAATGTCGTAAGAGATGACTAATATAAGGTTGTGCCTGTGGCTGGCTGACTCAGTAATGTCATAAGAGATGACTAATATAAGGTTGTGCCTGTGGCTGGCTGACTCAGTAATGTCAAACAGAATGCCGTAGAAACCACCGCTGTAAGAACAATGAAAATTGTGAAGTAAGCTTTCAGCAAGGAGACAATCTGTATTGGTGACTACATGTTCCATTTGGTGCAAGATAAGAATCTCACAAGTAACAATGTTTTAAATGCTGAATTTGTTGAGGTTTGGTTGTGTTGATGTTTTTGGATTGTGTTTGATTGTGTTCATGTTTTTAGATTGCGTTTGATTGGGACCGTGGTTTTGGATTGTGTTTTGTGACCATGTCTTTGGATTGTGCGTGATTGGGTCCAATGGTTTTGGATTGTCTTTTATTGTGACCATGTTTTTGGATTGTGCTTGATTGGGTCCATGGTTTTGGATTGTGTTTTATTGGGTCCATGTTATTGGATTTGATTGGGTCCATGGTTTTGGATTGTGTTTTATTGGGTCCATGTTATTGAATTTGATTGGGTCCATGTTTTTGGATTGGATTTGATTGGATCCATGTTTTTGGATTGTGTTTGATTGGGTCCATGTTTTTGGATTGTGGTTGATTGGGTCCATGTTTTTGGATTGTGTTTGATTGTGTTCATGTTTTTTGGATTGTGTTTGATTGTTTCCATGCTTTTTTGGATTGTGTTTGATTGTGTCCATGCTTTTTGGGTTGTGTTTGTGTTCATGTTTTTGGATTGTGTTTGATTGTGTCCATGTTTTTGGATTGTGTTTTATTGGGTCCATTTTTAAAAATTGTGTTTGATTTTGTCCATGTTTTTGGATTGTGTTTGATTTTGTCCATGTTTTTGGATTGTGTTTGTTTTGTCCATGTTTTTGAATTGTGTTTGATTGTGTCCATGTTTTTGGATTATGTTTAATTGGGCCCATGTTTGTGGATTGAGTTTGATTGTGTCCATGCCTTTGGATTGTGTTTGATTGTGTCCATGTTTTTGGATTGTGTTTGATTGGGCCCATGCTTGTGGATTGAGTTTGATTGTGTCCATGCCTTTGGATTGCGTTTGATTGTGTTCATGTTTTTGGATTGTGTTTGATTGTGTCCATGTTGTTGGATTGTGTTTGATTGTATCCATGCTTTTTAATTGTGTTTGATTATGTTCATGTGTTTGGATTGTGTTTGATTGGGTCGACGGTTTTGTATTGTGTTTTATTGGGTTCATTTTTATGAATTGTGTTTGATTGTGTCCATGTTTTTGGACTGTGTCCATGTTTTTGGATTGTTTTTGATTGAGTGTATGTTTTTGGATTGTGTGATTGGGTCCATGTATTTGGATTGTGTTTGATTAGGTGCATGTTTTTGGATTGTGTTTGATTGTGTCCATGTTTTTGAATTATATTTGATCATGTCCATGATTTTGGATTGTGTTTCAGACATTGACCAGGAGAAGAAGGAGCAAGAACTGAAAAAATCAATCAGCGGTTTCAAGAGGGCCAGCCTAAAGCATACAGAGACCCAGGAGAAGAACCCATTGCCCCCAAGTGAGGGTATGTACCGTTACTTTTCTTCACCTTTGTCTGTTTTTTTTTGGGGGGGGGGGGGGGGGGGGGGGGGGGGGGGGGGGGTGTGGTGGGGGAGAGAGAAAAGGCTGCCAGAGGGATTTTTGTCTTCATCTTTTTTCACTCCTTAAGGAGCATAGGCCATCTACAGTTGACGTGTGTAGGAACCCTGAACCAATTCACTTGATATTCTCTTGCCATGGTAATTTCTATTGCTGTTTGTTTTACTAAGATTGCCAGTGACATGCAAAACCTTATATTAATTAGTGTAAAAGCCCGTCAGAAGGCAGGAATTAAATTCAAAAGCACCAATACCTAACAGCAATTTTACTTATTCAAAAGTATTAAAAAAAACCACTGTGCATCACCACGGTACACGAACTACATAGCAGCAGCGTCATCTGTGCATTCTTCTTTGGTAAGTGTTACTATTTTTGGGAGAGTCCATATAAGGGAAACAGTACAATTAATGTCTAACTTTCAACCAAAGCACATCCCTTAGCGTTACGTACTGACAGAAAAAGCTGGGATTTTATATACAGGATTGTCTGTTATGACACGCTTGAGGAACCAGTACTCCTGTTCTCACTTTAAACTAATCTCAGAATCTACATAGTGTAATTTATACTCATTGTATACTGACTAATGCAGGGTTTGTAAACCTGTTCTTTGCTGTAGACCCCTTTGTTTGTCCGATGAAGGCTATTGATCCTTTTGATTGTCCATTGAAGCCTATGGACTCTTTGATTGTCCAGTGAAAGCTAAGGACCCCTCTGATTGTCTAGTGAAGACTAGGGACCCCTGTGATTGTCCAGTGAAGACTAAGGACCCCTTTGATTGTCCATTGAGGACTAAGGACCCCTTTGATTGTCCTTTGAAGGCTATGGTCCCCTTTAATTGTCCGGGGAAGACTAAGGACCCCTTTGATTGTCCAGGGAAGACTAAGGACCCCTTTGATTGTCCAGTGAAGACTAAGGACTCCTTTGATTGTCCATTGAAGGCTATGGTCCCCTTTGATTGTCCAGTGAAGATTAAGGGCCCCTGTTATTGTCCAGTGAAGACTAAGGACCCCTGTGATTGTCCAGTGAAGACTAAGGACCCCTTTGATTGTCTAATGAAGGCTAAGGACCCATTTGATTGTCCATTAAAGATTAAGGACCCCTTTGATTGTCCATTGAAGACCCCTTTGATTGTCCAGTGAAGACTAAGGACCCCTTTGATTGTCCAGTGAAGACTAAGGATCCCTTTGATTGTCCAGTGAAGACTAAGGACCCCTGTGATTGTCCAGTGAAGACTAAGGACCCCTGTGATTGTCCAGTGAAGACTAAGGACCCCTGTTATTGCCAAATGAAGACTAAGGACACCTGTTATTGTCCAGTGAAGTCTAAGGACCCCTGTGATTGTCCAGTGAAGACTATGGACCCCTGTGATTGTCCAGTGAAGACTAAGGACCCCTTTGATCGTCCAGTGAAGACTAAGGACCCCTGTGATTGTCCAGTGAAGACTAAGGACCCCTGTGATTGTCCATGGAAGACTAAGGACTCCTGTGATTGTCCATGGAAGACTAAGGACTCCTGTGATTGTCCAGTGAAGACTAAGGACTCCTGTGATCGTCCAGTGAAAACTAAGGACCCCTTTGATCATCCAGTGAAGACTAAGGACCCCTTTGATTGTCCATGGAAGACTAAGGACTCCTGTGATTGTCCATGGAAGACTAAGGACTCCTGTGATTGTCCAGTGAAGACTAAGGACTCCTGTGATTGTCCAGTGAAGACTAAGGACCCCTTTGATCATCCAGTGAAGACTAAGGACCCCTTTGATTGTCCATGTAAGACTAAGGACTCCTGTGATTATCCATGGAAGACTAAGGACTCCTGTGATTGTCCAGTGAAGACTAAGGACCCCTTTGATCGTCCAGTGAAGACTAAGGACCCCTGTGATTGTCCAGTGAAGACTAAGGACCCCTGTGATTGTCCAGTGAAGACTAAGGACCCCTTTGATCATCCAGTGAAGACTAAGGACCCCTTTGATTGTCCAGTGAAGACTAAGAACCTTTTGATTGTCCATGGAAGACTAAGGACCCCTGTGATTGTCCAGTGAAGACTAAGGACCCCTGTGATTGTCCAGTGAAGACTAAGGACCCCTTTGATTGTCCATGGAAGACTAAGGACTCCTGTGATTGTCCATGGAAGACTAAGGACTCCTGTGATTGTCCATGGAAGACTAAGGACTCCTGTGATTGTCCAGTGAAGACTAAGGACCCCTTTTATCGTCCAGTGAAGACTAAGGACCCCTTTGATCGTCCAGTGAAGACTAAGGACCACTTTGATTGTCCATGGAAGACTAAGGACTCCTGTGATTGTCCAGTGAAGACTAAGGACCCCTGTTATTGCGAAATGAAGACTAAGGACCCCTGTTATTGTCCAGTGAAGTCTAAGGACCCCTGTGATTGTCCAGGGAAGACTAAGGACCCCTTTGATTGTCCAGTGAAGACTAAGGACCCCTTTGATCATCCAGTGAAGACTAAGGACCCCTGTGATCATCCAGTGAAGACTAAGGACCCCTGTGATTGTCCAGTGAAGACTAAGGACCCCTGTGATTGTCCAGTGAAGATTAAGGACCCCCTTGATTGTCCAGTGAAGACTAAGGACCCCTGTGATTGTCCAGTGAAGACTAAGGACTCCTGTGATCATCCAGTGAAGACTAAGGACCCCTTTGATCATCCAGTGAAGACTAAGGACCCCTTTGATTGTCCATGGAAGACTAAGGACCCCTTTGATCATCCAGTGAAGACTAAGGACCCCTTTGATTGTCCATGGAAGACTAAGGACTCCTGTGATTGTCCATGGAAGACTAAGGACTCCTGTGATTGTCCAGTGAAGACTAAGGACTCCTGTGATTGTCCAGTGAAGACTAAGGACCCCTTTGATCATCCAGTGAAGACTAAGGACCCCTTTGATCGTCCAGTGAAGACTAAGGACCCCTTTGATTGTCCATGGAAGACTAAGGACTCCTGTGATTATCCATGGAAGACTAAGGACTCCTGTGATTGTCCAGTGAAGAATAAGGACCCCTTTGATCGTCCAGTGAAGACTAAGGACCCCTTTGATTGTCCATGGAAGACTAAGGACCCCTGTGATTGTCCAGTGAAGACTAAGGACCCCTGTGATTGTCCAGTGAAGACTAAGGACCCCTTTGATCATCCAGTGAAGACTAAGGACCCCTTTGATCGTCCAGTGAAGACTAAGGACTCCTGTGATTGTCCAGTGAAGACTAAGGACCCCTTTGATCATCCAGTTAAGACTAAGGACCCCTGTGATTGTCCAGTGAAGACTAAGGACCCCTTTGATTGTCCAGTGAAGACTAAGGACTCCTGTGATTGTCCATGGAAGACTAAGGACTCCTGTGATTGTCCATGGAAGACTAAGGACCCCTGTGATTGTCCAGTGAAGACTAAGGACCCCTTTGATCGTCCAGTGAAGACTAAGGACCCCTTTGATCGTCCAGTGAAGACTAAGGACCCCTTTGATTGTCCATGGAAGACTAAGGACTCCTGTGATTGTCCATGGAAGACTAAGGACTTCTGTGATTGTCCAGTGAAGACTAAGGACCCCTGTTATTGCCAAATGAAGACTAAGGACCCCTGTGATTGTCCATGGAAGACTAAGGACTCCTGTGATTGTCCAGTGAAGACTAAGGACCCCTTTGATCATCCAGTGAAGACTAAGGACCCCTTTGATTGTCCAGTGAAGACTAAGGACCCCTTTGATTGTCCATGGAAGACTAAGGTCCCCTTTGATCATCCAGTGAAGACTAAGGACCCCTTTGATTGTCCATGGAAGACTAAGGACTCCTGTGATTGTCCATGGAAGACTAAGGACTCCTGTGATTGTCCAGTGAAGATTAAGGACTCCTGTGATTGTCCAGTGAAGACTAAGGACCCCTTTGGTCATCCAGTGAAGACTAAGGACCCCTTTGATGGTCCAGTGAAGACTAAGGACCCCTTTGATTGTCCATGGAAGACTAAGGACTCCTGTGATTGTCCATGGAAGACTAAGGACTCCTGTGATTGTCCAGTGAAGACTAAGGACCCCTTTGATCGTCCAGTGAAGACTAAGGACCCCTTTGATTGTCCATGGAAGACTAAGGACCCCTGTGATTGTCCAGTGAAGACTAAGGACCCCTGTGATTGTTCAGTGAAGACTAAGGACCCCTTTGATCGTCCAGTGAAGACTAAGGACCCCTTTGATTGTCCAGTGAAGACTAAGGACCCCTTTGATTGTCCAGTGAAGACTAAGGACCCCTGTGATTGTCCAGTGAAGACTAAGGACCCCTGTGATTGTCCAGTGAAGACTAAGGACCCCTTTGATCGTCCAGTGAAGACTAAGGACCCCTTTGATTGTCCATGGAAGACTAAGGACTCCTGTGATTGTCCATGGAAGACTAAGGACTCCTGTGATTGTCCAGTGAAGACTAAGGACCCCTTTGATCGTCCAGTGAAGACTAAGGACCCCTGTGATTGTCCATGGAAGGACTCCTTCTTGGGAAGAAAATGTGCATAAAAGCATAAAAATAACTTAAAATTCTATATTTTAGGTTATGTACATGGACCCCTTAGAATCCATTCATGTACCCCAAGAGGTACGTGGATCACTGGTTAAGAGACCCCTACACTCTAGTGCTAGTGTGTCTTACATGTTAACATATGTGTGTTTGTAATTGTGACATTTGTTAGAAGGTATTGAAAGTAGTTTACATGCAGTATCTGGTAAAGTTATGCTTGTTTGTGTAACAGTGAACGTGGCTAGAAATTAGAGGGGTGTTTCAAATTAAGTTACAGCAGGATTTTTATGACAGCAGGTGTGAAGTTGATGGACTATTATGGTTGTTTGCTTGATCAAAGTCCCTCATTGTCAAGTACCATGCCTAGTGGCGTAGGAGATCATGTCTGTCCACAACTTCCTGTCTCTAATACCAGTTCTGTTATCCACTTCTTTCCTTTCCATGATATCGGACTGTCCAGTTTCCTCTCTCTTTGCCTTCTTGAATCTTTTTTCTGTCAGTATTTCCTGTTTTCACAATATATTGTTGCTTTCTTCTCTTTACATGCTCAAAGAAAGTCTGTTGCTTCCTTCTAATGTCAATAATTTACAATTGTAAATCTAAACAATTCTTGTAAATTTAAACAATTATTGTAAATCTAAACAATTATTGTAAATCTAAACAATTATTGTAAATCTAAACAAGTATTGTAAATCTAAACAAGTATTGTAAATTTAAACAAATATTGTAAATCTAAACAAGTATTGTAAATCTTAACAATTAGTGTAAATCTAAACAAGTATTGTAAATCTAAATAAGTGTTGTAAATCTAAACAAGTATTGTAAATCTAAATAATTATTGTAAATCTAAACAAGTATTGTAAATCTAAACAGTTGTTGTAAATCTAAACAAGTATTGTAAATCTAAACAAGTATTGTAAATCTAAACAATTATTGTAAATCTTAACAATTGTTGTAAATCTAAACAAGTATTGTAAATCTAAATAAGTGTTGTAAATCCAGACAAGTATTGTAAATCTAAATAATTATTGTAAATCTAAACAAGTATTGTAAATCTAAACAGTTGTTGTAAATCTAAACAAGTATTGTAAATCTAAACAAGTATTGTAAATCTAAACAATTATTGTAAATCTGAACAACAATTGTAAATCCAAACAACTATTGTAAATCTAAACTTACTTACTTAGTCGTTCCCCTTCTACCGTGAGGTGTAGAGGTTTGGAAGAGAGAGTGCCAGACCATTCTATCAGCTGTCTTCTTCCTGGCCTGGTTCCATTCTAGTCCTCGGTCCTTCAAAGATTGTCTAATGTTGTCCTCCCAGCGGACTCTGGGTCGTCCTGGAGGTCTGGATCCCTGGCTCTTTGTTTCCCATGCTTGTCGTGGTAGCCGATCTTCTCCCATTCTGCAGACATGGCCAAACCGTAAATCTAAACAATTATTGTAAATCTAAACAATTCTTGTAAATCTAAACAACAGTTGTAAATCTAAACAACTATTGTAAATCTAAACAATTACTGTAAATCTAAACAACTTGTAAATCTAAACAACAATTGTAATTCTAAACAAGTATTGTAAATCTAAACAATTATTGTAAATCTAAACAACTATTGTGAATCTAAACAACTATTGTAAATCTAAACAACTATTGTAAATCTAAACAACTATTGTAAATCTAAACAACTTGTAAATCTAAACAATTGTAAATTCAAACAGTTACTGTAAATCTAAACAACTATTGTAAATCTAAACAACTTGTAAATCTAAACAATTGTAAATTCAAACAGTTACTGTAAATCTAAACAACTATTGTAAATCCAAACAACTATTGTAAATCTAAACAACTATTGTAAATCCAAACAGTTACTGTAAATCTAAACAACAATTGTAAATCTAAACAACAATTGTAAATCTATACACCAATTGTAAATCTAAACAGCAATTGTAAATGTAAACACCTATTGGTAAATCTAAACAACAATTGTACATCTAAACAATAATTGTAAATCTAAACAACAATTGTAAATCTAAACAACAATTGTAAATCTACTCAGTACAGCACAAATGCCAAGTTAAGATTATATGAGTGTTGCGTACTTTCTGAACTTTTGTTTGGTGCAGAGTGCTGGAGAGTAACAGAAAAGGAAATCTCCAAATTATCCTTGTTCCACACAACCTGCCTAAGGAACTGCTTACACAGTGCTGTCAAACAGGCATGCACACCATCATTGCGGGCAGACGCTGGAACTGGGTAGGCCATGTCCTCAGATGAGACCCTGACACCATCACCAGAACTGCTATGCTATGGACCTGAGAAAGATGGCAAAAAGAGAGACAGACCAAAGACAACCTGGTGGAGAACTGTGGAGGCTGCGATGAAAAGTATGAACAACAGTTGGGGCACTGCACGAAGGATGGCAGCCACCTGAGCAAATTGGGGACAGTTTGTTGCTGCCCTACAAGATGCCACTAGGCGTGATGGACATTGACTGCTTTGTCAACCAGGGGCTAGGATCCAATAAGAAGAAAAAGAAGAATGTGAATAATAAGCTTCCTTTATACACTGGTGTTACTGTGGTGTGTGGGGGTTTGTCTGACAAGGGTGTTGTCAGATATGTCGACCTATTATTTGATAACGCGAATGTGGGCCGTATGAATGGCCAATGAAGACAATACTAACGTAACTCTTGAGTACTTCAATATATAAATAAGTATGGGTCTTCTCTTTACATTAGAGAAAGAACACCAGAAAATATGCGTCCATCAACGACGACCGAAATATTACAATGCCTCAAGGGTATGATTTGGATAGCAACAAATCGACGCAACAAAAGCACGTCATCTGCATTCAATGATGATGCAGAAAAGTATGCATAACTATTTAAAAATGTACATCTATATCAGATGCGCTCACATGTGCGTCTATCAAAACTAGACTGGCATGTGAAAGTCTCACACACTTAACTCCCACGCGCAAAAAGGACTTAACAGTATACATCATTCCGGAGAAAAAAGCAGAGCTTTTTTGTTTTAAAATATACCGGAGAAGTCAATCAAAGTCCATTTTACAATAATCAATCAAACAAAATTAATGTTAAGTCAATATAAGGAGATAGCAAGTAGGATAGAAGTGTGGAAAAGGAAAACAAATTCCAAACTCAAACAAAAGAAATGAAACAATATGTACCAAAAATGTACAATATACAAAACAAGAAGTGGCAAAGGAATGAGAAAATGAAAGAATGATAAGAAATGATGAATAATGGTGACAGCAAGCAACAAAAATGCTAAAAGAAAAATGGCAATCAATGAACAAAATTAAATTGAGTAATGTAGGTATGTATGCGAATAAATGTAAGAGTGGGAAACAATTAAATAAAATCAATGCGCAAAATAAAACACTCGAATGAAACAACACAGTCCAAAGAGGGTGTAGGAATAATCAACTACACAGCTTAAGCAAGTATGCAAATATGGCTACATGAACTATATCTATGTGCCAAATATATCAAGCGCTAATGATGCGCGATCATATAATAATTGAGGTGAGATGCAATAGTGTATCGAAAATACTAAACTAATTAAGTTAAAATTACTGTCATAAGTGTCCCACATTGTTCCTGGAATATTAAAATGTTAGTATTTAATCTACAATTAAACTCTGTAGAAGTGTCATGAAATCACAAAGTTAGCTAGTAAGATTGTTATAGAATCGCACAAATAGTGAAGGAAATATATGAGTAATGTTTTAAAGTCAAATGTTATGAAATTATTCACGCGTTAAATAAGTTCAGTTTATGTCATTGTAGTTTTCGATAGAAATCGATTTAAACTCACACAATAGTAAATGTTGAACCAATAAAGGTACTACTAGTTAAATAAAATGAGAATCACCCAAAAAAAAATGTGATGTTGTTAAGTATGTTTAAAATATAGTCCAAAAATGGTGCGAATACGGTAACGTTATATTCAATAGTGAGCTCATGGCTGGAAAACGTAGAGTATCACGTGGCGTCATTGTTCGTATAATCAACCATTTTTCAGTGATGACTGGGTAGCGTAGTGGTGTCGCAAATTGAAGGGCGTAGAGGCTCGGTAGAGTCTTGTGGGCTTCTAGATAAGATGTCGACCGTAACATCTTCAGAACCACGGATAGACCGAGTAGCAAAATCAAACGTATGGAAGTTGATATAATTTCGTGCAGGCATGAAATTCGTGAAGTCTGCAATCTGACGTCCAATAATTGTTCGCTGTGCAGACGCAATGAGAAAACGGGCGTCAAGCAGAAATCCTATGAGATACAGTGTTGACCAAACAGTGGCGAGGATTTTGAGGTACACAGTCGAGCAATGATGATTAGCTTCATTCAATTGGCGATAGAAGTGGAGTACTTGCACAGCTCCAATTCCCATCGCAAAAAAGCTCCTGCGAATAATGAAATGGAAATTTCTTTTTAGTAATCGTATGATATCAGGGAAAGAAGATACTAAATTTATCTTACCGCATGTGGTCTGGTACATCGTGGACCACTGTGTCATGATAGGTGACCCTTTCTTTAATAAACGAGAAAAGGTAGCAGTGAAAGTAGCCAAGAAGGAAATGACAAGAATAACAACATAGGGTGACAAAATTGTGCGAATAAAATAATAGCGTAAGAAATAAGTCGCGCTGAGGATAATGCGCTGCATGAAATACAGACACAAGAAAAAACACGAAACAACATGAGTGTGCGCAATGACGTACAGGGAAGTCATAAATATACAAATGATAATGACGGAAAAATCAAAATAGATAAGATAGGAACTATGACTGACTATCCGAGATGTCGTGTGAGACAAAGGAAACTCAGTCGACAAAGGCATAGATCTAACAGGATGAACCAATGTCATAGCTTGTGTACTGGGTAATGAAAAAAACATGAGAAATATGATAAAGACACAAAACCAGACATGAGTGAATCTGGACGAGCGTCAAATTTCAAAAGTATAAAAGTGAGGGCGACAAAAAGAAGATGACCAGGAAAAGACTCAGCTAACCGGCCCAGAAAGAAAGGTAAATAGTCCCACAAGAAATACAAATGTACGGAGAAATAAGTCCGAACATGTGGTAAAGAACTCACAAGTCTGTGCAGAAAAGAAATTGAAACCTACGTGACTGAATGTAGATTCTTCTTCTTCTTCTTCTTTGTTCGTCCTGAAAAGGACGGTGGTTGCGTTGTGTCTGTTTGCGCCTAAGCTGTGATATCTGCACCTTTCGGTCGACACATCCGACTTCTGCACGGCATTTTTTAAGGACCGGGTTTGCCTTCCCATTTCGATCCATGCTCGCTCAGCCAGCCTGCACTGCTGCAGACTGTTTCCAGGACCACCATGTGGAGGTGGAGCACGGTCTTGACCAGCTCTGGTTCGCTGGTCCTGACGCAGGCAGTCAAGCTATGAGTCGCTGACTGCATTCACTATTGCTGCATCTTCGAATGTAGATTCAGTTGTGGCGACAAAATCAGCGTGTGTTAGACACCACAGAGGAATCTTCCTCTTTAATAGAACCCAAAGAAGACTTATAATTTGAGTGACGACGAACTGAAGTGTGTCGTAATGGGCTCAAAGAAGCACCAAAATTTGTATAATGAATAATAGTATCATTAGAACTGCAAGATTCTACGACAGTAGCAGAACGTAGCACGTTAGCAGAAAGTATATGGGGATTAACTTTTGGCATAGTCGTTAATGTGGTGGCAGGAAGGCGATGTTGCCATTCCCAAACTGCAATTTGTTGAGCATTACACTCTTTAAACCCATGTATCTGTCCGATTATAAGATCAGCTATTGGTGCTGAAAGCATACAGGCGTGTATGTTACCTGTAAAAAATGGTGTGGCAATGTGAACGATGGCAGTCGGGAAAGTTTCGACTGTACCACCAAATGTAATACATTTTACCTGTTGCACATGACGGGTGAACCAAGGATTGCCTAATTCCCACAGTAGAACAACCTGAATCAGAAAGTACTGACACGGGAATATTGTTCACAAGTCCCTTGTGCAAAGCAAAGAGAGCCAGTTCCATCATGGGCAGACATGGCAGGAAGAGTTGGCAGGGTATGACCGCAACTCAAAGTAGTAATCGCCTTAGGCTGAAATAACGTTGTGCACTCAGGACAACAAGAAGCCTGCTCAAAATCAAGAGAACATGAGGATGCATTATGAACATCATTACCGTCACCCTGATCTAAATTTGTTTGAAGATCATGCTGAGCTGAGTTAGCATGGCGATGTGACCTATCGTTTGAAGATTTATCTCTACATCTGGATCAATTTTGACTATTATCCCTGAAGTGATTATTGTTATTTTCTCTATTGGGACCATTATTTTGATTTGAACCCCAATGTGAAGTACTGTGGTAATTATTTTCCATTTGACCAAAATATCTGAAGAATTTTGTTGGTTTTGAGAAAAATTAGATCGTGATTTGGATCCCTGAAGGAAAACGAAAGAGAGGCCGACCAAAAACAACCTGGCGGAGGACTGTGGAGGCTGAGATGCAAAGAATGAACCAGAGTTGGGGCACTGTACGAAGGATGGCCACTGACCGAGCAAAGTGGAATCAATTTGTTGTTGCCCTACAAGACGCCACTAGGCGTGATGGCCACTGACTGCTTTGACGGTTGGCGGCTAAGGATCAAAGAAGAAGAAGAAGATCGTGATTGTCAATCACTGGTGAGATTATCTCTTCTAAAATTTCCTGAATTATATCTATTAAAATCCTGTGGCATATTAGATTGCCTCCAGTTTTGCTGTGCTGGAGAATTACCACGGAATGGTTTACCTTTGTAAGAATTGAAATTCTTATAGTTTCCCTTCTAAAGTTCCGATCAGCACTATGTGATCGATTGCGGAAATGATTTCCATGCGGCATAGCAGAGGCAACCGGCAATCCATCTCTGACCTGAGAATGGCTAACAATCATATTTGGATGGGCTGTGACATATTGTCGACAAAATTGCTCCATATCATTTAAATTTGTGGGTTTCCGTTCATGTAGAAAGGAAAGAAATGATGCATTGACTGAAGTCATGACTTTATCGCGAAGCATTAAATCGACTATGGCTTCGTAAGTATGTTCAATCTTCGAGAGCTCAATCCACCTATTAACCTTTAGCACGCTGCATAAAATTTCAGAAAACTTGCCCTACAGCTGCATTCTTTTTCACAACCCCCCGTTTTTATAGTGGGCGACTTGTAATGTCTATAGTTTTTGTGTTTCTTGGTCAATTGCTATCATTTTTGGAATTTATGTAAATAAATGAATGGTGAATCTGATGATATAAAATTTGTTTGTGTACATGTTAGATGTGATAGGAAGAGAGGAAAGGAAAGATGAAAAAACGAAAAAAAAAATTAAAATAATAAAAAAAATTTTTTTTTAAATTTTAAAATTAAAAAATTTTTTTTTTTAAATAACCAACACACGAAGAGTCCATATCCCTTGCATCTCAATGAAAGTCATTTGACCAACAGACCAATACAAATCAAATGACGATCTTTTCGTTACACCCATCATCAGTAGCAAAGCAACAAACGCTCTCGTCAGATGTGACATTCGGCCGAAATTCTAAATCTTTCCGATATTCCTAGTACTAACCCCTAGCATTATACATACTGGCAATGCCATTCTACTTTCGTTTCCATCTCAGCCATCAAACATATTCTGAGAAACGATATCAGCGCTTATAAAGACAAAAATCTTATCCCCAACGCATGGCGTCAGAATCCAATAAAATTAGAGCGAAATGGCCGCGTGTCTGATGCCGATTCATTTCGATTTAAAAAATTTACAAAAAATAAACGCGGATACACCCATCACTTTTTTAAGATCGGAAACGGAAGCTAACTCTCTTGCAAATAAAATTACAACTTAACATCCGGGGCTGAAAATCACGTGTACACAAGTCCTCATGCTAGAAACGGTGATATCCGTAAGGTGCAACATTGCGCCTCCAGCATGGAGAACATAGGTTACGTTCGTCGCAACGCTGTGTCCGCAGCGTGCTAAAGGTTAAATGTGAGGCATATATTTGCTCTGAACTCAGTGAAATCCTTTCCCGTTTCCGGCAATAAAGATTTGAAACGGAGATGATATCCGTCCTAATCAAGTTGATATTTCCTAAGCAGAGCAGCTCTGACAGCATCGTAGTTATTTTTGTCAGGTTCTTGCAACATATTAACCTTTAGCACGCTGCCGGCGAGACATCTCGCCGAAGGTAACCTATGTTCTGCCAGCTGGAGGCGATATGTTACGCCTTGCGGCTGTCATCGTTTCTAGCACATGACTTGTGTACACGTGATTTTCAGCCCCGGATGATAAGTTGTAACTTTATTTGCAAGAGAGTTAGCTTCCGTTTCCGATCTTAAAAAAGTGATGGGTGTATCCGCGTTTATTTTTTGTAAATTTTTTAAATCGAAATGAATCGGCATCAGACGCGCGGCCATTTCGCTCTAATTTTATTGCATTCTGACGCCATGCGGTGGGGATGAAATTTTTGTCTTTATAAGCGCTGAAATCGGTTCTCAAGTTTTGATGGCTGATTAAAATGGCTTTTCAAGTATGTATAATTTTCGGAGTTAGGATTAAGAATATCGGAAAAATATAGGATTACGGCAGAATGTCTAGGGAGTTTGTTGCTTTGCTACTGATGATGGGTGTAACGAAAAGATCGTCATTTGATTTGTATTGCTCTATTGGTCAAATGACTTTCATTGAGATGCAAGGGATATGGACGCTTCGTTCGTTGGTCATTTTTAAAATTTTTTTTTTTAATTTTAAAATTAAAAAAAAAATTTTTTTTTAAATTTTTTTTTTAATTTTTTTCGTTTTTTTCATCTTTCCTTTCCTCTCTTCCTATCACATCTAACATGTACACAAACAAATTTTATATCATCAGATTCACCATTCATTTATTTACATAAATTCCAAAAATGATAGCAATTGACCAAGAAACACAAAAACTATAGACATTACAATTTAAAAAAGATCCCAAAATATAGACATTACAAGTCGCCCACTATAAAAACGGGGGGTTGTGAAAAAGAATGCAGCTGTAGGGCAAGTTTTCTGAAATTTTATGCAGCGTGCTAAAGGTTAACAGTCGTCAATTCTTCACCTGAAAGCAATTCCATCAGACATACACAGTATTCCGACCTATCAATTTTATGCGCTATTTAGATAAAATAGTATATCGTCGGAGGGTGGTTTAAATTGTGGCAACCTGATTTTGAAATACCTAGAATTGTCCTTGTGTGAGGAAGCCTGATTATCAGGAGCAGTATGAGAATTATTTCCGTTCATTAACTTGAGTTTTTCAAGTTCCAAAGCTATCAACTTTTGCTCATGTAGTCTCTGGTTTTCATTTTCAGTAGCCTCTATTTGAAGTCTCTTTTCTTCAGCTTCCATCTGAAGTCTTTGTTTATCAGCTTCTATCTGAAGTCTTTTTTCTTCAGCGTCCATCTGACATTTCTGCAATTCATATTGCTGAGCCTTTTCATATTCGACCATTGCGAATTGTTTTAACTCCTCAGTGTCCATTCCTAATGATTTACCTTGTTTGATAAAGTAATCTAAATTCGACATTTTGTTTACTTTTATAAGTGTTTAACTTACTTAGTCAAACAATTTCAAAAAGGTTAAGATTTATCCCTTACTTAACATGTGACAAGTTCCTGTCCACAGAACCTGTATACAAATTGTTATCAATGTCAGGAATGCTATTATATAATTACCTAGTTATTAATTAATCATAAAAGCATGCATTAAAATTCAAGTAATAAGTCATATAAGTAGATGATACAAGATGAAGACAATGAGAACAACAGTTACAAAGACAAGATACTAAAGGACAAATGAAAACGTCCGCAGGAATCAAAGAAATAATAAAGCAGAACTAAAGAAGAAAAATATTGCAAAGCTTGCAATGACAGCTGCGAAGGAGAACGAGACAAGTAACAGAACAGGGTATAAATAGTAACTTTGTATAAAAATTAACGACAGTAAGATTGAGGAAGACAATTACAAACAAAGTGAATCATGAAACTAAGGCACAGTGAAAGAAAAACATTACAATAACAATATTGAAAACGGCACATCACGTCTAAACAATTAGGTGTCACAGACAACCAACGCAGTGGACTAAAAATCTGTCAGCAAACATTTGCTGGAACTTCCACTGTGGGAAATCTGCAAAATGTCCCTATAGAACACTTACATAGGCCCGGGGGTGAATCTGGGATGTTTCCTTACGTAAGTCACCTCCCATCCAACCCGCATTAAACATGTAACATAGAACATTAATATCAATAGTGGACATATCAAAGAAAAGGTTCGTCAGATATATGCAACAGTGGTACAGAGTACAAACAACAGAGACCACTTATCTTTTTAGAAAGAAATAATCCCGGCCTTCGCGACACTAACAACGATGAGCCTGAAGACAGAACGTGATGCAGTCCACAGTTGATCCTCACTGCAGGTTCTGACGACCGGATCACCAAAGGTCAAGAAGGTCGACCGTTACATGAACTTCCAAGAAAAATGTTGTGTCCTTGAAGTTGTCGACTTGAAAGATCTTGACATATTTGAAAACTGGATATGGTATGGTAACTGCTGCATGAGTTCTTGATTAAAAACAAATTTTCTTCTCCCCGTTGACTGGCCCACCAATTGTTACTGTGGTGTGTGGGGGTTTGCCTGATGTTTGTCTGACAAGGGTGTTGTCAGATATGTCAGGCTTACAGGGGTGGCCGACCTATTATTTGATAACGTGAATGTGGGCCGTATGAATGGCCAATGAAGACAATACTAACATAACAGGCTATGTCAGGGTCGTATGATTGACCAACATGTAGATCAAGTATGTAGCAACAACAACATCACAGTCAGATGAATGGTTCAGAAGGTAGTTACAACTGGTAAGCATTATACATCGAGCAATAAGTATCAATACAGCCGTTTGATTGACATCACTGGTCCTTATGAACTGAAGGTCAACGGCTTGACAAAATACATGGTCGTTGCGAAGGAACCATGTTTTAACTTCTTTATATATTATAAATTAATCTGGAACATCATCGCTCATCAAGTCAGAAGGACACACCAGCCATTGATCATGACAGATACAATGGAAGTCCTGCCTTGACAAATAGGGCTTTGGGTCTTGAGACAAGAGACCTTGAAACGTGCCATTAACTGGCAATAATTATGAATGTAAACGAATTCCTGGAACAATCCCTCAGGAATAAAACTCATGAGTACTTCAATATATAAATAAGTATGGGTCTTCTCTTTACATTAGAGAAAGAACACCAGAAAATATGCGTCCATCAACGACGACCGAAATATTACAATGCCTCAAGGGTATGATTTGTATAGCAACAAATCGACGCAACAAAAGCGCATTATCTGCATTCAATGATGATGCAGAAAAGTACGCATAACTATTTAAAAATGTACATCTATATCAGATGCGCTCACATGTGCGTCTATCAAAACTAGACTGGCATGTGAAAGTCTCACACACTTAACTCCCACGCGCAAAAAGGACTTAACAACTGGCTTCCATCATGACATCTTCATTATTATCAAAGACCCTAGCACATCTTTGTCATATGCTAAGTTGATGTGGTCTGTTGATGGACTGCATGTCAGCATCTTGTGTGTCCTATATTTCACATGCCTTTTATGAGTTTTCCATTACACATGACCTACTTTTTTTATTTCTTGTTTTGTTTGTATATGCACTATATGATTAAATGCAAGTTCATTATTTTTAGCAATTGAACAAGAGAAGAAGGAGACAGAATTTCGAAACTGCATTGAGGGTTTTGAGAAGAGCCACTTGAAGCATGCAAAGACAGATGAGAAAAACATCATGCCAACCAAAGAAGGTAAATTGTTACTATTATTGTTGGATTTTGGTTACTTGGCAAAACATTTATCTAGTTGATAGAAGTGGAATAATCCAACTTTTATTGCAGTAATTATACAGCCTGATTGATCTGCTTAGAGAACCCAGATTTTCTGCCTTATAGTCACAGCTTATTAATGGATTTCAATAAATGGACATCAGCATCAGAAATTAAGAGAGGAACAGGCAATTGTGATATGACCCCACATGATAAAACTGAGAACCAGTATAAGTAAAGTTTCTGACACTTCACTCCCCTAAGGCAGTATATTTGCTATGGGGCTATGGTTGTGTTGGTGTGGCGCGCAGTGAGGCAACCCAGAAGCTTTTGGGATCTATTTTAGTAACACTAAGCCCTCTAAAGATCTCCCATATATATATATACATCTGTATGTGTGTTTAATTTTAAGGCGGGGGGTGGGGGGGGGGGGGGGGGGGGGGGCGGGGTGTGGGGGGGGGGAGGGGGGGGGGGGGGGGGGGGGGGGGGGGGGGGGGGGGGGGGGGGGGGGGGGGGGGGGTGGGGGTAAAGAAGTGGATGATGAACATTACAAAAAAGATTGTGTTCCTATCTCATACAGTTCACGAATATATTTTAGTAGCCAGCTCGAGAGTTTTCATTGGAAAGGTGGGAAAAGTACTTTCGTCCTGGGGACAGCGCAGGTGGGAGAGTTCTAGTCCTAAATGTCCCTGGTTTAAAAAAAGTCTTTCTGCCCCCCCTGCCCCCTCTGTCGCCTAAAGATTTACCAATTCATGCACTGGGATCTACCGGTAGAGTGGGACTGACTGGTTGCTGACCCGTGCTCTGTGTGGATCTCTGTGTTCACCTTAGGCCTAATGAAAGGAGTGACCACTGCTGTGTCAGTCTCTTAGTCTAGCATAACCTCTCAAATACAAGGATCATGGTGCTTAGTGAGGAGCCAAACCCTCCTTGTGGTGGTGCTGGTAACTAGGGGCACGAATCTTTGACCTAAACACAGTGGATCTAGAGGAGGAAACCGAGATAATAAAACCATTGCATTAGCAACTGTATACACCTTGTGTGGTTGGAAAGGAGCCAGAATTATGTTGAACAGGCAGGAGGAATGGCAAGTGATCTGTGCTGCTCCCTGACTACTGAAACCCATCGTAAAGGATGCAACTGAGAACATACCCTACCAGCCTGAAGAAGAGCTTAAACAAATTAAATGCCTCACATGACCCTAACTGCCGCATCTGTACCCCATTCATATGAGACAGTTCAGCATGTACTGCTCACTTGCCCAGGACTCTCCACAGAAAGAAGAACGCTATTGCGGGGCTCCCTAACAATTGTTATTGTTGATTAGAATTGACGTCATTGCACTCCAGGCAAACCCATAGGTGCTCAGTCTCCCTCAGCAAATGTCGAAGGATATGAATGCTAATTGTTCCTGTTGCACGCTTGTTGTATACACACCGGATCCGCCCTCTCATACGTCCCTCTCTAACGGTCTTAGGTTTGATGCCAAATTCCAGCAATCTTAGCCTTGATGATTCATCGATTGCAGTGTCATTCTCTAACATTCATTCATAATCCTCCACTCCCAAAGGAGCATAGGCCTTCAACAAACACATGCCAAGTCCTCCTGTCACGTGCCATCATCTCAAGTTCTTTCCATGTTCTCATCATTTTCACCTCTGTTTCCAGCTCTCTTCTCCATGTGCTTCTTGGTCTACCTCTGCCTCTCTTGCCCTGGGGGTTCCAGAACAAGGACTGCCTTGTAATGCTATCAACAGGTTTCCTCAGTGCATAACAAACTGAATAAACATATGCACAAGCTACGATTGTCTGCTTCACCACTGTGCACATGTGGATTAAACGAACAAACTGCTGAGCATGTTCTACAGGACTGTCCTCTGTATGACCAGTTAAGAAAGATATACTGGCCCAATGACTCAACACTAAACTCAAAGCTATATGGAGTTAAAGAGGAACTTCAAACAACAGTCGAATTCATCATGAGAACTCGTCTGACGGTGTAATCATCAAAGATGCGATCGCAAGAAGAAGAAGAAGAAGAAGGTTTCCTCAGTGTGTGTCTTATCCATCGCCATCGTCTTCTTCTCATCTCTTATTCTCTAACAGGTGATCATTAATTGCTGTCAGTGTCTCTCCCATATCCATATCCAGTGCACCATCTATGGGTGCTCTTGAAACTAGTCTATCAGCTCTTTCTTTGCTGCATACCCCTGCTTGACCAGGACAGTAAATTCACAGTACAGTACAGCACCACCAACAGCTACGGAACACTGTAGTGGTTTTGATGGTATTGTATGATGGTGATATTACTAAGTGTAATGTATGAGGTCAGCTGTGAAGGCTCCTGAGATAAAATGTAGTTGTGAATTTTCAGAAGGCCTTTCTTGCTACCACTACGACCTCACACCTATCTTTTTTCCTAATGAATGTGGCTACGTTATAATCTAGGGTACTGAATGTAATGTGTTGTATTGACATATACAAACCCACACACACAGATATTAAATAATATATTACACTAGTCAACAACCAAAATGTACCAGAAATGAAAATAGCTGATCTTAACTAATTTTGGTGTGCGGAAAACGAAAATGACATTAAAAAATGTTGATTGGCTCTAGTTTTCAAGATATATGCTACTAGTTTATTTAATTACGGTCAATTTATATATATGACGCAACTGTTGTGGGCGATTGCATAATTGTTTCTAATGACCAATAAAAATGTAACTAGAAGTTGATGATGCAATCCTACCTATGATTACATCACCTTTGTGTATAAATATCTTATCTCTGATAAATTTTGCCATTAGTTAGTGCATTTGACCTTATCGTAGTTAGAAATGCCTAGGACATGTGTGAACAGTGCTAATAATTTCTGTTATATATGTGGTGAGGTGACATTTGTATCACAAAAACGAAATATAACTAAAGTGATTAAGAAGGCGTACAGTTTGTATTTTGGCTGCAGAATAGGAGATCAAGATAAGAGCTGGGCGCCACACATATGCTGCAATACATGTGCAGTACATCATAAACTGTGGTTGACTGGCAAAAGGCAAGCTATGCCTTTTGCAGTCCCAATGATTTGGAGAGAGCCCACTGATCATCTCAACAACTGTTACTTTTGCATGGTCCCTCCAATTGGGAAAGGCATATCAAAGAAGAAAAAATGGACTCTGGAATATCCAAACATCCCGTCTGCAATACGTCCGGTACCACATGGCGATGACCTACCAGTTCCCAAAGTGCCAGAATCATTTTCAGCTGCTTCCACTGATGAAATGGTCCTGAACCATCAACCTCAAGCGACCCAGATTTTGAGCAAACTACATCCAGTAAATCACACTTAATAACCCAAGGTGAACTGAATGATCTTGTAAGACATCTGAATTTACCGAAGAACAAGCCGGAGCTTTTGGGTTCCAGATTGCAACAGTGGAATCTCCTGGCAGAAGATGTTACAATTTCTGTGTATAGGAACCGCCAGAAGCCGCTTATTACATTCTTTTTCAAAGAGGGTGACCTTTCTGCATGCCACAACATTTCTGGTTTAATGGCAGCCCTCAAAATCAATTACATACCGGAAGAGTGGAGGCTTTTCATTGATTCATCCAAGACGAGTCTTAAAGCTGTTTTGTTGTATAATGGTAATGTGTTACCGTCAATTCCAGTTGGTCACGCAGTTCATATGAAAGAAACTTATGAAAACATTAAGCAGCTTTTGAAGTGTATAAACTACGATCATCATCAGTGGTCACTTTGCGGTGACTTAAAAGTGGTCGCTCTTTTGCTTGGACTACAGGGTGGATACACCAAGTACTGTTGCTTTCTCTGTGAGTGGGATAGTCGTGCACGAAGTGACCATTACATCAGAAGACATTGGCCAATCAGGCAGTCATTGCAGCCTGGCAGTAAGAACGTTGAGAACCCAGCACTTGTCGACACCAGCAAGATTTTGTTGCCACCCTTGCACATTAAGCTGGCTCTCATGAAAAACTTTGTCAAGACAATGGAGAAAACAGATTAAGCTTTCAAATACCTCATCAGAAAATTTCCAAGACTGAGTGAAGCTAAAATAAGAGAGGGAGTATTTGTTGGTCCGCAAATTCGAAAACTTCTTCATGATGACGAGTTTCTTTGCGTGTTGCATGGCAAGGAAAAAAGCAGCATGGCTAGCATTTAAGTCAGTGGTGGACAATTTTCTTGGAAACAACAGATCTGATAATTACAATGAAATTGTAGAAAATCTCCTTCTGAAGTATAAGAGTCTTAGCTGCAACATGTCTTTGAAAATTCATTTTCTGGATTCTCATCTGGATTTCTTTACGTCAAACATGCGGTCAGTGATGAGCATGGTGAACGATTTCACCAGGACATTGCTGCTATGGAGACAAGGTATCAAGGCAATTGGAGTCCTTTAATGCTTGCTGATTTACTGTTGGACTGTGACAATAAGACACCTCATCGATTGACTACAAGAAGCAAGCAAAGAGAGCTCGAACAGCGACTGAATAATGACGGAATGGGTTCAAATGTGCCTTTTTAAAACATGATATGTGAACTTTAAATAATGTTTTTATTTTTTCTATCATTTTATGTTGAAATATCAATTAATTGAGTATGTAACCACAATTTTTATAATGCTAAAGTAGAAAGACTAGCTGTTCACCCCCAGAGAATTAAACAAGCATACATTATTTGTATTACTGTAATGTAAATTCATCATTTAAAAAAAAACCAGAGCCGATTGGTGAATTTCATTATGATATTTGAAATCAGCATGTCAAAATCAATTAGAAATGGTATATTTAATTTCTGGTACAAATAACTTTTGAAATTTATCCGATATGTTATCAATAAAATTTTAAACACAATTGATGACTAAAATCCAGCTGGTGAAATTTTAGAAAGTAAAAATCTTCTTTTTTTAAATTTATTTGTTCTAGAACCAAACGTTTTATTTGGCCAGAACTATATGAAAAGATTTTAATTTATGAGTGAATGGCATGCATAAATGACATGATAAATAATATGTGTGTACTTATGCAAATTTGAAGATTAGTTAGTATTTCTACAGTTTATAATTTTATTTTCCCTGGGAGAACGATGAATAGATGTGCTGTTGGGGTGGCTTCATCCCTCCCTGTCTAAGTTTACCAAACATTGTTCATTAAGATGGAAGTAAATGGGATGTTTAGCAGGAATTCACTTCTGGGTGTTTGTCTATGAAGTTGGTGTAAATTTTTCCAGCAACCAGCCTGCTAACGTAACTTAGAAGGTGTTACGCTGGTGCTGGAATCTGGTGGCCCCACCTCTCCGTGCTTGGGGGCAATATATCGGGTGGCCCCACCTCTCCGTGCTTGGGGGCAATATATCGGGTGGCCCCACCTCTCCGGGTTTGGGGGCAATACAAGGCTGTTCTGCCGAGATGCGACACTGCATGGGTCCTCACTGTCAATTATCTACCCAGCATTTGACACCACCTTTTGGTGTCAACATAAAAACTCACAGCTCAGATTATGAATAAAGAACACAGAAATGCTAGCAAAACTCAGCTGAGCTGCTGGCTATAGTATGGCGTCCCTGAACTTATTTCAATTTATTTCATTTGGAAATCACCACACTTGAAATTTACTGTGTCTATCACTGGACAACTGTCACAAAGTTACCCCTGTGAGGGTAACCAAAGAGAGTTATCTGTGAGGTGCCGGCTTTGTCAATGGCTCAGATTCGCCTGGCACCCGGTTGAAGATGAGCAGCAGGAGTGGAGAAGGTGAATATAAGACTTTGGGATGAATTCCCAGCATATAGCCCCAGTGATTCTGGATCTCGTGACATATACCTCCTACCACTCTATCTCCCCCTCTATATACTAACGAGCCCCCACTCCCCTATTACACTGAGTGAACAGAAGAGAAAGAGAAGAAGAAAAGTATGTCTCTTTCGCACACTTTCGTTCCTTCTCTATATATGTGATAACGTGTGTTGGTAAACACAACTACAACATTTATTAATGTTCTGAAATATAACAACATTCAATTACACTGATACAAATGCAACTAGAAATAACATTAACTATCCCTGTGAAGAAAGATATTAGTTAATGCAAAATACACAAATGAATCTAAAGACTACCCTATGTGATGATGATGAATTTAAGTAACTCCTAAATACTAACAAAAGGATATCTTGTGTTTCTTGGTCTCTTGCTAACTGTCAATAAACTCTGGTTGTTTGAACACAATGGACAAGTCTTTGTCTGCCTACAATAACATTGGACGGTTCACTCGATTTCGCCAGGTGTCCACGGCTTGTATTTTTGTCTTTCACAATGCCTGTGTTGACATTGTCCCGAGCGTCCGAGGTGTCTTATTCATGGGTGAGGTTGAACACAATGTTAGGCGGGTGAGACTTCGTCTTTTATGCAGATGTCCTTTTGTTGTCTTGGTATTTTGCTTATGTGGTGACGATGATGGAAATATGTTGTATATTCGTATTTGTTGGTGCATCAATTGTACAGGGAGAATCTGTCCATTACTGCATGTAATTTAGGATCTCGATAAATTTGGTAGGCACTGGGGTTACAAAATCTCCCGTCTGCTCTTGCAGCTTTTGATCATAGTTTCTCAAAGGCACTTGTTGTAAAAAAATCATCCGTTGGCGACTGCCACTTCAGATCATTAAATTTCTCAAAGGCACTTGTTGTAAAAATCATCCGTTGGCGACTGCCACTTCAGATCATTAAATTTCACGTGGACAGCTATTTAGAAATGCAGCAATCCTTCTGGGTATTTTCTGCTTTCTTTTTGGGTGGGTAGTCGATGATAGAAAGACCCTTCACCGCCTGGTAAATTCCTTTCTGACCCCCGTGGAGTATTGGTAGGTTGTTGCCGTTAATTACGTTGTGAGATGCGTGTCGTCGCAGTATCTCGGTCGGCCCTACTCTAAAGCTTGTCCTGTGATTAACGCCAACCACGTAGTAGTAGACTAAGGATGAGTATCTCAAATGGTCCCTGTCTCTACCACTGTGATGGATAAAATAATGAACCCTTTGTAAGTATCCCGTAAACTATGCTACGCCTGTAGTGTCTTGTATGTGAAATCTTATCACTATAAGAAAGGGCTGTGCGGTGTTTACTGCACGTTTAACATGTAATGTAAGAGGCAAAATAAAAGTGTCTTGTATTTACTTCGTTATAGTTACTGGAAACTGTGCAATCTTATAAATATAATCATTCTCTGCATGGCGTTTATTGCAACCTGTACTTATTAGTGTGAAATATAATATTATAATAAACGTGACTGGTATTTACAGTGTTATATTTATGGAAAATATGTATATATTATCTGAATGAAGTTAAGACATAATAATGATAAAGTACAAAATATATTACACTAACCTTGGTATCCCTATACGAATTTCACTGACACAATGTCTTGATTCTTTCTTGTGAAATCTAGAACCCACGTTTTGGTTGGCGGAATGGTTTCTCTTACCAATGCCAAGCAATGAATCTAGTTGGTTATATATCGTCTGAATCGCCTAGGGCGATTTTTTTCGGGTTCGCTTCCTGTGTCATGTGAAATTTCGTTTGTTTTCCTAAAGTCAGACATTCCGTCCTCAAACTGTGTAAAATTTCCTGTATTATTTTGCTATGGTCGCTCTCATATTTTGCTTATCCGAGACAACTTGTCTGCGTTCGTCTTTTGGGGCACGTACAGTGTTGTTCTTCTCGTTATAATTTCGTATTCATACTGCTTTCATGTTGCCCTTGTGCAGACTTTAAGTCTCCCTTAGTCACAACAATACTTGGTTAACACTGGCCCTGTGTAAACATATCCGCAACTTAGTATCAATTATTCCGATAGTCTGTTGGTGCAATGTCCGCGTGTTGTGAAAACATTTCAGGTGAATGTTGTTGCGTGCTGTCTCAGTGTTCTGTAAACATTACATTCTACGGCTAGCCACAATAATATTGCTTGTACCTTTGTCTGTAAAGTTATTTTTTAGCCACAGCTTCCACCAATTCCCCTTCTCTTTCATTCTAACTAGATTTGGACACTTGAGTCTTCAAGGTCGCGATTTTTGTGCAAATAGTGACATGTTAGATTCAATGCAGTCTTTCGCTGATGTGAACAACACTGTCTTTTGTCATTATCTTCATTATTAGCTATCCGTCTGTATAAATAAAAGCATATTATTTCACTGCTCAGAATGGGCCATCCGGCCAGCTAATTTTTATATTCCTAACATTAATATTAAGAAAAAGTTACTTTTTAAATTTTGTAATATTTCAAGCATCTGCGTTTGCCGCTGAATTCAAATAAAAGGCTTGGTATCGCAAAAGCGTCCAATAAATGACTGTGGCGTATCATATCCAAGGTCCCTTCTGTCGAGTTCCTTACTTTATGTCAACTTGGGAAACGTGACTTTTTCTCCGTTCCCCCCCCCAATTGCGTCTCCTTAGCCTTGCTAGTCTCACGCAATTTTTTCAGTCATATTTTTTCCTTTTGATCCGCCGTTCTCATCCCGTTCAAATGGTAACCGTTTTGATTTCCCGTCTAGCAAGTCAATTTTTATGGAGGGTGATGACCCGCGGTCAGGGCGATCATGTACTATCAGCAGCTTACGCATTATGTTTTTATCCTTACATTTTATCCTTTGGAGATATTTTTACGTTGTATCACTTGTTAATTTTATGACAAACACATGCAAGTTCTTAACTGTTAATGACAGACGAGCTCAGTAGTTAAGCAACAACAACAAAAACTGCTACTTGGCAATGAGCCGAAGGGTAAAAGCTCAGATACTACTTGATCTGTAACATCCTTTTTTTATGTTTTACTGCACACCGAATGGAGCCGCGGTAGCATAGTGGTTAATGCACTAACTTCCTAGCTCGGTGATCCATGGTTCAATCACCAGTTGAGGTGGGATTTTTTAGACCGCAAACGGCTCCGGGGTCAACCCAGCCTCATGAATTGGGTACCAGAGCAACTCTGGGAAGGTTAAGGTGGCTGGCATGATGTTGACCACATCACCCCTAGTGTTCCGATGGTCAAGAAAATATGAGCCTAACACCATATTCCCAATATGCCTCAATGAGCGTGTAACAAGATCCTTTACCTTGACCTTACTGCACACTGAGGTGCTAGTTTTCATAAACAGTGATATGAAGTATGCCATGATTCATGTTTGTTATTCATGTCTTATTTGTTTGTTTATTTCACAGAAATTGCCGCAGAGAAGGCAAAAAAGTAGTAGTATTAGTGGATTTGTGATGAGCATACATTCTCGTTGTCGTCAGGCCTGTTCAGGGTGACCCCAGACTGAAACTGTTGATAGATAACATTCATGGATTACTTGCTACTTCAGCACACAAGGCATTAAATGCTTGTATAGTTTTTATAGTTCTATAATACATTGTTAATTAGAATAATCCACATTGGAGCATTTGTTTTTCAGATGTTGTTGATATATGTTGGTAGAAAACCTGGGAAAATAAAACATTAACAACAGTGGTAAAAATCTTGAATATGAAGTAATGTTTTCGATGCAGAAATAATCCACAGTGAAGTGCACTAAATTTGAACCTGAAGGTGCGTTATCAAAAGGTTTGAATTAACATACATTCAAATTATGTTAGAGAACGGAACTTTAGTACTGTGCTGATTATTTTCCTTCAAGCAATTTCAGCCTTTGAAAAAGTGAATGCCTGACGGCCGCGTGAAACTTATAGGATGATTAACACCATTGTTGCTAGTTTATTTTTAAAGTTGTCTTGAAAAGATCCGTCAACACCTTATTTTTTAATCACATATGAAGACTTCGTAAAACAGTATATTAGTTAATGTTAATAAATCAAAAGTAAATCGTAAGGCAGATGACGTACTTTTCCTCCAAACTCTTTGCTTTGCAGACTCACTTCATGCCAGCCAAAATTAGTTTTAATTACCTGTACTACATGAATTTTAATAAATGGACACAGTACCTGTAATAAATCTGCCACCAGTTATGACAAACTCTATTGTGTGTGGCAGAACCCAGCGAGGGAAGTGATTAGAATCTTAAATGACGATAGGCTATGGTCACTTCATGAATGTATTGGATTGATCAATAGATGAAAGTTTTACAGAAGCTCTTAAGAAGACCCATGAACATCAGTCGGACTGAATGCGATTGAACGCGCCTAAACTTTGATGCAATTGAACGTGCCTAAACTTTGATGCGACTCAACGCGCCTAAACTTTGATGCAATTATATGCGCCTAAACTTTGCATTTCAAGTTTCCTTCATGCGCCAAAGTTGGTTACTAAAAGTGATGGTGGATGACCCTTCAAATTAAGAGGTTACAAACTAATGGAAGTATGGGCTTTGTGAACTTCATAATATAAGCTTTGTCTTTAATCTGGACTTAAAAGTTAAAAATTATTTTTTGTTAGCATACACAAGCAGAGCTAATGCATGGGGATGTTTATGATGCTTCGAATTAAGTGCACTTCACTGTATTTCTGTTGCTAATCGTTTAAGTCATTATGAAACAACTATTTCGGTATAATTGCATTTAATTGTCAAAATAAAAATATCAAAACATGAAAATAAGAGCATATAATACCGTTCAATCTTTTGAAATTCTTTCTGGTCATAAGTTGGTCTGTGGGTCTTTTTTTTTTTCCCTCACTGGTAAATTCAACATCAATGTCACAGCAGTAATGTGAATACACTAGCCTGTTGAGTTCAGCTTCTTCAAGTTTTATGGAGTTTAAGGAGAACTTGTTCTGAATTGTGGCATTCATGTATGTTAGAAAAGTGGCTTTTTAAAAATTAGAAATATTTTACGGGTTAGTAGGTGACATATAGAATTTACTTTTTAAGAGAAAGTCTGAAGTCTGGGTTTAAAAATCCCAAAACATTCTCACAAGCTTTTCAGGAAAATACGGAAATAGCAAGTATTGTACTGTGCTTTGAGTGAAAGTTATCTTGAGCACCCTAAAGGAGACAGAGGACCAAATTTTAAAATAATAAAAAGAAAATTTTAGTACCTCAGCCGATGTAAACAATGTCGGAACAACATCTCCATTTCTCATGTGTTCAGTTTCTTCTTTTATTTTGATGGTGGACTCAAATGGTTACTGAAGATCCCAACAGTACCAATTATTTCCCAGTTGAGTTTCTGAAACAGCGGTCTCTTGTGCAGCACAAGACTGATTGTAATGGCCCTTCAAAATAAACTTCATTGATGCCGAAATCATCACAGGCAGTAATTAAGGTGGATGAGTTTTCATTCCACATATCAATTTAGAGTCAAGTGTTACTAGCCTTCCTTTCAGCTTTGATTCCTCACCAAGGAAGAAGTTATGTTTCAGTATTAGAAATACAGATCAGTTAATGATGACCTCTCCTCAGAAATTTGTAATTCTCATGGGCTAGTTTGTTTCCATGACTGCTGCAGCATGTGATGTGATGTTCTACTGTAAATAAAGTGCCTTTCCCATGTTAACACTGGCCTTTATTGGAATATTATTACCAATATTTCTTATTATTGCTTGTGTATTGTTATAATAATTAAAAACAAAAAATATTCTTGTAACTTTTGCTTGCCCTAACATCCGACATCTTGTTAATACATCTGCTTATTATATTTTTAATCACTCTTTAATGTTCTCTTCTGTTCTGCTCATTCACAGGTAGAGTCATGTTTTGTGTGGTTTTGTTCATTATATTGTTATAAAAAATGTATCCATAATTATGTCACAATTTTGACATATGCAGATATTGGTATTCACAGCAAAGATTTGTCGCAAGACCCTTTTATTGGTGACTTGAATTATTAACACATTATGAATATTGAAAAGTTCTTTTAAAAACTATATGTATTTGGATTTACTTGCTTTTTAATGTCAGATTGTAAGAAATAAGGGTTTAAAAGTTCAGTGGTGTGTCAATGTTTGAGAATTGGTCACAATTTTAGGAGCATTTGAAATGTTTTAAGTCTTTCTTTGTTTGGCGCTACAATCTGCACCTTTTTGATAACAGAGAAGCTGAATTTCCTTAAAATTGTTATTCACTAAGATAATGAATTTTAGTTTGTTTTTTTAGTTGTTGTTTGTTCTTGAATTTTGTCAGATGTGATGAAACTTGCTGAATTCATGTATCTCATCAGATTTCTAGATTGCATTCCACATTTGTCTTCACTCCTTGTAGTCTTCTGGCCAAGATTTGATCTTATCCCAGGTCACGTGTTATTTAGTGGGTTTTTACCCACAGGTTATTATCATTGACAGGACAGAAGATACTGTGAACAGAGGGGACAGAAGTTACTGATTGTGAACATCTGGGACAGAAGTTACCAGTTATGACTAGCAGAAACAGAAGTTAATGGTTGTGACTGGTCAGAACAGAAGTTACCAGTAAAGACCACCCGGGACAGAAGTTACCAGTTGTAGTTGGCTGGGACAGAAGTTTTCAATTGTGTCCAGCCATGTCAGAATTTCTTCTTCTTCTTCTTCTTCGTTCGCCCTGAAAAGGACGGTGGTTGCGTTGTGTCTGTTTGCGCCTAAGCTGTGATATCTGCACCTTTCGGTCGACACATCCGACTTCTGCACGGCATTTTTTGGGACCGGTTTTGCCTTCCCTCTTCGATCCGTGCTCGCTCAGCCAGAATGCACTGCTGCAGACTGTTTCCAGGACCACCACGTGGAGGTGGAGCACGGTCTTGACCAGCTCTGGTTCGCTGGTCCTGACGCAAGCAGTCAAGCTATGAGTCGCTGACTGCGGTCTCTATTGCTGCGTCTTGAGGTCCCATGTCAGAATTTACCTATTGTGACAGAATTTACCACATGATGTCAGCCAGGACTGAAGTTACTGATGGTGGCACACTAGGACAAGTTACTGACTGACCAGATGGGACAGACATTACCGATTGCACCCAATCTGTACGGAACATATCTATGGGAAGCAACTGGAACAGAAGTTATTGATTGCGATCAGCCAAAGCAGAAGTTATTATTTGCAGTGAGCAGGGACAGAAGTTACCAGTTATGACCACCTGGGACAGAAGTTACTGTTTGTGAACAGCCAGGACAGAAGTTAACGGTTATGACCCTTCAGGACAGAAGTTACTGATTGTGATCAGCCAGGACAGAAGTTACCACTTGTGACCAGCTGGGATATAACTTACTCACTTTGGGTAGCTGAGACATAAGTTACTGACTGCAGGGAGCCGGGACAGAAGTATGTGACCAGTTATAACCAGCTGGGACAGAAGTTACCGATTGCAAGCAGCAGTACAAAATCTACCAAACCAAATGCAATCACCAGGGACAAAAGTTACTGACTGTAGCCAGCTGGAATAAAAGTTATTAGTTGCAGTGAGCTGGGACAGAAGTTACTGAATACGACCAGCTAGGACATAAGTTGCTGATTGTGACCAGCTAGGACATAAGTTGCTGATTGTGACCATCCAGGACATGTTGCTGATTGTGACCATCCAGGACATAAGTTACTGATTGTGACCATCCAGGACATAAGTTGCTGATTGTGACCATCCAGGACAGAAGTTACTGATTGTAACCATCTGGGAAAAAAGTTACTGACCACGAATAGCAGGGACAGCAGATAAAACTTGTGCCAACTATGTACCTACCCCTATGAAACTGTTCACCACAACCTCTTTGAGTGCCCAGCACTCGATGATGTTAGGAAAATGTTCCTTCCTCCGAGGCCAGTAAGTGGAACACCTTGTACGGAGAAACAAAACAACTTGCGAAAACATCAGATATCACATGACATTGGGCGTGAGCCCAAGCGCTTCAGGATCAATAACAACAACAATAATTGAGGAAGTCTTGTCTTTATCTCGTAGCTCAGAGAACATCTACCATGTTGTACAACTCTGTCATTTATTTGAAACATCTGTCATTTTATTCATAAATTTATCATTCAAGTACTGTGTGTCTTCATCATGATGCTTCTTTTGCTAAATAATCTCAAACCTAAAACCTAATTTTGAGTTAGTCACATCGTGATTATCATTTGGTATTTCCAAAGTGTGGGCAGAATTGATTTGATTTATGCTTTTTTTTTCAGTTTTAATAATGCAGGAGTTGGCAATGAAAATTTTAGTGATTGAAATTCTCAGGTGATTTATAAACTTTTGTGTTTGTTGTTTACTTCCATTGTTGACTTTATTGTTTTATTGCAGCAAGTGCATAGTGCTATTGTTCTGTTAGTGTTGGTGATTTTTAGTACGAATCATGGGAAACTAAGAGCCAGGGATCCAGACCTCCAGGACACCCCAGAGTCCGCTGGGAGGACAACATTGGGCAATCTTTGAAGAACCGAGGACTAGATTAGAACTAGGCCAGAAGGAAGACAGCCGATAGGATAGTATGGCACTCCCTGCTCCAAACCTCTAGATCTCACGGTAGAAGAGGGATGACTAAGTAAGTAAGTAAGTATCATGGATTAAGAGCCATTTGTAGTTTGGATCTTGAAACAAGAACTATGCCAAGTGCAGAGAGCTATTGTTCTTTTAGAGTAAGTGATTTGTTGTTTGAATTATGGGAAATGAACCATTTGTAGAGTCATCGAATGTTATATATAACTCTTCATTGCTCCAAGATGTAGAAACGGGCAAGGAACAAACAGTCGGAAGAAAGAATTAAGGCCCTTGAGATGTAGATATATGAAAGAATGGGATACATCTCATGGAAAGACAGGGGAACAAATAAAGAGATCCTCGAAAACCTAGGAATGAAAAGAGAATTGAAGAAAATCAGATTAAGAGAGCTACAGTATTTTGGCCATATAAAAAAGACATACCACTGTGTTGAAGACTATAATGGAAGGCTGTGTTGAAGGCAGATGTGCAAGAGGAAGACATCGCTATAAGTGGGAAGATAACATCAAGATATGGACAGGAAAGAGTATCAGAATGCACTGTCAAGACAAGAGACAGAACATTGTAGATCTATTGCAGCCAAACTTCATTGTGGAGATGACAGCTAATGAATGAAAACATGAATGTAGTTCGAATCTTGAAATAACCATTTTTAATCCGAAAAATTATGAATCATTCATAGTCCGAATCATGAACCATTTGTAGTCCAAATAATGAAATATGAACATGTAGGTAATTTTAATATCATTTGGAGCAGTCTCTGGTCATTGAACATATATTTTTAAAGAGACGGCAGGGAAATACTTTTAGAACAGGAAACTTTATTGGAAAAAGAAGTCAGGAGAGCTGAACAAAAAAATATTAGATGACCTGAAAAAAATGAGAAGTAAAAAATGTGACGAGTTTGTTGGATGTTGGATGAACTGAAGAATATAAGAAAAATAGTACCAATACTAGTTGGCTTGGCACAGTATGGTGTACCATTTTGCCCAGAATCTAAATTCCTTGCTCAGAAAACGTGATCTTGTTAGAAAGTATAGCAAACGATTGTTTTAAGAAATTCCTTTTTGTTGTAATTTGAATCTGTTTGAAAATTTCTTTGCTTGGAAATTTACTTGTTTTTTTGTTGATATTACTTTTATGTTGCACAGCTTAGTGGCTAAAGAAAGATATGGAATTTGTTTTATCTCATCCAGTTGTGAAGTTTAGTTGAGTAAAGAAAAAATTTCTAAATTTGCTTGTTTTTTGTTGATATTACTTTTCTTGTTGCACAGCTTCATTTGTATTTCCTCATCCAGTTGTGAAGTTTAGTTGAGTAAAAAAAAAAAGTTCCAGTGAGATGGTAGTTTTACTTTATTCTTTTGTTTCCTGTTTTAGTCTTGACAAAACATGGATCCACCACCACAGCTGCCCCTGTCCAGGAAGCCTTCAAAACCTCTGTGCTCTTGTAGTGGTGGTATCTGTAGCAATTTGTTCTACATTATGCCAGTACAATGGACAACCTGATACTAGTTGTTGTTTGCAACATGGGTGAGGGAGCGGTAGTCATATTCTCTTTTTCTCCTCAGACACCCTGGAGAACTACATAGGGTACCGATGCACTTATGAGCACAGAAGTGGAAGACAGTCTGTTGGTCTGTCTGTCTCAGCTACTGAAACTTCCAGAACTGTTTGGAGCTGAAGTGAGGCTCATGGACAGATTTTGTTTACCTGGATATTAGGCTGTTTTTAAGCTATTTTTTTCTAGCATTATTCCATCTCTTGTTGCCTTTTCTGTAATGATATCCTGGTACCTCATGTTACTGGTTGATCTACTGGCATTCTAACCAGATGACCAAACCCTTCATTACATACTCTGTGTAGTGTACTGAAACGTTTGCATGCAGTTACTCAAAATGTGGAATTATTAAATGAATAAAAAGATGGGTTGCTATGTCGTGATTTAAATCTTAATTTCAAGTACAGAATTTCAATTTGAATTCAAAAAAAAAAAAGGAAAAAGTGCCATTAGTAGTAAACATTCCTGCCTGACTCTCTATTCCAATATTGAAGTGATGAAGCATTTTGAATGTTGATATGACCAGATGTGGCTTCTACAAAATCTGATATGTTGCACATGCAGTTCTTTCATATTAAACATTTTCTCAAACATCTCATTTGGACTGTTTTTTTATTTTACAAGTCTGTAATAACTGCAAACTGGCATGTGCAATGTTTGAAGTTTTAGTGGTTTTCTTAAGGATTTCATTACAGCCTGTATGATAAGCATTCTCCCAAAAGCTTTACCAGCTCTCTGGATGAATTTTGTTCCTTGTATAATATTTTTAAATATATCTAGAAATATATGGAATCAAATGAAATCATGTCCAACACAGGAATCAGAATATTCAACTCAAATGTCAAGTCAGCCCTATTGTATGGCTCTGAAACATGCAGAACAACAAAAACAACAACCAAAAAAGCTACAGACTTTCATAACTGGGTGCTTGCGTAGAATAAATAAATATTACACACGTAAAGGTAATGGTGTGTTTCACGCAATCATGACAAATAAAGAAGTAGAAAAATGGACAATAGAAAAACAACAGAAGTGATAGGCTTGCTGGAGAATCAAATCAAGGACCATCAGAATGGCAGCATCGCTTAGAACGGAAGCAAATCACACTATCCTCCTTGATCACACTATCCTCCTTGATCACACTATCCTCCTTGATTCACTTCCGTAGCTAGGCAGTGTTGCTTGCCGTTCTGATGGTCCTGGGTTCGATTCTCCTGCAAGCCTCTCACTTGTGTTGTCCAGTTTTCTACTTCTTTATTTGTCACAAGTGCTTGAAACACACCTCTATGTGTGTAATATTTATTTATTTACTGTTTACAGGACTCGGGGTTTCCCCTCTTTATTTGCATAGAATAGATGAATTGAAGTGGTATGACAAGATCACTATTATGGAATTGATGACAAGAACCGATAAGTGCAAGAGATTAGCAGGCGCTGGCGATCCATAGGACATACGTTGAGGAAACCTGTTTATAGCTTACAAGGTAGTGTGTTCTGGAATCCCCAGTGTAAGAGAGGCAGAGGAATATAAAAGAACACACGGAGAAGAGAACTGGAGACAGACATGGAAAGATCCTCAGCGGATGTCATGTGACAGGAAGATGTGGCAGACGTTTGTTGAAGGCCTGTGCTCCTTGGGTAGCTGAAGTATGAGGCTGGTGATCATTTAAAAATGACCTAACATGTGAAGAAGATGGTGGTAGAGGTTAAGGTAGTCCCATAGCAGATACTGCTGTAGGGGAGCGATGAAGATATAAACCCTACCCTATTATTAGCTAGACCAGCAAGTAACCTGGCAAAGAATTATGGTGTGCGATTTATGTCTCATGTCCTGAGAACAGCACCATTTCTCCTGTATTTTTTTCGTACGCCCGCTAATACTCGAGGCGAAATCTCAGGTTATTATTTAATGTCTAACCTGACATTGATACGTGAGTATCCCTTTTTCTTGTACAGAGACAGGTGTCCCTCGCCATTCAGACAGATACTCGCCCATTTCGGAGGTATCCAATAGAGCTGGGTCGGCTCAGGAGCCGCCAATCCCTGGTCGACGACACTCCTTCAAATGTCTTCGCCAGGTCTCGAGTTAATCCAGTCCAAATCCCGGTCGACGAAAAATCCTCAAATGCCGTCGCCCGGGTTTGATCCTGAATCACCAGGTCGCCAGAGCGGTGTTGTAACCACTACGCTAGCGCGGCTCCTTCCTGTATTCACTTTCATCCTGTCCATTTTCCTTCATTGAGCAAGTATGCTCATTAGCACAAAAACACTTGGAAATTATGATAAACTAAAAAATACACACTTATAAACACTGAAGACAGATTACTGAATTAAAAAAAAAAAACCTCTACCAGGCATTAAACACCAAATGTTTGCTTGGAAGGCAAACATTCTAACCACTAAACCACCACTGCACGCTGGTATATGTGTTTTTAAAAAAAATGTTATATTTAAATGATTGCCTCTCAGCATTGTGTTTGATACTTGTGTTACTTGCAGACATATCAAGCAAATTATTAGAGAAGACAACTGTTTGATTAACAATACAGAAAGAAAAGAAAGACTGATTAACAATACAGAAAGAAAAGACAGACAGACAGATAATACAATACAAGCAAGACACAGACTTTCACAAACACACTTCTGATGTACAAGTAAAACTAAAACAATTACATATTTGTTTCATGCAATTTATGTATTTATTTACTAGTAGCAAATACAATGAATTATAGTACGCAGACATGTAATGGTATGTGGGTGATAATATGTGGACATGTAATGGTATGTTGGTGATAATATGTGGACATGTAATGGTATGTTGGTGATAATATGTGGACATGTAATGGTATGTGAGTGATAATATGTGGACATGTAATGGTATGTGGGTGATAATATGTGGGCATGTAATGGTATGCGGGTGATAATATGTGGACATGTAATGGTATGTTGGTGATAATATGTGGACATGTAATGGTATGTGGACATGTAATGGTATGTGGGTGATAGATAATATGTGGACATGTAGGAGAAGGTCTGTAACCTTTTATTTGAAATCCTCGGGGACAGCTTTTTTCCAAAACCAGATTTTTAGGTTTTCAGATGTTGGCCAAATTGCGTTCTCCCAAATATAGCCCAAAGTCTCCCAAAATATGTTGGAAGAATAGCTCAGTCATCCAAAATAGTCAGAAATCGGCCCAACTGTGATAGTAAAGCAGCCCAAGTAACACCAAAGAAACTTGATTTTCAGAATATTTCGGTTTTCAGGTGTTTGGGCAAAAGGAAATAGATGTGTAGTAATATGTGGGTACTGTATTTTGGCAGTACACGAGGACATGAAGTATTGCAGGTACTATGTGTGGACATGTAGTAATGTGGGTGCTATATGTGTGGACATCTAATGATGTGTGTATTAAAGTTAGTACTGTATGTGGACATATAACAATATGCGAGTCATGTTTATGGATAGTACGCATGGAGGTGTAGTACTGCAGGTACTATTTGTAGATATGTAGTAATGTGTGGGTATTGTATGTGGGCATATAGTGGCAAGGTGGGTACTGTATGTGGAATGACATATATGACCAGAACATGTGTGGACATAATAGTAGTGTGGCGCGTGCTGTATCTGGGCATTAATAATGTGTGGATATTGTACCTGGGCAAGCAGTAATGTGAGTACTGTGTGTAAAGTTAGTAATATGTGGATACCGTGTATCTGTACATACATGTGTATGCAAATTATATAAATAAGAATGAAAGATAACATTTATCAGTGTACGGCTGAAGAAGAGTAAGGCATATAAGCTGAACTATGCAGAAACATACAACATAATAACAGTTTGGTATACTACGGCCATCAAATTATACATAAGCAGCAGAATTCATATAAATATACATCATTAACACGTCTATACGTGTTAAACACTACATCATTATGTACAGGACAGCACCAGGGTTAATTAAAGTTAACGCATAAAAAAAATTATGATAAATAGAATACAGGCATTAAAATATGAATAATTCAATGAAGCACATACATGTGACCTCATGAAAAAACACAGCTACATATACATAACAAAAACTGTGAATAAGACTGTATAAAAAAAAAGTTTCGCTGCTGATTACCGCTTAAAATTGCATGGCAGCTGCAAGATGTCTGAAAAAATGTGGTATAACATAATTAGGTGTTGTAACTGGCAGTAGTTGGATGGAAATCCTGGACCAAAGTATATGTAATATAGTTCAGACAGGTCAACTGTGACTGACTTCCCAAAAACATGAAGAACAACTAAAATGACAATAAAGAAGCTACAGACTTTCACAGATGGGTGCTTGTGTGGAACAGAAGGATTGAAGTGTATGACGAGATCACTGATGACAAGAACCAGTGGAACATGAAATAAGAAGACAGTGGTGATGGATAGGACACACACTAAGGGAATCTTGATAACATTATAAAGCAGTAACTTGTTCTGGAATTTCCAGGGTAAGAAAGGTAAAGGAGAAATGGAGAAGAGACCTGGAGACAGACAAGAAAGGGATAAAGAAGACACCTTGAACAGATGGCATGTAACAGGAAGGCCTATGCTACATAGAGAGCTCAACAGTAGAGATGCTGAGGATTATAATTAAAAGTTCTAGTATCTGGATGATAACGAACATCGGTGGCAAAATGAATGTGTGGATAAAAATGAAATAAGAATGGCAAATTTTTGTTACAACTGCAGCATGGGGGGGGCTATCATTCCTAGAGTCAGTTATAACTGAAGGAGACTACTAACTAGAATGCAAAAAACAATCTGATGATCAACACAGACTCAAATCTTCAGGAACTGGTATGGACTTACTCTCCTGGTCATGCAGGGGTACGTGGCGATGCCAGAGCACTCATAGTGGGAACACTGGATAAGGGAGAGGTACTAATAGTTCTGCTGCTAGTTCAGGGTCTGCCTTGATATGGACCCCAGAGGGAAAGCGAAAGAAAGGCTGACCAATAACAACTTGGCGGAGAACTGTGGAAGCCGAGATGCAAAGAATGAAGGATGGCCGCCAACCGAGCAAAGTGGAATCAATTTATTGTTGCCCTACAAGACGCCACCAGGCGTGATGGCCACTGACTGCTTTGACAGTTGTCGGTTATGGATCAAAGAAGAAGCAGCATACGTAGGACACAGTAAATAAATATTACACATAAAGGTATGTTTTCAGGCACTCGTGAATAATAAAGAACTTAGGACACACAAGCTTGGAGAGAGACTGCTGAACACATATGCTCTACAGCAGGGGGTTAGCAACTGGTCAATCTTGATCTACAGGTAGATCCCATTTGGTAGATCTGTACATGACAGAGGGGGAGGAAAAAAGAAATATTCACATAGGTAATGTGGGAACTAGCCCTTTCCTTCCAGCACTTAAATGTGCAGCATCCCTAGGTTTAAAAGTACTGCCACAACATTCCCTGTGGAAACCTGTCAGCTAGCTGACTATAATTTACTTTATTCACGAACTGAATCAAACATACAGCTATCTTTTGTTTGAAGTGACAACAACATACTAACTTAACTCTTTGTTTGTGGTGAAATAATACTGCAGTAAATAATGAATAAATAAATAAAATGTATAGGTCCGAACGTTGGGAGTCAAAAATAATTTAATAGGCCATTGTAAATATGAGTAGTCTAAAGTCGCATAGTCATAAGCCAAGGACAGTTTGTATATTAAACGCAGGAATTTCTCAATATATAAAGGTTGTTATTATTTCTCAAAATTGCTGGACACAACAAACTAAAGAAAAGATCAGAATACATGCAACTTAAAAAACATTAATTGCAATGATAATCAAAGTTGCATTGAAGGACTATTACCAAAGACAAAAAGTAGGAATTTGCATATTACTAAATGTAATAACAGATAGTTCCACAGCAGATACTACTATAGGGGAGTCAAGCATTACAGACTTCACTATAATAGGTCTCAGCAGCTTCCTCACCGTTTCTGCCCTCCCAAACTCAAGAGCAGAGTCAAGTACCCATTTACAATTAGATAGAGTGGAGCAAAAAGCTGTCTAGTTTCCAACCCGGTAACTGCTCCAGAAGCAAATGCTCTAACCGCACTGCCTCTCAATGCTCAATAACAGATGTAGTACCCTTTAATACTGCTGCTAGTAGCCATAATAAAAGTAAGCATTAGTAAACCTACAGTCACAACAATTAGGATAAGTTTCTGAGTTCACTTTCAGTAAATACACAAACAAAAAGGTTAAAGGTACCCAGTAAATAAATCACCGGAGCCGCGCTAGCGTAGTGGTTACAACACCGCTCTGGCGACCGGGTGATACAGGATCAAACCCGGGCGACGGCATTTGAGGATTTTTCGTCGACCGGGATTTGGACTGGATTAACTCGAGACCTGGCGAGGACATTTGAAGGAGTGTTGTCGACCAGGGATTGGCGGCTCCTGAGCCGACCCAGCTGCAATGGGTACCTCCGAAATCGGCGAGTATTTGCCTGAATGGCGAGGGACACCTGTCTCTGTACAAGAAATAAAGGGATACTCACGTAAAATCAATGTCAGGTTAGACATAAAATAATAACCTGAGATTTCGCCTCGAGTATTAGCGGGCGTACGAAAAAAAAAAAAAAAAAAAAATAATAAATCACCAAGTAATATCAGTAACAGAAATCAGAAAAGCTAAACAAGGCAGGAAAACAAACAGCTTACCATTAACTAACTATTAAATAAATTTAAAAGGCGAAAATTAAATTCTATTATTTTGTTTTTTCCGTTTTTGCCTTCCTTTCATGTAATACCAATAATATTTATTGTTCTGGTTTCTTTATGTGTTGGCAGGAACAGAAAACGTCATGTAAAGACAGATACAAATGCTTCAGATCAATTAAAAGTCCTATTCCAAACAGGCAGTTTGCTGTTTCTTAGAACATATAAAAATCTTGAGGCTGAAATGGGATAAATCTCAAATGATCTAATCTCGATCTCCTGCACATTACTACATCAGCAGAAACCAACTCAGCAGTTTTTTTTTCAAATGAAAATGTTTCATATGTAAGAGTTTGTGTGTTTACCAACACACATTTTCTAACAGTACATAAGTGGTTAGTGCACTGGCTTCCTAGCTCAGTGGTCCATGGTTTGATACCCAGTTGAGGTGGGATTTTTTTAGACCGCAAATGGCTCCGGGGTCGACCCACCTCATGAATTGGGTACCAGAGCAACTCTGGGAAGGTTAAGGCGGCCAGCGTGATGCTGACCACATCACCCCTATGTGTGCCGTTTGGTCAAGAAAATACAGGCCTAACACCATATTCCCAATATGCCACAATGTGCGTGTAACAGGATCTTTTACCTTTTTTTTTCTTTACATAAAAAGTATAGCACTCACATTCAACCATAAAGTTACAGTGAGACAAACCAAAATTGAGGAAACATTTTCAACTGACGGGTGAGAAAAAAAAAATATTATAAAATACATAAATATATCTGTATTTTTAAAAATTCCAAAAAGACATTTTGAAATAATAAGTTGGCCTATTATGGGCAGTGAATTTGTATGTGACCTGAATAACTAGAAATTATTAAACTTGTCAAGCAAATCTGCACATTCTCATTTAATCATTATCTGTTGCCCAGAATCCTATGCTAAGCAAGAAAAAAGGCTCAATACCTTCTATCTATGGTGTCTACACCTCATCCTTGGCATTTCATGCAAGGACTAAGTGACAAATGTTGAGGTGTTGTCATGTGCTGGTCTTCAAAGCATGTATACATGCTTAGACAGCGCAGACTACGCTGGCTTGGTAAAGTCCGCTGCATGGAAGATGGTTGCATTCCTAAAGATATTTTCTACGGACAATTGGCAGATGGTAAAAGAACAGCCAGGCGACAGCAGCTGAGGTTAAAAAATATTCACCATGTCCGATGCATGGAAGATTGTCGCATTCTCAAAGACATTTTCTATGGATAATTGGCAGATATAACAGTCGGGTGACTGCAGCTGAGGTTCAAAGATGCGTGAAACAGTGACACGAAGCACTGGATATAAATCCAGCAACCTGGAAGGATGAAGCTGCCAACTGCACCAAGTGGTGATGCTCCCTACAACGCCACCTCAGATTGGGTGAAAAGAAGATCTTGAAACAAGGAAAGAGAAAAAGAACTCACTGAAAGGAACACCAGAAAATAAATCAGCGGGGGGAAAGAGGGGGGGGGGGGGGGGGGGGGGGCGCTATCATTCCTAGAGTCAGTTATAACTGAAGGAGACTACTAACTAGAATGCAAAAAACAATCTGATGATCAACACACGACTCAAATCTTCAGGAACTGGTATGGACTTACTCTCCTGGTCATGCAGGGGTACGTGGCGATGCCAGAGCACTCATAGTGGGAACACTGGATATGGATAAGGGAGAGGTACTAAGGACAATTAATGATCATCTGATAGAGAACAACGCTGCAACTGATGAATCAACAAGGCTAAGATTGCTGGAATTTGGCATCAAACGTAAGACTTGCCAGGAAGGGTGTATTAGACGATGCATTTGGAGTGTCTCCAACCAGCTTGTGCTACAGGAACAATTTACATTCATATCCTTTGATATTTGCTGAGGGAGACTGAGCAGTTATGATTCTGATCAACAATAACAACAGTAATGATTCCTCTCAAGATTTGCCCATCAAGTCCCAGACTTTCAGCAATGAGTACTTGCACACAAGAGAAAGACTAAAGGGGTATGACAAGATGAAATACAGAACTGATGACCAATATAGAACTGATGACAAGAAGACCAATACAGAACTGATGACAAGACGACCAATACAGAACTGATGACAAGATGACCAATATGGAACTGATGACAAGATGACTGATGTGGAACTGATGACAAGTGGCAGTGGAGAAATAAGTGAGGGGAAAAAAGATTGGCTTATATAGGACATACACTGAGGACACAAACTGACAGCTTTAAAAGACACCCATTGTTCTTGAATCACCAGAGTAAGAGGGAAAGAGGGAGACACAAAAACGCATAAAGAAGGGCATTGATGGTAAATTTAAAAGGGTAAAACAGACAAGGAAAAACCCTGAATGAATGGCACAGGAGGGGAAGACTTAGATTACGTTTTTTGAAACCCTATGATCACCTGGGAGCTTGTGCGAGAAACTTCAGTCATGTTTATAATAAACCCAAATTATAATTAACAATACACACAAAGTTACATCTGCTAATATCAAAGGTGGGTAAATTTTACAGCAATTGTCATAAATCTATGCCTTGCTTCAATGCACTAAAAAAAAAAAAAAAAAAAAAAAGCACATCACAGCCACTTGGAATAAAAACACTAAATGTAGCTAAGCAAACGAGCAAACAATGTTCATTAATGTGGAGACCATACACTTACTTCTGTGTCTATGTGTAATGTTAAAATCCTGCATCTGGTTTATAAAAAAATTCAGCAGAACTTTTAAAAAAAGACAAAGAGGGGGCACAGCGATAATAATATTATATTTATATACATAATACAGTACTGTTAACAAAATATGTTAAAATTACATCTAAAATATAATGAACTTGTTTTATGTAGGTAAAAGTAACTGACATGAAGTTACAAGGTATAGCGTACATTAATACAAGTCAGGGTAATATTTCATACATTTCAGGCATATGTTCCTGTCATATATATTGTTTAGTAACCTTTTACACCTGCGTACATATAGACAATATTACTTTTTTCAAGCTCCTAATCTTGACAGTGTGTGGGGTATGTACGTTTAGTGGGACAAACAAACAGACAAATGACAAAGTCCTGTGAATAAATAGACAGAAAAAAAAGACTAAAGTCCTACAGCTAAATATACAGAGAAACGGCAAAGTCCTGTAACTAAATAGACAGATTATGAAATCCTGCAACTAAATAGACAAATGACAAATCCTGCTATGAAATGGACAAATGACAAAGTCCTTATATAAAATGGACAAATGACAAAGTCCTGCAACGAAACTGACAAAGTCCTGCTATGAAAAGAACAGATGTCAAAATCCTGTAACTAAACAGACAGACAAATTAAAAAGTCCTGCAACAAAATGGACAAATGAAAAAGTCCTGCAAATAAATGGACAAATAAAAAAGTCCTGCAACGAAATGGACAAATGACAAAGTCCTGCAATGAAATAGATAAATGAAAATGTCCTGCAACAAAATGGACAAAAGAAAAAGTCCTGCAATGAAATGGACAAATGACAAAATCCTGCAACGAAATGGACAAATGACAAAATCCTGCAACGAAATGGACAAATGAAAAAGTCCTGCAATGAAATGGACAAACGAAAAAGTCCTGCGATGAAATGGACAAATGAAAAAGTCCTGCGAAGAAATGGACAAATGAAAAGGTCCTGTGACAAAATGGACAAATGAAAAAGTCCTCCAGTACAACAGCAGGACATGCCCAACATGGGGTAAAAAAGCGGTGACAGTGGGAAAAAACAAAATGGAAATAACAAAATGTTGGGACTAAAAATGACTAAGCAAACAACCTGACAAAAAGAAAAAACCAAAAGAGAAAAAATAGACATAATCAAATTTAAATGTTTTAGTACCAAAAAAAAACCTAGCAAATAAAAAAAATCATGCTGCTGGGACAATATATGACCAAAGCACTGGTGGAAAAGCAACAAGATAAGTGACAGGTGGAACACAACAGTAACGAAATAACATTCTGAGAGAAAACAAAAAAGTACAGAAAAGCTGAGGAAACATGACTTGCAATTTTACAGAAATTCAGATGACAAATCAAATTTTCTGGCCAACACTGATTGTGAAATATAAAGCAGGGTCCAACTATGACTAGACTCGCAAGTTACAATACTTCCTGGCAATGTCTACATGTCCACAAATTCTTCATCATCACTGACTGTTAAATGACATAGTACTACAGTGACCGGAGGTCTGTACACATGTTTATATACTGAACAGTTACAAACTATTTTGATTTTTGATAATGCACTAACTTTACATACAACTCTGACCAGGTGCTGGATATAATTTCAAAGTGAAGCTATGGTATGGCAGCAGTAGGAGATGACAGGTGAAAATATTTAAGCCCCATTTGTGTTAGAATCATCATCATTATATATATATATATATAATTCTAACACAGAGCCTCGTTTAGTTCCCAGGGGTCACTAAAGAGACAGAAAGAGCAAGCCTACTGCACCCTCAGACTTATCGTATCAGGTAAACTAATATGAGGCAGTGAATGAAGATGGCAAACTCATCATGTAAGACAAGCTGCCACAAAAACCACCACTACAAGAGCATGTCACAGACTTCCTGCAAGGGAACCAGCTGCAATGGTGGATCCATGCTCTGTAAGGAACACAAAGACAATAATGGTGATAAACAATGACAAATATAACAATGAACAGGAAGTTGTGGAGAGACATGGTGACCTATACCAGTTGGCATGGCACTAGAAGAAGAGACATATTAAGATGTAGAATGCTGCCTTCCAGAAGTTGTGATGTCGTCCAAAAGAATTACTCCCTTAGGTAATCAACATCTGTAATATTCAGCTTTTCTATTGGGGGTTTCTCCACTGGTGACCAATGAAAACCTTCACTTAATACAGGAGGGACCCCAAAGCACATGGAAACAAGAACTAGAGGACATCAGGTCAGTTCAGCTGATATCTTTGCATCAAAGGTCGGTTGCAGTGAATCTCCAAATGTACTCTGTCTCTTACTGTGACGGCACACTCTGATAGACTCTGTCTAGTCCATATCTTGATGTTATCTTCATCTTGTTTACTTGAGTCCGTCTTGTCTGTTTGCCTTCATCTTTGTTATTCTATTATGGTGTTATGTCTCTTTATAGGTCCAAAATATTTGATCTCATCCATTAATTTTTCCCCTTTCATTCCTAGCTTTTCTAGGACCTCTTTGTTTTATCCTCTGTCCATGAGGTGTGCCCCATTCTTCTATACCCATATTTCAAGGGCTTCAATTTTTCTCTTGTAGCTGTTTCTTCACTGTCCATATTTCTAAGCCACACAGTAATGTGGAATATATGAAACACTTGTTGACTCTCATCTTTAATTTGTAAATTACTTGTTTGTTTGGATGTTAACATCTGTCTCATGTCGATTATAGCTTTGATCATTTCTACTCTCATCTTTAATTTGTAAGTTACTTGTTTATTTGGATGTTAACATCTGCCTCATGTCGGTTAGAGCTTTGATCATTTTTACTCTCTTCTTAATTTCTTTTATTATGTGCCAAAGATATGAGAATCTTTTGTCTTGTTCTAGTATCTTCCCATTTATTCGTTTTTTATCTAGCTTCTCATCTGTTCTGCTAATTATCATTAGGTTTTTTTTTGCTCAATGTCCAGTCCATATTATTTACTTATGCTGTTTGCTTGACGTGCTAGACGGCACAAAAAGACCAAACACAGACTGTCCAGGTCAGGATGACTTGAGCAGATCTGGTTAAGGCCCTATACCTCAAAGAGAACTGAAAATGCAGATGCAGAAGAAAATACTGCCTCTTCCTGATTTAATTACGTTCTATATTTTGCTAACATGTTTACTCTTATTGTTCCTTTGCTTCTGTAAATTAGATCACTATAAGGAACATTTTACCATACAGATAAATACATTTTCTCTCTGAAGGGACAAATTTGAAAGTAATTTATATCTCAGTCTTTGTATACTCCACCTGGCATATAAAAATTCAAGCAGCCATGTCACCATATTCCTATTTAATAAGCCATGCCAACTAAACAAAAACCACTAAAACCTGGCAGCAGCCAGCACAAAGATGTGTGACCATGGAAGACATTTTCTTTTTTGAACTACTGGTCCATGAGGAGAGCTATGCACTGGACATCTTCATCTTTTCCAGGATAGGAATGACCATATCAAAGCGAGGACGCTTCCCAGGCTCAGGGTTCATACAGATTTTGATCAGACGTGAAATGTGGCTGGAAATGCCTGGTGGGATTGAGATCCTTAAATTTTCTAGCGCCACCTGTTGAGTGTTGAAATGATAACAGAATTAATAAAATAAATATTAAGTTCATTTATGCTAAACTAATACTCAAATACAACTAAAAAGAGGAATGGCTGAACTGATGGTCAAAAGCTGGACGTGCTGTGTATAAAGAATGACCCAACCAAACAAAAATGACAACATCAGCAACTTACAATGTGTGGAGCCGAGCACAATCTTCCAGCTAAGATCAAAACACACAAGACTAACACACAACTCAACAAGTGCTTCAGCAAATTAAACCCATCACATAAGCCTAATTGCTGCAACTGTACCCATCATACGAAACAAATGAGTATTGCTCACATGCCCAGACTCGCCACAGAAAGAAAACAAATCTATTACTGGGCACCCCAACAATTACAAACACACTATACAGCACCACTCAACAGCTACAGAATACATGCAGATCTTCAACTTGGCATTGGCTGCAAAAGACAATGAGCTCAGCAACCATTGTTAAACAAACAACAGCACTGGCTTCAGATGACAGCTTGAGCTATATTCGTTGGCACAATTCAGGAAATATGAAACCAGGCATTATTTTTTCACTTCTTAAAAGACAAAAAAGTTAGAAGATAAGAAGGTCTGAAGTCTGACTAAGGGTTAACCTTTAACCTTTTTGACACTCACAAGCAAGACACTGCTCTAAGATGTATATGGCTGTGGAGATAATGAGCATGATGTCTGCAGGTTCACAGCTGGCAACTATGTGGCAGGTCAAGTTTAAAGAATGTATGAAGTTACTCAAGTCTAGGACCTGGCTAAACCAGCTGTCTGTTCCAATCTTTAGATGTAGGTCACCTATCAAAACTGTGATGTCTTTTCTTCTCTTTCTATCAATGATATTTTGTAGTCTGGTGTAAAATTCTTCCTCCGTGGATTTTTCTTTGTCATTTGTTGGTGCATAACACTGGAAGATATTTATCTTTACCTTTTTTTTTGTTGGCTGGTTTGTATGCTGCTTTTATTATTCTGGATCCCACTGCTCCCATCCTATAAATGCTTTCTGTGCTTCCTTTGACAGCACTGCAGCCACTCCCACACTAAAGTTGTGAGCTTTCTTCTTCATGTCCTGATGGCACCACCATTTCTCCTGTTCTCAGTTTACTCCTCTTCCGCCCTTCTACAGTGTTTCACACAGTCCCAGAATATCAATTATGTAGCCATCATTTCTGCTGCCACTTCTGCTGTTTTCCCCTGTTCATTCAATGTATGAACATTCCAGGGGCCAAATCCAAAGATTTTCCAAGAAGGAAAAAGGTGAGTCAGCCTGACACTGTTTGGCCTTTCTGGGTTGCATTATATGCCTCCCTACCAGAGAACCTTTGTCTGTCTTGGATGGATAAGTTTTATTTCCTTTAGGCGACTTGACCATATTGTTTGTTGAAGTTTTTGCGGCTTAAATTTTCTACAGTATGCCCAACCCTCCTTAGCTGCTTTTTACAACGTGCTTAATAGGTTACAGTGTTACTATTCTTTTCTCCCCTTTCGGGTCTCGGTAACACAGGGATGAAAATATAACAGACAAGGTATAATAAACAGAAACTAAAATATAACAGACAAGGTATAATAAACAGAAACTAAAATATAACAGACAAGGTATAATAAACAGCGACTAAAATATAACAGACAAGGTATAATAAACAGAAACTAAAATATAACAGACAATGTATAATAAACAGAAACTAAAATATAACAGACAAGGTATAATAAACAGAAACTAAAATATAACAGACAAGGTATAATAAACAGAAACTAAAATATAACAGACAAGGTATAATAAACAGAGACTAAAATATAACAAAAAAGGTATAATAAAAAGAAACTAAAATATAACAGACAAGGTATAATAAACAGAAACTAAAATATAACAGACAAGGTATAATAAACAGAAACTAAAATATAACAGACAAGGTATAATAAACAGACTAAAATATAACAGACAAGGAGGGAGCCGCGCTGGTGTTATGGTTACCACACTGCGCTGGCGATCGGGTGATCCAGGTTCAAGCCCGGGCGAGAACATTTTAAAGAGTGTCGTCGACCGGGTTTTGGACTGGATTAATTCGAGCATTGGTGAGAACATTTGAAGCAGTGTCATCCACCAGGGACTGGAATAACCTGAACGGCTCCTGAGCCGACGCAGATCTAATGGGTCCTCTCCGAAGACGGTGAGTATCTGCCTGAATGGTGAGAGGACACTTGTCAGCGTACAGGGAAAATAGGATACTCACGTAAAATCAGTCTCAGGTTAGACATACTAAATCACTATTGTAAGAGTACACAGGTGCTAAATTTAGCACAGATTTCCAGTATCTGGGGGGGGTGGGGGGGGGGGGAGGGGGGGGGGGGGGGGGGGGGGGGGGGGGGGGGAGCACTACTGAAGCGTAAACCATACAGTAAAACAAAGTGCTACAAACATTTCTGCTGTAAGAACATATAAATGTTTGGGTGCACATTTTCTGGGTGCACAATCATGGGGCAGGTAGACAATGGAACTGGGTTAGCTGGGTGCACAATCATGGGGCAGGTAGACAATGGAACTGGGTTAGCTGGGTACACAATCATGGCAGGTAGACAATGGAGCTGGGTTAGCTGGGTACACAATCATGGCAGGTAGACAATGGAGCTGGGTTAGCTGGGTACACAATCATGGCAGGTAGACAATGGAGCTGGGTTAGCTGGGTACACAATCATGGCAGGTAGACAATGGAGCTGGGTTAGCTGGGTACACAATCATGGCAGGTAGACAATGGAACTGGGTTAGCTGGGTGCACAATCATGGCAGGTAGACAATGGAGCTGGGTACACAATCATGGCAGGTAGACAATGCAGCTGGGTTAGCTGGGTGCACGATCATGGCAGGTTGTCACGAAGTGGTTTTAAGTTTATAGAGTTTGCCTGAATGGAAGCAAGACCCTAGTATGAGAAAGTCTGAGAAGATAGAATTTAGATGGAAAATGACATGCCTGTGGACAGATGAGACTATTGGCTCAAGGGGTAGAACCAGGTTTTGACTCACCCTTGCCGCTTCGTGACTTCAAACTGGCTATAATCTCACCCTCCTCTGACTCCCTTTAAATACAAGGAGATAAGGTGTATAAAACGACCACAGACACCACTATACAGACGACATAAAGTAAGTATAGTAAAGAGTAGAAGCTGATCCAGTAAATATATTATATATATTTATTTACAAAAATAAAGCATTAAAATTTCATCATCAAGCAATCACATAAATATCGTGCGTTGTTGCACGGCCTGAAAAACCAAAGTACACATTAAATTGGATAGACACTAGAAAACCCCAACTCACATTCACTCTTTCTGTCACCCTGCTGAGGAACAACAAAAATGGTTAGTGATTAAAATTAACTCTACTTTTGTGGGGGCTGTCCACTTTAGCCTCCACTCTCTAACACAAATAAGATTCTACTGTCTCAGTCCGGTTGACTCTTCCTCAACGAACGACTACACCGCTTTCCACTTGTTAGGCGATATGCGCCGCTATCTAACACCACTGGAAATGCTAAAATAATAGACTTGGAGTAACACAATGGCTCAGTGTCTATCCGTCGAATGGATACTGAACAGACCCTATTGGTCCTGTCTATTTTCTCCCTCCTTCTCTCTATCTCTCTCTCCCTTGGTCTCAGTGTCTCTCTAACACTCGACGACTGATGATGCGGCATCCCCGTTACGCTCTTCTCTCGTTACTTTCAAGACCCAGGTATTTTATCCCTGTCACCTGTTCCTGAAATGGGTGATGATGATGAAGTTCTGGCGTCAAGCATGAGGTACTTGATAAACTGTCGACAGACTTCTCTGCTGCTGAATAGCTTCTATGATTTGCTCCTCTAACCCTCCTCTAAAATATAACAGACAAGGTATAATAAACAGAAACTAAAATATAACAGACAAGGTATAATAAACAGAAACTAAAATATAACAGACAAGGTATAATAAACAGAGACTAAAATATAACAAAAAAGGTATAATAAAAAGAAACTAAAATATAACAGACAAGGTATAATAAACAGAAACTAAAATATAACAGACAAGGTATAATAAACAGAAACTAAAATATAACAGACAAGGTATAATAAACAGACTAAAATATAACAGACAAGGAGGGAGCCGCGCTGGTGTTATGGTTACCACACTGCGCTGGCGATCGGGTGATCCAGGTTCAAGCCCGGGCGAGAACATTTTAAAGAGTGTCGTCGACCGGGTTTTGGACTGGATTAATTCGAGCATTGGTGAGAACATTTGAAGCAGTGTCATCCACCAGGGACTGGAATAACCTGAACGGCTCCTGAGCCGACGCAGATCTAATGGGTCCTCTCCGAAGACGGTGAGTATCTGCCTGAATGGTGAGAGGACACTTGTCAGCGTTACAGGGAAAATAGGATACTCACGTAAAAATCGTAAAAACTCAGTCTCCTCGGTTAGCAGGACATTACTAAATCACTATTGTAAGAGTACACAGGTGCTAAATTTAGCACAGATTTCCAGTATCTGGGGGGGGGGGGGGGGGGGGGGGGGGGGTGGGGGGGGGGGGGGTGGAGCACCGGGGGGGGGGGGGGGACTGAAGCGTAAACCATACAGTAAAACAAAGTGCTACAAACATTTCTGCTGTAAGAACATATAAATGTTTGGGTGCACATTTTCTGGGTGCACAAGTATGGGGCAGGTAGCCAATGGAACGGGGTTAGCTGGCTGCACAATCAGGGGGCACGTAGACAATGGAACTGGGTTAGCTGGGTACACAATCATGGCAGGTAGAAAATGGAGCTGGGTTAGCTGGGTACACAATCATGGCAGGTAGACAATGGAACTGGGTTAGCTGGGTGCACAATCATGGCAGGTAGACAATGGAGCTGGGTTAGCTGGGTACACAATCATGGCAGGTAGACAATGGAGCTGGGTTAGCTGGGTGCACAATCATGGCAGGTAGACAATGGAACTGGGTTAGCTGGGTGCACAATCATGGCAGGTAGACAATGGAGCTGGGTTAGCTGGGTACACAATCATGGCAGGTAGACAATGCAGCTGGGTTAGCTGGGTGCACGATCATGGCAGGTTGTCACGAAGTGGTTTTAAGTTTATAGAGTTTGCCTGAATGGAAGCAAGACCCTAGTATGAGAAAGTCTGAGAAGATAGAATTTAGATGGAAAATGACATGCCTGTGGACAGATGAGACTATTGGCTCAAGGGGTAGAACCAGGTTTTGACTCGCCCTTGCCGCTTCGTGACTTCAAACTGGCTATAATCTCACCCTCCTCTGACTCCCTTTAAATACAAGGAGATAAGGTGTATAAAACGACCACAGACACCACTATACAGACAACATAAAGTAAGTATAGTAAAGAGTAGAAGCTGATCCAGTAAATATATATAATATATATTTATTTACAAAAATAAAGCATTAAAATTTCATCATCAAGCAATCACATAAATATCGTGCGTTGTTGCACGGCCTGAAAAACCAAAGTACACATTAAATTGGATAGACACTAGAAAACCCCAACTCACATTCACTCTTTCTGTCACCCTGCTGAGGAACAACAAAAATGGTTAGTGATTAAAATTAACTCTACTTTTGTGGGGGCTGTCCACTTTAGCCTCCACTCTCTAACACAAATAAGATTCTACTGTCTCAGTCCGGTTGACTCTTCCTCAACGAACGACTACACCGCTTTCCACTTGTTAGGCGATATGCGCCGCTATCTAACACCACTGGAAATGCTAAAATAATAGACTTGGAGTAACACAATGGCTCAGTGTCTATCCGTCGAATGGATACTGAACAGACCCTATTGGTCCTGTCTATTTTCTCCCTCCTTCTCTCTATCTCTCTCTCCCTTGGTCTCAGTGTCTCTCTAACACTCGACGACTGATGATGCGGCATCCCCGTTACGCTCTTCTCTCGTTACTTTCAAGACCCAGGTATTTTATCCCTGTCACCTGTTCCTGAAATGGGTGATGATGATGAAGTTCTGGCGTCAAGCATGAGGTACTTGATAAACTGTCGACAGACTTCTCTGCTGCTGAATAGCTTCTATGATTTGCTCCTCTAACCCGCTCCAGATTTAGAGGCAAACACAGCCTTGATTTCTGGCTGTATACGATTTAACCCAGTCTCATGGCCACCTGCCGTGCTAGAGACTAAAATAGCGATGCTCTCGGCTGTATGATAAATAAACCCTGTTCCAGCTGAAGCATAGGGACTTCACTGCCAGAGACCATAGGTTATTTTCTTTTGCTCCTGGCGATAACTCGAGTACTCTGACCCTGAGATATGTCTTTTTGCAGTGGATAATTTTATTTGACAAAATTATGCTCCCCACTGTTTCCCCGTGACTCGCTGAAATTAAAAGGAAATGCGTCTATTGTATAACAACTCCAACATAATGCATCTCTAACCCATTAATCTTTATAACTCCCTTACTCAGTACTTCACTCGTCATGTACAACAATACAAAAAAATAATATTACCCATGTGGCACTTAAATCTCTCTCCTCCTCCCCTTCTCTCGTTCTGAAAAAAACGATACATAAAATATTTCTACCCACGTGTCTCTTCATTCTCACTCCTTCTCTCTATCTCTCTAAACTATAATCTGCCAGGTAATTAACCAGAAACCTCCCGACCTGTCTGCCTCTTATCTATTTGTTACGCGTGGCTACCCACGTGTTCAAACTAGGGAATTCCTTTGTCGAAATCCCGTGGCCTCCTTTTTAACATTTACACATGAGGTTTCCTACTTAAGCCCCAATTTAAATGAAATCTCGCTATAGGAATAGTTTACTCCTCTAAGCAGTATAGTCCACTTATAACATACATCTTTACTCTCCGACGGCATTTCTTACATTTTGGCATAATAAAATTTAGTGCACACAATCGATTCCCAATAAAATTACATTTATAAATACACAGGAATAAATGGTGGTTTTACATCACATTCTACAAATATGAGCACACGTGTAGCTTATAACTTACCACGTTCCTATCTACTGCCAAAATCATAGAAAGAATAAGCACACTGTTACATTTACGTCGTTCTTCAAAAATGATAATGGATGGCACTATCGTTTTTAAAACCAAAAAGTTAATGTCCCTGAAGAAATTAACTACGGGCAAATTTCTCAAAGAACCCTCTAATGAATAAAACGATAATAAAATCCTACATACCAATTATCGCTGTTGTTCCCCGCAATGGAGATGATAAATACGACGTCTGACAATATTTCTTACGATAGAGAACTTGGCCCGCCGTCTAACTGGCTATTTATACACACCGGGGCCACCCCCGCGTGTTCATTAATCTACGCACTCGGGCCAATGGAAACGCTTAGAAAAATAAACCTATCTATGAGCTGCGCCAATCAGATTTGAAAACAACGCAAACCGCGTGTCCGAAGATTGCGTCACGTTATGTAACGGCCGCGTGTTTCTGACTCGCCAAACCGGCGTGCCCGAAAATAGCGATTTCCGTAAACAACGGAAAATCGCGTGATCAGAAGAAAATAAAACTGGTCGAGTGTAAAATAAACCTACCATCATAAACGAACCCATTTAATTTACCTCCTCAAAAATACCAAACACGATATATATATACAAATGAGAAGAAAAAAATGATGAAAATTCAAAATAAAAGAACAGAATCAGGCCGGAAATACAAAATAGATGACAGAATCGGGCCGGTTGAAAGACAGAATTACAGTGCAGCATCACATAAGTCCCCCCTTTCAAGTGCGGGAATCCGTGCTAAATCACTGAAATCTCTGGGTTTCATACTGGCCCGTATCTAGATCTACATCCCGATCTAATCACTGTCATAATTAGCACTATCATACAGGCCCATCTCCATATCCTTGAGAATCTTTGCAAGCCCTGGATCGTGAGGGTCACGCCAGGGGATTTCCTCCTGGCGACTGCAACATGACTGGTCGCCCTTCCTCCTCCCTCTCATGTGTTTCCCTCGCCCACGAATTTTCCTGGCGGCGCGTGGTAAATAATGATTACCAAATGGTGCGGCCTCCCAGTGTTTGGAAACAGTCTGACTGGCTTGGCCAGACATCACCGTAACAGGGCGTAACTGTTTGCGGTTGACTGAAGAACCGTGCACATGTTCCTTCTTGTCAGTATTTCCCTCCCTTGAGGGATTTAATACCATCGGGGGCCTAATTCCCGACGGAAAAGAAGGTATTTCCGAAATCAGAGGCGTCCCCACTGTTTGACCTTTAGGCTGAACAGGGCTGACAGGCGAATACGCCTCTGTAATTAACATTCCACTGTCTTTAGAGGCTTCTATCCTCTTCATCGCAAGACAAGGATGTTTGAGCTCCCATGGGGCTCCGTGAATTTGGGGCTTTCCCCTTTCACTTCTCTGGCCTGCAGTAGGCCCCCTTGCATTAGCAAGGATTGGTGTTGTTGGGTTCCCCAAAACTAAGTATGGGCTTCCCAGGATGAAATCATGTGCTGGCTGTGCCATTACAGCTGCCTTGATTGTGCCAGACACAAACTTGCATTTCACCTCAATATTGGCTACAGGCAGACGCTGTGAGATACCTCTTCTCAAAATGCCACCAATCTCAACTATTTCTCCTGTCCACTGCCCTGGTTTCACCAAATGACGAGCGATGATACTGGGGTAAGTAAGCCCGCTGTCAAACAAACACGTAGTAGCTGTCCCATTCACTACAGCTGGTCCACTGTTAGAGAACAACTTCTCTGCCTGGACTGGTTCCCATTTATTCCCTTTAGTCCATCTCACCGGTCTTAAACAAGCTGCATGATGAGCTGGGGGTTTGTTCATGCACCGGGATGTCCAGTGGGAAGTGGTTCTACAATTCTGACAATACCTCTCATTATCTCCCCTGTTCCTAGCAGGTTCCTGAGATGGTGTTGGCTGTGCTCTGTTATGCGGCTGGGGGCGCAAGTGATAACCTGAATGAGGCTCCTTGCGAGAAGGCCCTGGTTGCTGATCAGCTGGTGAAGTAGCTGGCTGCAATGATGAAGCTCCTTTGTCTGGGGCTGGCAGGTCTGGGTTTTTCCGTTTCTGTCCCAGTACTTCGGTCTGTGCTGTCTGGAACCTTTTGGCGAACACGATAATCTGATCGAGTTGCTGGGCACCCTGCTCTGCCAGATACCGCCTCAATTCGGGGGACATGTTTGCTTTTACCTGTTCACACAGAACTAACTCCTCCAACCCTTCAAAAGTTTTCGCCAGTCCTGACAGTTCCCTCCACCGGGTTAGGTAATTTCTCACCCGCTCTGCAAACTGAGCAAAACTCTCTCCCTTCTCCGGCCTGCTCTCCCTGAACATGGTTTGGCATTTACGGGGTGTCCACTGAAATCTTTGCAATAAAGCATTTCGCAGTGCCTCGAAGTTGTTCTGATCGTCTATGAGCAGCTTATTATAGACGTCGTACGCATGACCTTTGAGTGATTGCGATAATTTTAGGCACCAAAGACTCTCATCCAACCCGTATGCCTTTGCCATTCTTTGAAATTTCTCCAAGAACACGTCAATCTTTTCATTCCCGTTAGGGAACGAGTCAAATGGGAAGCTCATGGCTGCCATCCGGGGCCCTCCGTTTCCTGAGGTGTCTCTCGCTCCTGCTCCAGGTGAATCTCCATTAGCTGAACTGCCTTCCAAAGATCGGTACTGCAGTTCCAGAGAACGCAGGGCAAGTTCATGCTGTCTCTCTGCTGCCTTCTCCACTGCTTCCCTTTCTGCTGCCTTCTCCTGTGCTTCCAATTTCCGAAGTTCCATCTCGGCCTGCCTCTCCGCTGCTTCCGCGGCGGCGGCCCTGTCCTCCTGCTGATGATGTCTCTCATTCTCCCTCATCATGTAGGCCTTAGTCTCCTCCTTACCCATTCCCATGTCCTGAGCAGCCTCTCGCCAGGCAGCTCGTAACTTGGCCATATCCGCCATCTTACCTGTAACTGCTGTAAGTTCACAAATACAGAGAAATGACAGAAAAGGAAAAGAGAAGGAACAACCTGTTACGTAATATAAAATACTCCCTCTATAACCGCTGTTCCAAAAACCCGACCTCAGACTAGCACCAAGTCTGAATAATAACCTAAACAAATTGTGTTAAGAAGTTACCAAAACCCGAAATTACCTTCCTGTTAAAGAAAAATATGTTGGTATGCCATCAATTACCTCTAAGTCATATAAATCAAAATACCACAAAAATCTACTAGACTGAAACCTGTGGAAAAACCTATAACTGGATCAGTTCTAATAGCTCAAGTCTAGGGGATATTTAAAGAAACTTTATTCTCAGAAAACTTTCTATAGAGACAATCTATGAATGTAGATCACAGAATTGATCTCAACAGAATGATCCACCGGATGATTGCCGTCCACTTGTCACGAAGTGGTTTTAAGTTTATAGAGTTTGCCTGAATGGAAGCAAGACCCTAGTATGAGAAAGTCTGAGAAGATAGAATTTAGATGGAAAATGACATGCCTGTGGATAGATGAGACTATTGGCTCAAGGGGTAGAACCAGGTTTTGACTCACCCTTGCCGCTTCGTGACTTCAAACTGGCTATAATCTCACCCTCCTCTGACTCCCTTTAAATACAAGGAGATAAGGTGTATAAAACGACCACAGACACCACTATACAGACGACATAAAGTAAGTATAGTAAAGAGTAGAAGCTGATCCAGTAAATATATTATATATATTTATTTACAAAAATAAAGCATTAAAATTTCATCATCAAGCAATCACATAAATATCGTGCGTTGTTGCACGGCCTGAAAAACCAAAGTACACATTAAATTGGATAGACACTAGAAAACCCCAACTCACATTCACTCTTTCTGTCACCCTGCTGAGGAACAACAAAAATGGTTAGTGATTAAAATTAACTCTACTTTTGTGGGGGCTGTCCACTTTAGCCTCCACTCTCTAACACAAATAAGATTCTACTGTCTCAGTCCGGTTGACTCTTCCTCAACGAACGACTACACCGCTTTCCACTTGTTAGGCGATATGCGCCGCTATCTAACACCACTGGAAATGCTAAAATAATAGACTTGGAGTAACACAATGGCTCAGTGTCTATCCGTCGAATGGATACTGAACAGACCCTATTGGTCCTGTCTATTTTCTCCCTCCTTCTCTCTATCTCTCTCTCCCTTGGTCTCAGTGTCTCTCTAACACTCGACGACTGATGATGCGGCATCCCCGTTACGCTCTTCTCTCGTTACTTTCAAGACCCAGGTATTTTATCCCTGTCACCTGTTCCTGAAATGGGTGATGATGATGAAGTTCTGGCGTCAAGCATGAGGTACTTGATAAACTGTCGACAGACTTCTCTGCTGCTGAATAGCTTCTATGATTTGCTCCTCTAACCCGCTCCAGATTTAGAGGCAAACACAGCCTTGATTTCTGGCTGTATACGATTTAACCCAGTCTCATGGCCACCTGCCGTGCTAGAGACTAAAATAGCGATGCTCTCGGCTGTATGATAAATAAACCCTGTTCCAGCTGAAGCATAGGGACTTCACTGCCAGAGACCATAGGTTATTTTCTTTTGCTCCTGGCGATAACTCGAGTACTCTGACCCTGAGATATGTCTTTTTGCAGTGGATAATTTTATTTGACAAAATTATGCTCCCCACTGTTTCCCCGTGACTCGCTGAAATTAAAAGGAAATGCGTCTATTGTATAACAACTCCAACATAATGCATCTCTAACCCATTAATCTTTATAACTCCCTTACTCAGTACTTCACTCGTCATGTACAACAATACAAAAAAATAATATTACCCATGTGGCACTTAAATCTCTCTCCTCCTCCCCTTCTCTCGTTCTGAAAAAAACGATACATAAAATATTTCTACCCACGTGTCTCTTCATTCTCACTCCTTCTCTCTATCTCTCTAAACTATAATCTGCCAGGTAATTAACCAGAAACCTCCCGACCTGTCTGCCTCTTATCTATTTGTTACGCGTGGCTACCCACGTGTTCAAACTAGGGAATTCCTTTGTCGAAATCCCGTGGCCTCCTTTTTAACATTTACACATGAGGTTTCCTACTTAAGCCCCAATTTAAATGAAATCTCGCTATAGGAATAGTTTACTCCTCTAAGCAGTATAGTCCACTTATAACATACATCTTTACTCTCCGACGGCATTTCTTACATTTTGGCATAATAAAATTTAGTGCACACAATCGATTCCCAATAAAATTACATTTATAAATACACAGGAATAAATGGTGGTTTTACATCACATTCTAAAAATATGAGCACACGTGTAGCTTATAACTTACCACGTTCCTATCTACTGCCAAAATCACAGAAAGAATAAGCACACTGTTACATTTACGTCGTTCTTCAAAAATGATAATGGATGGCACTATCGTTTTTAAAACCAAAAAGTTAATGTCCCTGAAGAAATTAACTACGGGCGAATTTCTCAAAGAACCCTCTAATGAATAAAACGATAATAAAATCCTACATACCAATTATCGCTGTTGTTCCCCGCAATGGAGACGATAAATACGACGTCTGACAATATTTCTTTCGATAGAGAACTTGGCCCGCCGTCTAACTGGCTATTTATACACACCGGGGCCACCCCCGCGTGTTCATTAATCTACGCACTCGGGCCAATTGAAACGCTTAGAAAAATAAACCTAACTATGAGCTGCGCCAATCAGATTTGAAAACAACGCAAACCGCGTGTCCGAAGATTGCGTCACGTTATGTGACGGCCGCGTGTTTCTGACTCGTCAAACCGGCGTGCCCGAAAATAGCGATTTCCGTAAACAACGGAAAATCGCGTGATCAGAAGAAAATAAAACTGGTCGAGTGTAAAATAAACCTACCATCATAAACGAACCCATTTAATTTACCTCCTCAAAAATACCAAACACGATATATATACAAATGAGAAGAAAAAATGATGAAAATTCAAAATAAAAGAACAGAATCAGGCCGGAAATACAAAATAGACGACAGAATCGGGCCGGTTGAAAGACAGAATTACAGTGCAGCATCACACAGGTAGACAATGGAGCTGGGTTAGCTGGGTACACAATCATGGCAGGTAGACAATGGAGCTGGGTTAGCTGGGTGCACGATCATGGCAGGTAGACAATGGAGCTGGGTTAGCTGGGTACACAATCATGGCAGGTAGACAATGGAGCTGGGTTAGCTGGGTACACAATCATGGCAGGGAGACAATGGAGCTGGGTTAGCTGGGTGCATGATCATGGCAGGTAGACAATGGAGCTGGGTTAGCTGGGTGCATGATCATGGCAGGTAGACAATGGAGCTGGGTTAGCTGGGTGCACAATCATGGGGCAGGTAGACAATGGAGCTGGGTTAGCTGGGTACACAATCATGGCAGGTAGACAATGGAGCTGGGTTAGCTGGGTGCACGATCATGGCAGGTAGACAATGGAGCTGGGTTAGCTGGGTACACAATCATGGCAGGTAGACAATGGAGCTGGGTTAGCTGGGTACACAATCATGGCAGGTAGATAATGGAGCTGGGTTAGCTGGGTACACAATCATGGGGCAGGTAGACAATGGAGCTGGGTTAGCTGGGTGCACGATCATGGCAGGTAGACAATGGAGCTGGGTTAGCTGGGTGCACAATCATGGCAGGTAGACAATGGAGCTGGGTTAGCTGGGTACACAATCATGGCAGGTAGACAATGGAGCTGGGTTAGCTGGGTGCATGATCATGGCAGGTAGACAATGGAGCTGGGTTAGCTGGGTACACAATCATGGCAGGTAGACAATGGAGCTGGGTTAGCTGGGTACACAATCATGGCAGGTAGACAATGGAGCTGGGTTAGCTGGGTACACAATCATGGCAGGTAGACAATGGAACTGGGTTAGCTGGGTGCACAATCATGGCAGGTAGACAATGGAGCTGGGTTAGCTTGGTACACAATCATGGCAGGTAGACAATGGAGCTGGGTTAGCTGGGTGCACGATCATGGCAGGTAGACAATGGAGCTGGGTTAGCTGGGTGCATGATCATGGCAGGTAGACAATGGAGCTGGGTTAGCCATGTCCTCAGAAGAGACCCCTGACAGCATCACTAATGCTAATATGCTGTGGGTGTCCCAAAGAAAGGCTGACCAAAAACAACTTGGTAGATTTGGTTTGATTTTAAGGACCATTGCACACGAACAAATCTATCAGTGCTCCGGTCTCCTCCGTTAGATCACATGAGGATCTTAGCCCAGTGCATGAACTCTGCAGCACCGGTGAGGATCCCAATGTGTGTATACAGGAAACACACATTCTATAAATATTTGTGTGGTGGGTAGGTTTCCTAATTTTTAAATTTAACTACTTACTTACTTACTTAGTCGTTCCTCTTCTACCGTGAGGTGTAGAGTATTACCCTTTCGGCTGTCTTCCTCTTGGCCTGGTTCCATTCTAGTTCTTGGTCCTTCAAAGATTTTCTAATGTTGTCCTCCCAGCGAACTCTGGGTTGTCCTGGAGGTCTTGATCCCTGGCTCTAAGTTTCCAATGCTTGTCATGGTAGCCGATCTTCTCCCATTGTGCAGACATGGCCAAACCATCTTAGTTGGGACTGTTCTACTTGGGCCTGCAGGAGCTGGGTTTTTAGGCCTTGACGTATCATTGGTTGCGGACCATTTAACTTGGTGGAGTTTTGTGGAACCTGAGACAAGATGCATGAACCAGAGTTGCCGCACTGCAGGAAGGATGGCAACAGACCAGGCAAAGTGGAGAATGTTTGTTGTTGCCCTTTAACTCTTTGAACCCGAGGTCCCGAAATTTCGGTCCGTGTGTAAATAATCCGTACCCCGAGCGACCGCTTTTTCGGCCTGACACACCTTGCTTAGCAGTACGGCGCCGGAATGGAAATGTGTCAAAAATCATAGGTCAGGAAGTACACGTCTTCAGGAATGTTAAACCAAAATGGCGGCGCCCACGACGTGATAATAATTTGCAATGTTTTAACTGTTTTCATAATGAAAAGGCGTGTTGAAAACCCAGGAAATAGCCGTTCTAAAAGGCTAACAACGGAACAAGCTGTTGAACTTGTGCTCAATGATTTGGAGGATGATGAATTAGATTTAGATGGTGATTATTGTGAAAGTGACATCGGAATATTCCAGATTCCATTTCTCCTGAGAGTAAAGCCATTGAATTTTTGGAACTTTTCCTCGACAGTAATTTCTGGCACAATTTGTGTGAGCAGACAAACAGACGTGCTGAGCAAGTAAAAAGCAAAAAGCCAACCAGCTACTATGCTAAAAATTATAAAGATGTAACAGTGCCAGAGGTAAAAGCATTCTTTGGACTGCGTCTTCAAATGGAGCACGGTGTGAATAAACCACGTTACGAAGATTACTGGTCCAGCTCATCTTCGAACTTCATTTCGCAAACTCCTGGATTTCGCACTGTAATGGAACGCGATCGCTTTCTTGCTATATGGACATTTCTTCATCTTGTAGATGAAGAGGACCCTGCTCTGGATAAAGCAGATAAACTGTACAAAGTAAGGCCCATGCTGAATTTGTTGCTTCCAAAATTTCGATATTATTATTCACCCTCACAACACTTGAGTTTAGACGAGGGCATGATCCCCACTAAAAGCAGACTTGCCTTCAAACAATACATAAAATCAAAGCCCATAAAGTGGGGAATAAAGGCTTACATGGCATGTGAAGCGAGCTCGGGCTATATTCTAAATGTGGAAATTTACACTGGAAAAACAGAGGATGTTATTCCAGAACTCGGTGTTGTTGGTAGTGTTGTCATCAGGATTTTGACTTCAGGTGATTTGGCAAACAAAAACCATATTCTTGTCATGGACAGATTTTATAACAGTGTAACTCTCTTTGACAAGTTATACAGTGATTATGGAACACTAGCAGTAGGGACAGCAATGACAAATAGGAAATATTATCCAAAAGAACTGTCAGGAAAGAAGAAAATGTGCAGGGGACAATCAGAATTTGTCTGTTTCAATAACATTGTTTGCCTTGTATGGATAGACCAAAGACCCATCAATTTTATATCTAATTATCATAACCCAACAGAAATGGGAACTGTTAGAAGGAGAAACAAGGATGGAACAACTGTGGATGTTCAAACTCCACAACTTTGTATTGACTACAATACTTTCATGGGTGGCTGCGATGTCAACGACCAAGTTTGTCGTCTCAATAAAATGCGCCGGCATTATCGCTGGCCTTGAAGGCTCATAGTGAAATTTTTCATGTGGGCATGCAATAATGCCTATATACTAATGAATAAATTCAATCCCCACAATGTAACTGGAAGACGTTACAGAACATTTGGTATGTTCATGAATGAAATCTGTTTATCACTCATTGGCGATTACAGAACAGCGGCAATGAAGCTTCACAACCGTGTTGATGCACATCAGAGGCTGCAAAATGTTGGCTTGCATCATCCTCAAGTGTCTCCACAAGCTACTGGCAATAACATTTGTGTTGTGTGTGCATACAAATTCAACAAACATGTTAGTGACTTCCCAGACATGGCCTACAAAGACAGACCATTCAAAAAAGTGAAGACTAAATTCTGGTGTAAATATTGTGAAAACTATCTGTGCCTAAAGGAAGGGTCTACATGCTGTGAGGACTGGCACACTAAGCAGGAATATTGGAGATGATCAGGTCAGTCAATTTAAGATAGAATAGTTAACACTGACTATATTGTTGTGTCACATTAACTAGTTTTGCTTATGTGTCTGTTTTGTGCATTTTTTGCTCAGGAGCCCAGGGGAATGGGATTTTACAGGCTGGGTGGCCAGGGTTCAAAGGGTTAAAACACCACTAGGCATGATGGTCACTGACTGCTTCATCAGTCACTGACTGCTTCATCAGTCACTGACAATGACTGCTTCATCAGTCACTGACAATGACTGCTTCGTCAGTCACTGACAATGACTGCTTCGTCAGTCACTGACAATGACTGCTTCGTCAGTCACTGACTGCTTCGTCAGTCACTGACACTGACTGCTTCGTCAGTCACTTACACTGACTGCTTCATCAGTCACTGACACTGACTGCTTCGTCAGTCACTGACACTGACTGCTTCATCAGTCAGTGGCAAATGATCCAAGAAGAAGTTCCCTGCAAGGGGACCAGCTACTGTGGTGGTTCCATGAATCATAAGGAACATAACAGAATGAGAATGATGATAAAGGCAGAAGGAATCATAAAAACCAACCTTCATGCCAATTTCCATGGGTTCCAACTCTGCAAATGGCACCTCTCTAGTCTCCAGTTCCCATAACAAGATAGCAAAGCTCCACATATCAGCAGCTCTCACATTGATGTCATCAGGTGACCTCTGTAAAGCTGTGTCCAAGAAACACCACTGCATATTTTTTTACAAAGCAACTTCAACACTAGCATTTTAGTAATGAATAATTTGCTGACAATAAACAAAACCCGCACATTTCATTGGACTCCAACATGTCCTACTGGCTTGCTTCACGATGCCAATTTACTCATATCATGTCAATACCTGACTTGTTGCTCTAATTTTTTACCTAAAGGTAAAGGTAATGCCTAAGCATATAATGCCATAGTGGAGAGTGAAGTGTTAAAAGTCCCAGAGTCTTGAGTTAGGGAAGGCAAAGGCAGCAAGGAACAATAACAGATACATTTTTAGAGATGCGTAGGCTGGAGCATGCCGTGACCTGGTTTCGAACTTGGTCCCTCTGCCTCAAGAAGAAAATGCTTCTTCCTCCTACACTCTTCTGATTTATACTCCCCTTCCTCATTTTTTTCTTTCTAATCACTCCTCTCGCAGCACCCAGTTTTCTGGACTGTTTTAAGCACTTTTTCTTTTCATTCTTCTATGTAGTTTTTTTTTCTATATTCCTTATAATTAATCCATCTCCTCTTATCAACCGTATCAACATTGTCTCTTCACTTCTCACCTCATTCCAAATAACAGGAAAGTTACATCAGTAATTAAGTCTATAAATGTCTGGGTTGTTTATGAGACCTTTATTCCATAGTTGTACATCATCATCATCTATTTTTGTTTGCCCCCCCTATGATGCATGAAGCCAGCACTGAAACTGATTCCCTTACAGGGAGTCTCCACTAAAACATTGATATGCTCCTGCAGTAGTGGCTTCTGTAGTAATCTGTTTACCATGATAAGTGTGCCAGGCCCCCCATGCTGAACACCTTTCATGACATAGTAGTAGTCCTATTCATTCTTTCTCCTTCAGAGACCCCCTGACAACTAAATGGGGCATAGCTGTGTATAGTGTTGTGAGAAGGCCACCACTAATGAGGCACTTATTTTTTCGGGGGTGCCTAGTTGGCTGTGTGTACTTTCATGATTCGCTCATGCAGAGAGGGAATATCGCCATTCAGTTGGTCAGCCTATCACTTCTATAGTTTTCTGTTGTCTAATGTCCTTCTTCTTTGTGTCTTACAAGTGCATGATATCTACCTATATTTGTTTATTTATTTACTGCTCGAAAGCCTCAGGTTTCCCTCTACATTGACACCCCCCCCCACCAGTTACAGTGCCTTACCTTCTGGAGCAGACCAAGCTGGAGAGAAAAGTTTCCCTTTCTCATGGAAAGAGAACTTGTAGTCAGCCATGTTGATTTTGGCAGTCAAATCCTCATCAATCTAAACAAATACAAGACAATGATGTCAAAATATGAATACTGTACCAAATAGTCAATCAATACCTTTTACCATCTTTAACCATAATCAGATGCAGGAGAAAATGAAAATTCTCGATGAGAGGTCACAACAAGTGGGCCTAAAAATACACAGGGAAAAGACAAAGATTATGAGAATAAATGCAAGAAATGATAACAAGGTTGAACTTGAAGAAACACCACTAAAGGATGTAGAATTGTACACATATCTTGGCAGTAATATAGACAGAGTTGGAGGGACACATAATGATATCAAAATAAGAATACAAAAAGCAAGAGGAGCTTTCATTGCATTGGGAAACATATGGAGAACAAGAGAAATCAAGTCCAACACGAAAATAAGAATCTTCAACTCAAATGTCAAGTCAGTCCTATTGTATGATGGCTCTGAGGCATGGAGAGCAACAAAAACAACCAAAAAGCTTCAGACTTTTATAAACAAGTGCTTGCGTAGAATAGGACTGAAATGGTATGACAAAGTCACAAATGTGGAATTGATGACAAGAACCAGACAAGTGCCAGTGGAACAAGAGTTGAGAAGAAAACACAGGCGATGGATAGAACATACATTGAGGAAACCTGTTGATAGCATTACAAGGCAGTCCTTGTTCTGGAATCCACAGGGAAAGAGAGGCAGAGGTAGACCAAAAAACACATGGAGAAGAGAACTGGAAACAGAGGTGAAAATGATGAGGAAAACATGGAAAGAACTTGAGCAGATGGCACAGGACAGGAAGTCTTGGCATGTGTTTGTTGAAGGCCTATGCTCCTCAGGGAGCTAAAGGGTACCAAATAGTACTGTACCTCAAAATCTACTACAATGTACTGTAAACTGTACCAGTTACATGATACTGTACCAAATATTTGACACTGTACCACAAACTCAACTAAAATGTACTGTGTACTGTACCAGTTGCACAATACAGTGCCATGAAATCTACTAAACTTTAATGTATATTTACCAGTTATGTGATATTGTACCAAAAAGACTAATAAAATGTACTGTACATTTACCAGTTATAAAACATTGTACCACAAAATCTACTGTATACTGTCCCAGTTATATGATGCTGTACCACAAAATCTACTACAATGTACTCTATACTGTACCAGTTATATAACACTGTACCACAATAAAAAAAAATTTACTGTATACTGTTTCAGTTATATGATAATGTACCACAAAATCTATTTTAAAAGTACAGTATATAGACTTAGAAAAAAAAGAGTCCTGTTTAAACATATTCAAATACATATCTTATTTGGTTAATTTGTACCGATGTTTTTCACACAGTAACATTCAGGCAAATGAAAAGACATCACCAAGTGTAAGTACAGAAAAGGGGATTCACACTCGAGGGAATGCAAAGTTCAGCACAGTTTTGCTTGCAGATGGAAACTAGTCTTGGTATATTTCACACCACATAACGAACACAAATAACAAATTATGTCTCAAAGCACATTAAATCTACAGGAATGAAGTGAAGGTTTAAAACAATGTTTACGGATCTACTTGTATTGTTGTTACCAAGAAATATCAATATGTCAATGATATAATGAATTACTGATTATTGATAACTAACCATCCACTTTTAATCTGTGCAACAGAATGTGTGGAATAATCATTTTCTATTCTTTAGTACAGTTGGTAACAATAGTATCACGAGAGGAAAGAAGGCATCAGATTAAGCTGGGAGAACAGGTCCTGGAACAGGTCACCCACTTTAAACACCTCAGAGCTGTCATAGATTGGAAGGGAGGCATCAAAGAAGAGTTGGCTACCTGAAGTGCAGCAGCTGGGAGACTTTTGCAGACCACAAATCGAGGATTCCTCAGCAAAAGAGAAGTTGGTAAGAATACGAAGATGGCTGTATACCGCTCCACCTATGTCCCAGTCTTGAAATATGGATGCGAGTCATGGGCAATGACTACAAACAACAAAAGCCAGATTCAAACCTAAGCAATAAGGTATCTGAGGAAGGTGGCTGAAGTAACAAGAAGAGACATGGACCACAGCCAGACGATACGTCATGGCCTAAAAACCCAACCCCTGCAAACCAAAGTAGAACAGTCCCAACTAAGATGGTTTGGCCATGTTTGCAGAATGGGAGAAGATCGGCTACCACAACAAGTATGGGAAACTAAGAGCCAGGGATCCAGACCTTCAGGACGACCCAGAGTCTGCTGGGAGGACAACATTAGACAATCTCTGAAGGACCGAGTACTAGAATGGACCCAGGCCAGGAGGAAGACAGCTGATAGGATAGTCTGGCGCTCTCTCTACCAAAACCTCTACACCTCACGGTAGAAGAGGATGTGTTCTTTAGTCTTCCTCTACCTCTCTTACCACGGGGATTCCAGAACAAGGACTGTCTGGTAAAGCTATCACTAGGTTTCCTCAGGAGTGTCCTATCCATCTCCAGCATTTTCTCATCTCTTTGTTCTACTGGTTCTTGACATCAGTTCCACATTAGTAATTATGTTATACCACTTCACTCCTCCTGTTCTACGCAAGCATCCACTATGAAAGCCTGTACCCTTTTGGTTGTTGATTTTGTTGTTCTCTATGTTTCACAGCCATACAACAGGACCGACTTGACATTTGAATTGTACAGAGATGCCAACAACATCAAAAGTGAATGAAGAAGAATTGAAAATTCTGATTTTTGTGTTGAACTTATTTCTTTTATCTCCACCATTTCCAAATGTAATGAAAGCTCATTTAACTATTAGTATTCTTAAATACTTTAAAATGTAATGAAATAACAGTTGTAAAATTATACAACAAATATACAACTTGACTCGATGTGCTGAAATTCGTAATACCTTTCTTTGCATTAAGGTCACCCATCATGTTTGTAATATCTTAAATAAATAAAAAGTCTGGGTCGTTTTTTGTGGTAAAATTCTATAGTTACATTAGGCTGTCATGTCCACTGTCCACAAAGCACTATTTTTGTGGTGCCTAACTGGAGGTGTGCTTAGTCAAGATTCACTCTCACAGTGAGGTAGTAGCACTGTTCAGATTGTCCTGGGTTTGAGTCCTTGGTAAGCCCATCTCTTCTGTTTTTTTCTCCTGTTGTCTAGTTTTCTACTTGATGTCTAACGAGTGCCTGCAAGATGCCTATTAGTATGTATTTTGCTTTCCTTTTTCATTCATTTAGTATTGTTACTTCAACAGCCTAACCTTTTGAAGTGATTTCCGCCATTTGCCAGAATCTACAGGATCTGCAAACATTAGAAACTTTAAGTTTATAGAACTAATTATTCGTTAATCAAAATCATTTTTGTTGTCAGTCAGTTTTTTTTTTTATTGCTGGTAATTCACTTGTAAAGTCATCTTGATCATTTCTTGTAGATAATACGTCACAGCCTTGAAACCCAGCCCCTGCAGACCCTAGGGGAAACAGCTCCAGTTGAAATGGTTAGGCCATGTCTGCAGAATGGGATAAGGCTGGTTACCATGGCAAACCAAGAGACAAGTATCCAGGCCCCCAGGACGACCAAGAGTTCACTGGGAGGACAAAATCAGACAATCTCTGAAGGACAGTGGACTGTATTGGAACCAGGCCAGGAGGAAGACAGCCAACAGGATAGCCTGGTGCTCTCTCTGGCTGACCTCTAAACCCCAAGGTAGACAATGAATGACTAAGTACGTAAGTAAGATTATCTCTTGTACCTGGCACTGAGTTTACACTATGAACATTTTGAACTGTTCCGGCACAACAGTTCCTTTACACTCAACTTTTGTTCCAGTTACCAGATTCCTGTTCCGAGTTGTGTCATGAGCAATTTAATTCTGATGATAATCATATATATCCATGGCATTTTAAAGCCTAATGTCAAATTCTTCTCTCACAGATTCTTCTCTGTCACTGGCTGGCGCAAAAAAAAAAAGTGGGCAACATTTATCTTTAAAGTAAGAAAAAAAAAAATGAGATGGAGGCACTTTTACAAATGAATATATGCTCGAAAGACAAGACAATTCAGGATATACCCTTTGTCAGCCACTGTCGCAGGAGATAAAGATGAGAAATATAGACAGGTTGTAACAAATATATGAAGGGTACAGCAAACAAGTGGAAACAAATAGATGGGAAAAAAAGAAGATGAGAGACACAGTAAAGTGAAAAAGAAGAAAGAACATGCATAACATGAGGAAACAGCAACACTAAATAAGCTAGTAAGAATACAGAATAAGAAAGAAATATTAATGCAAAGAATATGACTCCATATCCATTTTGTTAACTCCATATTTTGATTTTACAGTATCCCTTGTGTACCTTACTTGACAGAATTATGCCCAAACCTTCACCTTAAGCTGTGCTTTCGTCCTCATTTCCTTAGAACAGCATTAATATTTCTGTGCTTAGTTTTGCTTTACCTGTTCACTTTCATCTTCCACACTGCACAGTTTCATGACATTACTTTGACAGTTGTCAATTTCTGCTGCAGTCTGTGCATTTCTAACGTGTTTGAAGTGTTTTATTGTATTTGTGCCTATGTTAAATAGCACTTACATTTTCAGTATGCCCACTGTAATTTAGTGGATGTTAACTCAACAAAAAAACACAACAGTTCTACTTCCATACAGACTAACACACTGTTGGTCAATTGTACTCACAGACTGCTATGCATGTTACTATGCCAATATTAACAAAAGTACTTTGTAAGTTAATATACCAATATTAACAAAAGTACTTTCTAAGTAACTTTACCAATACTAACAAAAGTACTTTGTAAGTTAATATATCAATATTAACAACAAAGATCTGTTAAGTTACATATGGTCAGAACATCTGCCTCTACTGATACAGAAAATACTACACAAATCCAGAAAGAAAAACTAAGAAGTGTAAAAACTAAACAAAAATGCTGTTAAAACCAAACAAAGAAGCAGTGTACAGGTTGCTAATTGTTAAGTACTACATTTTTAGTGACATCATCACATTCCAAGGGCATCGTGTTAAATCTGGCGATACATTTTCAGAAGTTACAAACTTTCATATATAGGTGCTTGCGAAGAACAGAAGGATTAAAATGGTACGACAAGGTCGCTAATGTGGAACTGATGACAAGAACATGAGATGAGAAGAAGTTTCTGGTGTTAGATAGGACACACACACTGAGGAAACCTGTTGATAGCATTACAAGGCAGTCCTTGTTCTGGAATCCCCAGGGTAAGAGAGGTATAGAGAGACTGAAGAACACGTGGAGAAGAGAACTGGAGACTGATATGAAAGGAATGAGAAAGACTTGACATAAGGTTGCTGAGGGCCTATGCTCCTTGAGGAACTGATGGGTGATGATGATATTTTTAGACTTTGACTAATGATAACATTTCTCATCCAAACTGATCAACTTGATGCCCTTGAGCTTGTGGAGGTCATCAGCTAGACAAAAAAACAAAACCTTGGGCCTTTTTTTTTTTAAATAAAGAAAGGACTAACCTGGAATACTTGAAAAAAAATCCCCCCAAAATTAGTATTTCAAGTACAGTAAGTTATGCTTGTAGTAATAGGAATACTAAAATTATTAGTTATGATATGTCAGTACTGGGTGAAGAAACTGGTATTGTTGCACGCTAAATACACTTCAAAGAAAGGGAGAGAACAAGCCAGGCAAGTGCAGACTTGCGTTACCCCATTTAGGGTAGTGTCTCCTGTGGCATACTTTGGGTCGTCTACATTTATCTTAGCCAGGTCCTCGTCAATCTAGAAAAGTCCACTCAAATGTTTTACTGATAATCGGCAGAACAAAATAGTGGTGTTGATGAAACAACATATAAAACTGTGAATTACAGTACAACAAACATAAAATGTGAAAACACCAATACAACAAAATGGGAATGAACAAAAGAAAAATTACAACATTATAGTAAATATAAACCATTTGTAAAATCTATGAACATACACCTTATGAACTAGCATAAAGCAACATATTCAAATTTTAATGCTGAATGTGATGACAAAATTCAGAAAAAAAAAAAAAGATGAATATTTAGGTGTAAGAACAATATTTCACAGCAGAATTATTTATTTATGGTCTCGAAAAAGCCAAAAACATCTGCACTTAACCCTTTTGTGCTGTATTCCTGGGGGAATACCCAAAAGGACTCTGCCAGATTCCTGGTATATAGGGAATGGGTAACACATGTGAAAACCAAGGTCCAAAATAAAAATAATCAACCAATCACACTAAATTTAAGTAGTGAGTGTTGTATATTATAAATGTTCTGCAGCAAATTGCAGCTTTTGTTGACAGTGGTTGTTGTGAGTTCAGAAAATTTGACTATTTTTAGCAAGAAGCATGCCAATCAGGAAACAAGTACTTTGAGTGGGTAAGCCCTAGGTCTAGGCTGCTTACAGCTGCTCAGGTAATAAAAAATATATCATCATGAGATGACAATTAATAGAAATCTGGTGAAACATAACCCTAAAGTGAGTTAGAATCCAGTGATGATGAAAGTGTATCTGATAATGGTAACGAGCAGGACTTAAGTGACGCTGTGACTGGTGCCAGGGGGCGGTGTCCTCTATCAGCTGGTAGTGGATCCACCTGCTGGGCTGACTAGCATAGTAAGGCAGAATACTGGTGCTATATTTTTAGTAAGCCTATTACTGATAATGCATGAAATTTTATGGGTATTTGTGCAGTGGTTTTTATGTAATTGTTGTTTCTGTGACATGTGTGTGTTTTTGTACATTTCTGCTCAGGCACAGGGAGACGTAGCTGTCAGGGGATTAGGACTGCTAGAGTTAACCTAAACTACACTTTATTTTAACATGTTGAAAAACATTTGCTATACTGTACATGCAGACTATCTCGGAATGCTGAAAATGCCTTCTACACTCTCCATGAAGACTATCTTGGAATGCTGAAAATGTCTACTATGCTGTCCATGAAGACTATTTTGGAATGCTGAAAATGTTTGCTACACTGTCCATGAAGACTATCTTAGAAACTCCATGTACAACTTCACCTCAAGTCGAGTCCTCTTATGACAAGATTTATGGAAGCAGTGATCCAATTCTTTGTTGTAATTTCCCACTCCCCAACAAATGAAACACTATCAGTTACCAGTAAAAATATTCAGTAGTTTCTTCAATTAACATATTTTTAAAAAGTATGCCACTCAACCATCATATCTATCACAAGATATGGTATTTACGAAAATTAACTACAGTTTTGGCATCATTTGATTTGAGTTGCAGACAACTGCAGGTCAGTGAACCTCTGAAACACTGCTGCAAGGTATGAATTTAGGGATGATAACACGAGACTGGCTAATTTAAAAACAAAATTTGTTCATGCACAAATAAGAAACAGGGTATATGTTTGTGGTATTTAGTATCTTAAAGTCTGGATAAAATGTTAATAAAAGAATGGAAATGAACACTTCCCAGATAAATATTATGCTTCAAATTAAAACATAACAGACTGCCACCTATTTTATAGTCTAGAAAATATCGTTCACTTTTAATTGCTGAAAATACAAAGCTACTGTGCATATATCAGGAAAACAAGGAAATAAATTAGCTGATTCATCTAATTTTAATGAGGCACACTGAAACAATTGAGCACAATAAAGTTACAACAGATGGGCTTAAGGAGTTTGCAAAATATCTGGCTTCTGATGAGGGAAGAAAAAAACAACAGATATGAAAAAAAAATTAAATATTAAAATAAGATTTTGGATATTACAAAAGTAGAAACAAGTTTCACTACGTCACATCGGTGCCATATTGAAATAATATACTTGATATGACAAGCATACACAGTGTAGGACAAACGTTGACATATGAATTGATATATTGGAAACATTAAGCAAATAAAATTATGAGACGAGCAACATGTAAAAAATATGAGACGAGCAGTGAAATATGAACACAACCTATTAGATATTAAGTGTAAAATGTGGAAACATAACACTGGATATGACAAATGTAAAATGTGGAAACATAACACTGGATATGGCACATAGTAAATGTAAAATGTGGAAACAATATAGGATATGACAAATATAAAATGTGGAAACATAACATAGGATATAGCAATTAGCAAATGTAAAATGTGGAAATGTAACATAGGATACATCACACAGCAAATGTAAAATGTGAAACAATATAGGATACGTCAAATGTAAAATATGCAGATGACATTGCACTACTAGCACATTCACATCAACACATCCAGGAAAAAACGGATAGACTTAATAAGTTTAGCCAGCAGGTGGGCTTGAATATCAATTTAAAGAAGTCTGAGGTCATGACGCTCAATGTGAGCAACCCTGAGCCCATATCAGTAAGGAATCAGCAATTGGTACAGACAGATACCTTCACATACCTAGGAAGCATAGTAACACCAGATGGCGGGGCAGGCAAAGACATCAACATCAGAATGAATAAGGCAAGAACAGCCTTCTTTAGCCTAAACAACATCTGGAAGTCCTCCCAATACAGCACAAGCACAAAATTAAGATTATATCAGAGCTGTGTGCTTTCTGTGCTTCTCTATGGTGCGGAATGCTGGAGAGTTACAGAGAAGGAAATGTTGAAATTGTCCTCTTTTCACACAACATGCCTAAGAAAAATTTACCGAATCTTTTGGCCAAATACCATCACTAACCAAGATCTGCTTACTCATAGCAAGCAAGAGGACATGCACACCATCATAGCTGGCAGACGCTGGAGCTGGGTTGGTCATGTCCTCAGAAGAGACCCCGATGCCATCACAAGAACAGCTATGCTTTGGACCTCTGAAGGAAAATGAAAGAGAGGCCGACCAAAAACAACCTGGCGGAGGACTGTGGAGGCTGAGATGCAAAGAATGAACCAGAGTTGGGGCACTGTACGAAGGATGGCCACCGACCGAGCAAAGTGGAATCAATTTGTTGTTGCCCTACAAGACGCCACTAGGCGTGATGGCCACTGACTGCTTTGACGGTCGGCGGCTAAGGATCAAAGAAGAAGAAGAAACGTAAAATGTGGAAACATAACATAGCATATAGCACATAGCAAATGTAAAATGTGAAACAATATAGGATATGACAAATGTAAAATGTGGAAACATAACATATGATATAGCACACAGCAAATGTAAAATAATATAGGATATGTCAAATGTAAAATGTGGAAACATAACATAGGATATAGCACATAGCAAATATAAATTGTGAAAACATAACATAGGATATAGCACAAAGCAAATGTAAAAACATAACACAGGATATAGCACAGCAAATATAAGATGTGGAAACATAACATACGATAAAGCACATAGCAAATGTAAAATGTGGAAACAATATAGGATATGACAAATGTAAAATGTGGAAAAATAACATAGGATATAGCACATAGCAAATGTAAAATGTGGAAACGTAACATAGGTTACAGCACACAGCAAATGTAAAATGTGGAAACAATATAGGATATGACAAATGTAAAATGTGGAAACATAACATAGGATATAGCACACAGCAAATGTAAAATGTGAAACAATATAGGATACGTCAAATGTAAAATGTGAAACAATATAGGATACGACAAATGTAAAATGTGGAAACATAACATAGGATATAGCACACAGCAAATGTAAAATGTGAAACAATATAGGATACATTAAATGTAAAATGTGGAAACAATATAGGACACGACAAATGAAAAATGTGGAAACATAACATAGGATATAGCACACAGCAAATGTAAAATGTGAAACAATATAGGATACGTCAAATGTAAAATGTGGAAACATAACATAGGATATAGCACAAAGCAAATATAAATCGTGGAAACATAACATAGGATATAGCACAAAGCAAATGTAAAAACATAACACAGGATATAGCACACAGCAAATGTAAAATGTGCAAACAATATAGGATATGACAAATGTAATATGTGGAAACATATATGCTGTCACTTACCATAACATGTTTACTGGTCAGAATAAAGTTTGGTATCAATGGCTCCATCGAATGCAAAAACTCCATTCCACGTGCAATGTCAATGGCAAACCTGAGAGCTTGGTTCTGGTCGACTACGATACCTGCAGCACACAAGGATTTCAAACATAAAACAAGATCCATTTGACAAGCATGTGTTACACAGGGTGTCCCAAAAGTTTCTATACCCCTTACCATGAACAAACCTGTAATAAACTCACTCTTGAGGTACTCTAAGCAGAAAATCATTCAAGCAGATATGAAACAACAGACCAACTTAAGCAAGATATTCACACTGCATTCCAATGCATCACAAACCAAATGTTAAAAAAAAAATTATAATAATCGGACATGATGTTAACCTAAACAGGTTATTCTTTCACCTCTCAAAAGAGCACTGGCCTTTGGTCACACTTATGCCAAGTCTTCCTTTCCCATGCCATCATGTCTTATTCACCCCCTTCATGTTTGTTTCCAGTTCTCTTTTCCATGTGTTCTTTGGTCTTCCTCTACCTCTCTTACCCTGGTGATTCCAGAACAGGGATTGTCTTGTAATGCTATCAACAGGTTTCCTCAATGTGTGTCCTGTCCATCTCCAATGTCTTCTTCTCATCTCTTGTTCCGCTGGCACTTGTCTGGATCTTGTCATCAGTTCCACATTAGTGATCTTGTCATCAGTTCCACATTAGTGATCTTGTCATCAGTTCCACATTAGTGATCTTGTCATCAGTTCCACATTAGTGATCTTGTCATCAGTTCCACATTAGTGATCTTGTCATCAGTTCCACATTAGTCATCTTGTCATCAGTTCCACATTAGTGATCTTGTCATCAGTTCCACATTAGTGATCTTGTCATCAGTTCCACATTAGTCATCTTGTCATCAGTTCCACATTAGTGATCTTGTCATCAGTTCCACATTAGTGATCTTGTCATCAGTTCCACATTAGTGATCTTGTCATCAGTTCCACATTAGTGATCTTGTCATCAGTTCCACATTAGTGATCTTGTCATCAGTTCCACATTAGTGATCTTGTCATCAGTTCCACATTAGTCATCTTGTCATCAGTTCCACATTAGTCATCTTGTCATCAGTTCCACATTAGTCATCTTGTCATCAGTTCCACATTAGTCATCTTGTCATACCACTTCCATTCTTATATTCTACACAAGCATCCATTAATGAAAGTATGTAACTTTTTGGTTGTTGTTCTCCATGTTTGAGGTAGCACACTAGGACAAGGAAATAACATAAGTAACGACCAAAAGGTCTTCTGAAAATGAATTAAAACAGCGAAGAAAAAATTATACAAGCCGTAAATAGAACTGATGTTGTAGCTCCGCTTAATCCTAGTGAGAAACAGATTTAAGTTACCTGCCCTAAGAAATCAAGGTTTAAGTTATCTCCCCTAAGAAATCAAGGTTCAAGTTACCTGCCCTAAGAAATCAAGGTTTAAGTTACCTGCCCTAAGAAATCAAGGTTTAAGTTACCTGCCCTAAGAAATCAAGGTTCAAGTTACCTGCCCTAAGAAATCAAGGTTTAACTCATTCCATCCAAACTGGCACGTCACGCGCCAGATAGGAGTTCTGATCCGTCCATGGCGCGTGGCGCGCCAATGTGATATATGTCGAATTAGAACGGAAAGTTATAATATACCTAGCAACTAGCCAGTTTTTAAATCATTTCATTACATCTGGCACATGTTTGTGGAAGTTTGTGAGCGGAAAAAAAATCTGTGAAGCTAAAATTGTGTGTTTTATATCCATTTCTAATCCTTTGTTTACAAACAAAATGGATCGATGTGGTTTTGAGAAAAAAATCATAAAAATTACATCCATGAAGTGATAGTGATAAAAGTTTCCAGATATGTTTCAAACTAAATGTGCACTGATATTCTTAATATTTTATTGCCGTACATTAATTGGGAACTGAAAAATTTAAACTTAAGTATACAATTTTATTAAATTTTTTAAACATTTTTATTTCGTCCATGGCGTGTGGCGCGCCAATGTGATATATGTTGAATTAGAACGGAAAGTTATAATATACCTAGCAACTAGCCAGTTTTTAAATCATTTCATTACATCTGGCACATGTTTGTAGATGTTTTTGAATGGAAAAAAATCTGTGAAGCTAAAATTATGTGTTTATATCCATTTCTAATCCTATGTTTACAAACAAAATGGATCAATGTGATTTTGAGAAAAAAATCATAAAAATTACATCCATGAAGTGATAGTGATAAAAGTTTCCAGATATGTTTCAAACTAAATGTGCACTGATATTCTTAATATTTTATTGCCGTACATTAATTGGAAGCTGAAATATTTAAGTTTAAGTATACAATTTAAAAAAAAATTTTAAACACTTTTTTAATCAAGTCTACACTTCACAAGACATAACACACACCTATTCATATTAATTAATTAAATGAAGCAATTCATAAGATTCTCCAGTCAATTTCACACATTTAAATGTATAACACAAGTACCTACTGAACTTATGTATTTGTCCACTGTCTGTTTTTAAAACCTCACCTGTCTGAAAAAATTGCATAAATTTTCGGGCCTGGGTAAAACCCAAAAACAGCCTGGGAGGGATTGAATTAAGTTACCTGCTCTAAGAAATCAAGGTTTAAGTTACCTGTTCTAAAAAATCAAGGTTTAAGTTACCTGCCCTAAGAAATCAAGGTTCAAGTTACCTGCCCTAAGAAATCAAGGTTTAAGTTACCTGCCCTAAGAAATCAAGGTTTAAGTTACCTGTCCTAAGAAATCAAGGTTTAGGTAATCTGTCCTAAGAAATCAAGGTTTAAGTTACCTGTCCTAAGAAATCAAGGTTTAAGTTACCTGTCATAAGCAATAAAGGTTTAAGTTACCTGTCCTAAGAAATAAAGGTGTAAGTTACCAGCCCTAAGAAATCAAGGTTTAAATTACCTGCCCTAAGAAATCAAGGTTTAAGTTACCTGTCCTAAGGAATAAAGGTTTAAGTTACCTGTCATAAGCAATAAAGGTTTTAAGTTACCTGTCCTAAGAAATACAGATTTAAGTTACCTGTCCTAAGAAATCAAGGTTTAGCTCTTTAACCCCCAAGAGCCAGTATACTGTACTTCCCGCTAGACCCTTTTGGCCCAATCAACAGTATACTGGCTTTCGTATCTCTTGATCCTTTCTAGGGCTGTTTTCTAATTTTGACAACTCAAAAACGCTATTTTCTTAAAGTATAGCCATCCATTATGGACTTTTGTTATTTATGAATATGAACATTTAAAAACATTATTTCCAAACAAAAACAATAAAAACATACTGGTATGGCCATTTTTGTTTGGGCCAAACCCACTTTTTTGCTTGGGACTGAAAGAGTTAAGTTACCTTCCCTAAAAAATCAAGGTTTAAGTTACCTGTTCTAAGAAATAAAGGTTTAAGTTACCTGTCCTAAGAAATCAAGGTGTAAGTTACCTGTCCTAAGAAATAAAGGTTTAAGCTACCTGTCCTAAGAAATCAAGGTTTAAGTTACCTGTCCTAAGAAATCAAGGTTTAAGTTACCTGTCCTAAGAAATCAAGGTTTAAGTTACCTGTCCTAAGAAATCAAGGGTTAAGTTACCTGTCCTAAGAAATAAAGATTTAAGTTACCTTCCCTAAGAAATAAATGTTTAAGTTACCTGTCCTAGGAAATGAATGTTGAAGTTACCTGTCCTAGGATATAAATGTTGAAGTTACCTGCCCTTAGAAATAAAGGTGTAAGTTACCTGCCCTTAGAAATAAAGGTTGAAGTTACCTGAACTAAGAACTAATATTCAAGTTCTCTGTCAAACTACATAAATAAAAATTCAAATTGTCTGTCCAAATAAAGACAGTTTCAAGCTGTCTGCCATAATAAATGTTTCTTTATCTGACCTAAAGGTCTTTAATATTTGGACATGCGCCCTAATATAACCGACTAGTTTGAACGGGAAGCGCCTCGCAAAAACGAGGCAAAATTTTATTTAAAAAAAAATCTTTACAATCCAGTATGGACCACAAACCTGATTCCCCATGCAGAGTGTTGTAAAGTGAACCAAAAGGCATAAACTGGCTGATAACAACTAGATCAGGTGGATCTTTGGGAGCACAACAGCCCAGAACTGGCAACACATTTGGGTGATTGAAGATTCTAAAATAGGGAAAACATTTTGTTAACACTAAATGATGATTAAGGTAAGCCTGCATTGTTAGCACATTTGGGTTATGTCAAAGTTCAAAGATGAACAAGCAAAAAAACAAAAACAAAACGAAAAACAATACTTTCAAAAAAATTAACCCAGCATGGCCAGTAAATTAGGGGATGACCAACATCATTAATACCTTCAGTGACCCATCGAACATAGTCCTTCAACAAACACATAAAAAGCTTTCCTGTGCTCAATGTCTTTTAATATCTCCTTTCACTTCTGTCTCCAGTTCTCTTCTCCATGTTTTTTTTTAAATCTCCCTCTATTTCTCATATACTGGGGATTCTGGGAACAGGTTCTACCTTAGAATACTATCAACAGCCATTGTGTCCTCTCCATCAGCAGATGACATTGAATATTCAATACAGCAACCACACACACTCAGTTAACACATTAGAGTGAATAAAGATTCTAAAACTGTGAATAAAAAAATAGATGACTGAAATAATCAAAACAGCAGCTTAGTACAGGCTGCATAGTTCTGGCGGCTGAAGACCGTAAATTAGTTGTAAAAAAAAAATGTAAATCCTGGAAAACGATGGACTACAAAGAAAATTTAATAAAATCACACAAACAATAAATTGAATACACTATATATCATCACGTCCCTTTTTGGTCCTTATGGAGCATGTATCCACCATTGAAGCAGGTTCATCTACAGGAAGCATGTATTTGCTCTTGGCGTGGTAGTTTCTGTAGTACTCTTGTCTTACATAATAAGATTGCCAGCCTCACGTTAGTCACTTCTGACAGGATGTGCCTGAGGGAGCAGCAGTACTAATCTGTACGAGTATTCTCAGGGCGTTACACTCAATTTTCTAATGATAATCCATATCGGATTCTGTAGAGAATGTTTTTTTTAAGATTGATTATTTTTTAAGTCTCCATAGAGAAAATGTGCTGGCCTCTTGTAACAGTTGTACCAGGTTTGAAACATGGTGGCATCATCTCCAGTTTATCCAGCTGTACATGAGTATATTCCCAGTAGCAACATACGGCTGCGAGACTTGGACACTCAATAAAACAGTTGCAAAAAAGATTACATCATTTGAAATGAAATGCTACAGAAGGATGTTGAGAATAACCTGGAAAGAAAAAAAGACCAACAGAGAAGTACTGCACTCACTAAACGTACAGGAACATTGGCTCCTAAATACCATCACAATAAGGAAGCTGAAATTTTTCGGTCATATAAAAAGACATAATAGCCTGGAAAAAACAGTGATGGAAGGCAAGGTCCCTGGAAAAAGGGGAAGGGGTCGACCTAGACGACGGTGGACCCAGGACATCACAGAGAGTCTGAACTTGTCTTTGGCTGATGCAGGTCGACTTGCCCAGAATTGTGATGCGTTCAGAGCAGCTGTAATGGAGACAACATTCTGGAAAGAATACGTCACATGATGATGACATGGGTACCAGACTGCTCTTGAGTTTGGGAAGGAAAAGGCAGCAGAGGGAGGGAAATGGTCATTCCACCTCTCAAAGCTGGACCTAATTTAGTGAAGTCTCTATCACTTCACTCCCCTCCCTACAGCAGTATCAGCTATGGGATTCCGTTACGATTTTTTAATACAGAAACTTGATGGACAATGTGTACAACACTTGTGCTTTATACAAATCAAAGGGGATGAGTCTCTCGTTAAAGCCACCCCATTTGAGTTTATAGGTCTTCATTCTAAAATGACAAATATAGTATGTGCATAAATCCGTGATGGTTACATTAAAAACAATAAAAGGCACAGTGTGTAACCTCAGTTTAGGAAATTCCTCATTGAAGTCACGGATGTTTCTGTCCGTAACTGTCCTCATGTTAAGAATTTTAGCAACAATATCATTTCCTTGCCAGGAGCCTCGCCAAGTCTGAGGAGACAAAAACAACAAAATATGATTTCCTACAAAACCAGGTTGTGTTAAACGCATAAGATGGTCACGTAACTAGATAATAACCAATGCAGCTGGATACTGAAAAGAATACCATAGAGATGAAAAGGAAAGCCCTCAATAACCAACTCAAGACATGCCAGGGCTCCAAATTTCAGGTCATCAGGCACATCATCACCACCCTTCAGCTGCCCAAGGAGCATAGGCCTTCAACAAACTTATGCCAAGTCTTCCTGTCACATGACATCAGCTCAAGGTCTTTCCATGTCTTCTTCATGCCCTTTTTTTGTCTCTCTTCTCCACGCGTTCTTTAGTCTCCCTATACCTGTCTTACCCTGGAGATTCCAGAACAAGGACTGCCTCGTAATTCTATCAACAGGTTTCCTCAGTGTGTGTCATTTCTATATCTGGCGTCTTCTTCTCATCTCTTCTTCTACTGCCATTAGTTTGGTTTATGTCATCAGTTCCACTTTGGTGATCTTGTCATACCATTTCAATCCTCCTATTCTAAGCAAGCAGTCATTTATGATATTGAGGCACTAGCCAGACTAAAGTTCTTTGGCCGACACTACTTTTCAAAGGTAATTTATAATTTTTTAATGGTGTCGTCTTGCAGGCATATCTTCTTCCTCGTTCGTCCTGAAAAGGACGTTGGTTGCGTTGTGTCTGTTTACACCAGAGCTGCAATATCTGCGCCTTTTGGCCGACACATCCGACTTTAGCACGGCATTTTTAGGGACCGGGTTTGCCTTCCCTCTTCGATCCCTACTCTCTCAGCCAGACTGCAGTGATGCAGCCTGTTTCCAGGACCACCACGTGGAGGTGGAGTAGGATCTTGGTCAGCTCTGGTTCGCTGACCCCGACGCAAGCAGTCAAGCTATGGGTCGCTGACTGCATTCTCTATTGCTGCATCTTTGGGTCCCTTGCAGGCATACCAGCATCAAGAGGTTGGGGTGACCAGTTCCTGTCCTTGCTGCCTCTTCCTTCCCTAACTCAAACAGCAGTCAGATACCCATTTACAGCTGGGTAGACTGGAGCGTACAGTATAAAATATTATTACAGTCACTGAAAAACAAATATGAAGTATGAAGAGGTAAGTGAATTGACAGCCATAGTATAGTATCTCCCATCGGTGTCTGGTTGCCGGCCAAAAACAGGACAGCTCAGGCTCGCGAACACATTTTATTGTACATCAGGTTTGTATGCCCCACGCAGTTCCTGGTACAACTTCAGCACTCCCCCTGACCTCAGCTGACAACTCCATCACTTACTTCACAACTTCAGCATTCACCTAACCTCGGTTCAAAACTTCATCATGTAACTCACAATTTCAGCACTCTCAATCAGCTCAGTTCACAACTCAGTCAACAACTCCATCACTTACCTCACAACTTCAGCACTCCCAATCACCTCAGTTCACAACTCTATCACTTACCTCACAATTTCAGCCCTCCCAATCATCTCAGTTCACAACTCCATCACTTACCTCAGAACTTCAGCACATGCCTAACCTCAATTCACATCTTCAGGACACATCCCATAATTCCATTCCCTACCTCAATTCTCCACCACTTACCTCACCAGAGTGTGTTTTGGCTATATGTCCAACCAACTGAAGCTCCTTGATGTCAATACCAGTGTGTCGTGACAAGACTGCATCACCTTCAAAAAATTATACCAATAACACATGACAACAGGATTACTTATTAAGCACACAATACTTTCAGTTGTGTCTGGAAAGCATGTGCTATTTCACAGTACTGTGACAATACCACCTAAATCACAGCTTTTTAACAGTGGTCCACAGCCCTTAGGGGGTCCATGAATAGATTCCAGGGGGTAAAAGGTAGTCCTGTAGCAGATAATGTTATAGAGGAGTGAAGTGTTAGATGCTTCTCCATACTAGGTCCAGTATCGAGACGTGGCGTGATTAGTTCCCTTCCTTAACTCAAAGTCAGGTGCCTATCTACAGATGGGTAGACAGGAGTGTGTCAGTACCGTGATTCAAACCCGGTACCTTTACCACGACAGACCAGCTCTCTAAACAATCTGTTAATCAGATGCTATTCCAGGGGGTACATGCACATAACATAAACGTATGAAATTATTCACTAAAACGATATTGTTGTTATGGCCGATAATCACTAAAGGTCTCCAAAGAGTCTTTAAGGAAACAAGCCGCACTATCCTGTAAACTGGGCAAAACAATACAAATAAAAATCTTCTTGAAACCACTAAAGACGCAACTCCGTCCTTAGACAAGTCAGGAATACACAAAATAAACTGCAAAGATTTGGTCTTATTATTCAAGACATTTCTTTTCTTACTAGCAATAGATTGGGTTATGAAAACATCGACATCACACAACAGAAATGGAATTCAGTGGAATCTGACCAAACAGCTTGAGGATGTGGGTTTTGCAGATGACTTGGGTCTTCTGTCCCATAACTAAAATCAGATGCAAGACAAAATAAAAATATTTGATGAGAGGTCACAACAAGTGGGTCTGAAAATACACTGGGAAAAGACAAAGAAAATGAGAATAAATGCAAGAAATGATAATAAGGTTGAACTTGAAGAAACACCACTAAAGATGTAGAATTGTACACATATCTTGGTAGTAATATTGACAAAATTGTAGGGACAGACAATGATATAAAAATAAGAATACAAAAAGCAAGAGGAGCTTTCATTGCATTGGGAAACATATGGAGAACAAGAGAAATCAAGTCCAACACGAAAATAAGAATCTTCACCTCAAATATGAAGTCAGTCCTATTGTATGGCTCTGAGACATGAAGAACAACAAAAACAACAACCAAAAGGCTACAAACTTTCATAAACGGGTGCTTGCGAAGAATAGAAGGATTGAAATGGTATGACAAAGTCACAAATGTGGAACTGATGACAAGAACCAGTGGAACAAGAGTTTAGAAGAAGACGCTGGCGATGGATTGGACACACACTGAGGAAACCTATTGATAGCATTACAAGGCAGTCCTTGTTCTGGAATCCCCAAGGAAAGAGAGGCAGAGGTAGACCCAAAAAACACACGGAGAAGAGAGCTAGATATAGAAATGAAAATGATGAGGAAAACATGGAAAGAACTTGAGCGGATGGCACAGGACAGGAAGACTTGGCATGTGTTTGTTGAAGGCCTATGCTCCTTGGAGAGCTAAAGGATATTGATTGATTGATTGATTGATTGATTCAAGTCAAAAAAATAGTAAAGAATTCCTGATCTAAGTTAACTTAGCAATGAATGTTGCAATTTGCTTTAAGTACTGAGGCTACCAGCCTCATGCATAATTGAACTTGCACCTATTATAACATGCCTTGAAATATAAGAATATGATTTTAAAGTGTCACACAGTATCGAGAGACTCAGTATCAGATGGGCAGAAATAATTACATTAATAAAAACACAATACCTGCAGAAGGAAACTAGATCAGCTGAAGATAAAAGAGAGAAAGTGGAGATGGATTGGATATATCTATAGGAAACCAATATAACAATACAGCCAGACATGGCATTTGACGTGAACCAACGGGGAAGAGAAAAGTGGGCAAAGCAAAGAAATCCTGAACAGGAATGGCAGAACAAGTCAAAGGAAGTGGAGCCACATGGGCAGATTTTTAATTAAGACTGGCCTAAATAAAAATCAGTAGCAAGCAATAGTTGCAGTACTACATCCCAAAGATGTATGAAGATGTCAAAACACTGGTTAACTATGAAGAGATGTGAATATATAAGTAAAAAATGCCTATTAATGTGAATCTGCTCACAGCCGCTGACCCAAAGAATAATGTGAATATACTTCCCTAATCATTTTTTCCTTCAGGTTTTTGCCTTCTTGTGGTCAGGCACATTTCAACCTAGACTGAAGTCCACTGGTTATATCATAGCGCAACGCCCATTTAAAAATAAGTGAACTCTGTCAACTGTAGTGCATTCTAGCAAACCCCGGAAAAGCTATTGGCTGAAAATGGATGTTTGGGCTGAAAGATGCAGATATCGCAGCCCATCTGTAAACTGCGGCAAAGCATATCTGACACTCAAATAGAGCGAACGAAGAAGAACTTTAGTACAGTGTTGATGAAGAACTTTAGTACAGTGTTGATGAAGAACTTTAGTACAGTGCTGATGAAGAACTTTAGTACAATGTTGATGAAGAACTTTAGTACAGTGTTGATGAAGAACTTTAGTACAGTGTTGATGAAGAACTTTAGTACAGTGTTGATGAAGAACTTTAGTACAGTGTTGATGAAGAACTTTAGTACAGTGTTGATGAAGAACTTTAGTACAGTGTTGATGAAGAACTTTAGTACAGTGTTGACGAAGAACTTTAGTACAGTGTTGATGAAGAACTTTAGTACAGTGTTGATGAAGAACTTTAGTACAGTGTTGATGAAGAACTTTAGTACAGTGTTGATGAAGAACTTTAGTACAGTGTTGACGAAGAACTTTAGTACAGTGTTGATGCAGAACGTTAGTACAGTGTTGATAAAGAACCTTAGTACAGTGTTGATAAAGAACTTTAGTACAGTGTTGATAAAGAACTTTAGTACAGTGTTGATAATCACTAAGTCATGAAGAGGACTACTATTGTCTATCAGCTAGCAGTCAAACCTTGAAAAAATAAAACTGCTGGCACTTGTAGCGTTGATAAAACTAAGTCCTGAAAAGGACTAATAGTATCTAGCCACTAGCATGATGAAGGACTGACAAGGGCTTGTCCTGACAAAAGACTGCTAGCCACGCAAATGCTGCATGCATTGCCAGGACATTGATACTTCATTAACAAAGGCAGTCATTGTGTCAGACTCTCAGTCCATGCTTCCAGAGGTTCAAAATGGTTGGCTGCAGCATGAATGGAAAACATTCATAGAAGCTTCGGGGCCCAAAGATGCAGCAATAGAGAATGCAGCCAGCGACCCATAGCTTGACTGCTTGCATCAAAGTCAGCGAACCAGAGCTGACTAAGACCCTACTCCACCTCCACGTGGTGGTCCTGGAAACAGTCCGCATCACTGCAGTCTGGCTGAGCGAGTAGGGATCGCAGAGGGAAGGCAAACCCGGTCCCAAAAACTGCCATGCTGAAGTCAGATGTGTCGACCGAAAGGTGCAGATATCACAGCCCTGGCGTAAACAGACACAACGCAACCAACGTCCTTTTCAGGACGAACGAGGAAGGAAGAAGATAGAAGCTTCGAGTGTGCAGGAGCTGGCATGGATCTACTGTCCTGGTCATGCAGGCGTATGCGGTAATGAGAGAGCTGACAGACTAGCATCAAGAAGAGCACACACAGTGGGAACACTGGATATGGAAAAGGGACAGATATTGAGAACAATTAATATCGCCTGTTAGAAAATGACACTGCAATAGATGAATCATCAAGGTTAAGACTGTTTGAATTTGGCATGAAACACAGAGATACACGTATGAGAGGATGCATCCGTTGTGAATACAACCAGCGAGCTACAGGAATAGTTAGCATTCACACTCTTTGACATATGTTCTTGTGATGGCATCGGGGTCTCTTCTGAGGACATGGACAACCCAACTCCAGTGTCTACCAGATATGATGATGCATGTCCTTTTCATTACTCCGAGTAAGTTAAGTAGTTCTTGGTTTGTGACAGTATTCACCCAAAGGATTCAGAGAATTTTCCTTAGGCAGATTATGTGGAAGGAGGACAGTTTTGACTTTTCCTTCTGTGTTACTCTCCTGCATTCTGCACCATTCAGAAGCACGGAAAGTACACAGCTTACATATAATCTTAATTTGGTGTTTGTGCTGTACTGGGAAGACTTCCATATGTTGTTGAGAATAGCAAAAGCTGTTCTCGCTATATATATATATATATATATTTATATTATTTATTTTAAAGTCCCCAAAGTCATTACGGACAACTATATTTACTTCACTCGTGTTAGTCCCCAGTCACTAGTGATATGTATGTTCCTTTTTTAAAGTCCCTCATAGATGCTAGGGACACACAAAGGACACGTTTATATACATCCATTTTTCAGTCTCTATTGGTGTTAAAACAGAAATCAGAAGAAATCTTGTCCGAGGAACAGGCTGGCTTTAGACCAAAAAGAAGTACCTCAGAACAAATCTTCAATATTAAATTACTGATCGAAAAACATCTCCAGCATCAACGCGATTTATACCATAACTTCATCGATTTCACAAAAGCCTTCGATCAAGTCTGGCATGAAGGCTTATGGCAAATAATGAGAAAATTCAATTTTGATAACAACATCATAGATATCATTGAAGCACTATACAAGGACGCAGGCAGTGCTGTTTTTGCAAGCAATGACATTGGAGAATTCTTCAAAACAACTGTAGGAGTTCATCAGGGATGTATCCTGTCCCCAGTGCTCTTTAATATATATCTAGAACATATTATGCAGGAGGCTCTCTACGATTATAAAACAACCATATCGATTGGAGGCCGACCTCTTTGCAATCTACGTTTTGCTGATGATATCGATCTTATAGCTGGAACAGAATCAGAACTTCAAGACCTTACCTCTAGACTGGAGAAAGTAACAAGAACGTATGGGATGGAAATTAATATAGAAAAAAGCAAGATATTGGTGAATAGCCATAAGAAACATGTTCCGACCAATGTTACATTAAATGGGCAAATGTTAGAAGAAGTGAACACCTTTAAATATCTGGGGTCCACTATATGTAGTGATGGAAGATCAAGTATAGAAATCAAGACAAGACTTGAGATGGCCTCAGCTGCCATGACAAGGCTGAATGTGATCTGGAAAAGTAACATGAGTTTTCCTGTGAAGATAAAATTATACAAATCACTTGTATTATCTGTTCTCTTGTATGGGTGTGAGGGCTGGACACTCACTGCAGATACGGAGCGAAGGATTCAGGCTTTCGAGTATAAATGTTGTAGAAGAATTTTGCGCATTTGCTATAAAGAGCACAAAACATTATATTATATTAGAGAGAAAATAAACATGTATGCTGGCCACCAAGAACTACTTTTGTCAGTAGTGAAACGTTGAAAGTTTGCCTGGTTTGGACATGTAACTCGTCATGACTCCCTTTCGAAAACAATCCTTCAGGAAACAGTCGAAGGTAAACGGAGAAGAGGAAGGCAAAGAAAATCCTGGGCTGATAACATCAAAGAATGGGCAGGGCACGGTTTTTCCACACTTGTACGCACTGCTGGGGATAGAGAGCAGTGGAGGACCCTGTCTGCTGATGCTTCCACCATGGCACCCCTACGACCATGACGAGTTGAGAGATGAGAGATGATTGGTGTTAGGGACCCATGTATACATTCTTCAGTATTTTTCACTTAACTTCTATTTAGCACACAAAACTTATCCAAGAGAATGGAAACACTATATAATCCCATGTGCATGAAAAAAAATAAAAATAAAATCCAAACATCTCAATAAACGGTATTAAAATACTCACGACTTCTCGTCTTGTAGCCCAACCAGCTTCTGTCTCTGAAGGGAATTTTACTCAAGTCCTGGCCAAGGGTGACAGCTCGATCTGAGATTTAAACAACATTTTATGAGACAAAGAGATATGCCTCTCTTCTACACAACAGCAGGACGTCACACTACAGTCACATTAATCAATTATTACAATGTCCCTTTTTGCTACCCATAGAGCATTAAGCCATCATTGAAGTTGGCCCACTTGCAGGAAGCCTGCACCAAACCATCTTGCATGCTTGAATCTGTGGTTTCTGCAGCTATGTGATTTCCATGATGAGGTTGCAAGTCCCATCTACAATCTCACATTAGTCACCTCATACAATATACCTGAGGAGGCAGTAGTACTATTCTTTAATTGTCTCCTCAGAGACTCTAGGAAACTGCACAGGGCTACACACATCAATATGTTTTCTAGGGAACTACACAGGGCTACACACATCAATATGTTTTCTTGGGAACTACACAGGGTTACACACATCAATATATTTTCTTGGGAACTACACAGTGCTACACACATCAATATGTTTTCTAGGAAACTAAACAGGGCTACACACATCAATATGTTTTCTAGGAAACCAAACAGGGCTACACACATCAATATGTTTTCTAGGAAACTACACAGGGCTACACACATCAATATGTTTTCTAGGAAACTACACAGGGCTACACACATCAATATGTTTTCTTGGGAACTACACGCATCAATGTTTTCTAGGAAACTACACAGGGCTACACACATCAATATGTTTTCTTGGGAACTACACAGGGCTACACACATCAATATGTTTTCTAGGAAACTACACAGGGCTACACACATCAATATGTTTTCTTGGGAACTACACAGGGCTACATACATCAATATGTTTTCTTGGAAACTACACAGGGCTACACACATCAATGTTTTCTAGGAAACTACACAGGGCTACACACATCAATATGTTTTCTAGGAAACTACACAGGGCTACACACATCAATATGTTTTCTAGGAAACTACACAGGGCTACACACATCAATATGTTTTCTAGGAAACTACACAGGGCTACACACATCAATGTTTTCTAGGAAACTACACAGGGCTACATACATCAATATATTTTCTTGGGAACTACACAAGGCTACACACATCAATATGTTTTCTAGGAAACTACACAGGGCTACACACATCAATATGTTTTCTTGGGAACTACACAAGGCTACACACATCAATATGTTTTCTTGGGAACTACACAAGGTTACACACTTCAATGTTTTCTAGGAAACTACTCAGAGCTACACACATCAATGTTTTCTAGGAAACTACACAGGGCTACACACATCTATATGTTTTCTAGGAAACTACACAGGGCTACACACATCAATATGTTTTCTAGGCAATTACACAGGGCTACACATATCACTATGTTTTCTAAATATATTAATATTATTGCAAAAACTCAACCTTAAAAAAAGGTGCGACAAGGAATAATAATAATTTCTATGTATTCATTGACTCGTGTGTTACCAGAGTCTGACAGGGAAACAAAGACAGTTACACAGTAACACCCCCCCCCTTGCAAGGCATGTCACAGGAGGTGATTAATGAGCGTTGAGCTTGTGGCTGCCTATCTCATTCTGAAGAAACGAATAGCCCATAAATACACCAACAACATAGCATTAGGAGACAGTCCTTGTTCTGGAATCCCCAGGCAAACAGAGGCAAAGGTAGATTAAAAAAGAACACATGGAGAAGAGAGCTGAAGACAGAAGTGAAAATGATGAGGAGGAAGCTGTGGAGAGAACTTGAGCTGATGGAACGTGAATGGATGACCTGGCATGTGTTGTTGAAGGCCTATGCTCCTTGGGGAGCTAAACGGTTTTGATTGACTGATTGACATCAACAACATATGAACAAGTCATCCACATCAAGCAGGGGTGGGATGACAATAATTTGTTCCCCCCAGGCAATAAGGGACTGCTTACTTGACAATTGATTAAGCTATATAGAGGCTAGGGCAGAGCGGGCCCTCAAGCACTGCCCAATTGCCTGACCGTTTAGTCCAACCTTGAAAGTAAGTAGTTCAAATCAGCCATCTTAGGTGGAAGAGGGACCTCTGTTAAGGAGTATAGTGGCATAATTCAGAGATAGACGAAAGGAGGCTGGAAAACCTGGGCAGCTGGAACGTTCAAACACTAATAGAACAAAGAAAAATTGCACAGATGAAAGCAGAAATAAAAACCAAAACAACTGACATTCTGGGATTGTGTTAAACAGGAAGGAATGGAAAAGAAAAGAAGAAACTGTGCACAGGAGTGTGATGTATAATGGAAATCTAGTCTACAGCATCTGACAGCCTTTGCTTTCCTGTTAGCGTCCTAAGATTTGCTAACAAAGTCACGCATTTCTCTGCCTGTCTGACTCACCTTTTAATCCACGCCTCTTTTTACTTGACCATAACAAACGAGTTTGTTTACCAACTTTCGCAACCTGTCATTCATAGCAGGGGGTGAACCACGTTTGCTTACCTGAGTTTCTCACGCGAGCTGATCTGTCAATATTACGATAACTGACAGCCCACACGTGGAAAACACGTGGAAGTGTAACGGCCTTTGAAGATTCTCTATACGGGGAGCTAATCCTTTGATGTTCGTACATACAGGGAAAAGATAACTCTGTGATCTCGAGAAACAAGGAAAATCTCGGAAGAAAGCCCACTACACGGGTCAAGCTTTTGTTGGGTCAAGCTTTTGTTGTCAGTTAGAAATGGCCGACACAAGCGACTGTAAACCTTTTATCTGGGAAATGTAGTTTCAGATTTTTCTGCTAGGAAACAGAGTGTGAAAATTCACATCTTCTAGAGATCTTAAGAACATAATGGTATATAAACTGTGTCTCCTCAAAATCAGTTATCAGTGTATCTCAGAATTTTTCGGAGAGTCTAAACACGTTACCTAGAACCATTGGGAATAGATGTGTTAATAGTTCGTGGTGTTTTCTTTCTGGATTTCTGGCATGACCTGATCAACGGCGACCAGCAGTTTTTTTGTGTGTGCTTATTGTGGGATATATTTTGGTCCACTGTGGTCTATGTTGGCCTTTTCTCCATTTCACTGATCGGATTAAAGTAGTCTTCTTTTGGCTTACGCGTCTCCCAGTTCAGTTGTGAACAGGACGGGCCACAGAGACTAACTGACATTTTAAAGAGTAAAGTAACTGGACTATAATCACCAGAAAATATATATATTCAATTTTATCAGCCCATTGTGGAGTAATACCAATAACAGTTCTCCCGACTTCTGATAGTCGTATCCAAGTGGATTTGTATCCAGAAGAGTTACACTATTTCAGAATCGGCACTCACCAGAGCCAGCCGATAGGATATATCATCATCAAGTAACCTTAATTAACAGTTTTTAGCAATCAGATGTTTTCCTACTGTTTACTGTGAACACCAGATCTCAGAGATTCTCCACATTAACTATCCAAGGTGACAGGGTTTATCCGGAAAATCAACCACCAAATTAGGCGTTCCCCTTATAAAATTTAATTATTGAAAGGAGGGACTGGGGCCCAATTCGGACGATAAATACTCCGGACCTTAAATACATATTCATGGATTATACATACAGGGATTGTTTCACCAAGAATAGGGTAAGAAGCGAGAGTGTGTGGCCACGTATGACAGAGAGAGAGAGTGAAATATTTTCTTTAGTACAGGAAACACTGTATCATATGCACTCTGTTTTGACTATTGTTTAATTTTATTGGATAACGATTAGTGGGAACTGTGTTCTTTCTTTACTGTCTATACTGTAACCTAGTGCTAACCTTTAACCTTTGGGGTTATTAACTTGTTGGGTTCTTTTCTTCTCAATGAGGGGAGGGCATAGGTATTCTGTTATTTTTCTATGCATGTAATTCTGATGTATTTGATCTTTCTCTTTTAGATATTAGATGTTGTAAAGTTTAATGATAATAAACAACAAAAGAACTAATCTCTGTGTGTTGGTCAGACCCATACCAAAATTTACCATAGTTTGTTTTCACGTTTGTGTGTCTTGTTGTCACATAGCTGTGTGTGTGTGTGTGTGTGAGTGTTTAGGTAACTTATATTTCTCAATATAGGGAGGTGAAAGGTTGTCTGATACTAAACTATAGTCGTATAGATAGGCTGGACTAGAGAAACTACTCAGTCCAGAGACAGATCTTCTCCTTAAACTATTCACTAGTGAAACTCTATTTCTTACACTTTTACTTCTCACGTACTATCACCATCTCCTATACTCAGGCGGGACCTTACATAACTTTAAAACCTATCTAAGCACGACAAGGAGAAATAGTGCTATCTTCAGTATATGAGGAAGAAAGTGTGCCTCTTAGTAAAGGTCTAATTCTATTGCTGTTGCATGGAATGTATTTTAAAAAATGACAAGCAACAGGAGCTATACTAATTTAAGCAATATCTAAAACTGTCAATAAAGAAAATAAAGACATAGATATCACAATCTGATTTGTGATCTAAATCAGGGGTTGGCAACCTGTTGATCACGATCTACTGGTAGATAATTTGAAAGATCTCTACAGGCCGGAGGGTGAAATAAAAAAAGAAAAACGTTTTTAAGCATGGGAAATGTTGAAGTAGCCATCTCCTGTCGGCAGTTAAAAGTGCGATGTTGCCAGAACTAAAAGTGCATTTTCTGCCATCTTCTCAGTGAAAACCCTATGAGTTAGCTTTCAATAATTAACTTGATTCTTGAGCTGCCCAACATTCAGTAAAATATAGTTTAGGTTAAATTTTCCACTACTCTGAGAAGGAAATGCAGGCAACAGATAATACAACTGAGATAAAAATAACACGTATGCTGTACATATTCCACATTCTTTGAAACCTGAAAACAGACAATTTTATGAAGGCAGATCTTCAGACAGCTCAGTATTTGTAAAGTAGATAATTTTGCTCCTGGATTGCCTGCTGCTGATCTAAATACAAACATGGGGGGTGGGGGGGAGACAACAATTCGTTGAGAATAGAGAATATGTGTTTCAAATCAACTGGCTATACGAGGAAGCATGTTACCACATACAAGAATCCATAAAGCAACATAAATATCACCTGACCACAGGACAGAAAATCAGACTGATCATATATGCATAAACAAGATGCTTAGATCAATGTTTCCCTAACTTTTTCGAGTTACTGCCCAATTGGTTCTCAGAGAACATCCCGAGTGCGCCCCCCACTTTCATATCTTGTCTGGGCCTCTCTGATGTTGTCTCTCAAATTTTTTCTCTCAGTAACATGGCTACACGATATCTGAATACGATAATGCAGTTAATTACCAAATATGACCAGCACCCTTTGAGCAGCTTCTCGTACCCCCTGGTATGCGTATCCCAGTTTGGGAACCTCTGCTCTGTATAAGAAACTGGGACGAGCGACTATAGGGAATAGCTGTGAGTTAGGGTTAGTTCAGGCTACATCCTCTTTTAAGTGCTCACATCAGGGCCCCGTACAATCAAACCACTTTTACATGTCAGCATTATATTAAGTAATATAGTTGAAATTAGCTTGACAAGTTCTCAACCACTCACTTACTACTGAATGCCCACATCGTCCCCCTTTTTCCTTATCACCCCTTTAGGTCTTCCAAACTCCCCCCCCCCCCAGGGTGTCATACCACTCACTTTGAGAACTACTGGTTTAAATCATCAATACGGATTCCTCCTGTGGTGAAACATGTTGAGAACCCAGCATTGCACATTAAGCTTGGAGGAGTCACTTCAGCCAGAGACACAACTCTGGCTTTTAACTGAATGCAGGAGGATCTCACTATGGACCCTGTGATAGGAAAGAGAGCTGAGAAGTGACTCTGTGTAGGATGTGACCATTTTCTTGGGAGAGCCCAGAACCAGAGCACAGTATTTTAGTTCTGCATATCTGGAAAGCCATTTGGGTGGTGGGGAATGCACAATATGCCACATGCTTGTTACTCCTAGCTTGGGACCAGATGTGATGATCCTTTAAATGCAAGCCAGGCTGGAGAAACTGGATCTCATGACTTCAACTCAGAATGGCAGAAAAATCACAGGAAAAGCCTAGATATACAATGTAGATAATACCAAGGACTCTTCAACTTGGTATTGGCTGCAAACGAGCAAAAAACTCAACAGCCCTAGTTAAACAACAATAAATCATCAATACATGACATACAAGTATGTAGAGGAGTAGGTGTGGCATCAGATGGTGACCTAAAATAAGGATGAACAAATCAGAAGATGCAGAACAATATAATACATACCTACAGATAATAGGTTAGTGTAGGATATCTTAGAAATCAAGAAACAAAGCAAAATTTACTACCCCCATTTTCAAAAGGTACCAAGTGCTTCAACAACTACAAGACGAAGCAAGTACAGAAGACAACTGGCAACAGATAACAATATATGGAAAAAGACACGGAGGACTTTTTGAAAAAGGGGTATGCCAACACACAACCCCCCCCCCCCCCCAAAGTTTGCATAACAACAGAAATCTTAAATAAGACAGAAGAAAGAAAGAATAATAAAGCAGACTTAAACAGCTGTCCTTGCTATTGAATCACTAAAGGTAGAAGAATAGACGGCAGTCCAAAAACACAAGGAAAAGGCAACAGGAGAGACATCTTAACATATTATCAATATTATCATAAAGACATGGAAAGAACTTGGATGGATGTCACAGTATAGTATGGCTTGACATGTATTGGCTGGACGCATGTGCTCCATAGTAGGCCGAGGGATGATGATGCTATCCTCATCAATATCAATGCAGCAGCACAAAATAAAAATAGGTATATAGTTGGTTAGATATAAAGTAACGCACTTGGATGAATTACAAGCTTTCAACTGAAGAAAGCTGACATATCTGAATTCAGCTTGTGCTTTAAAAAACATAAGCCCCTCTGACATCTACAGGTCTGATGTACAAAGTTAATTTAATTAAAAATGACTATTAACTACAACCTTTCAGCATTCTGGCCATATTAGGCTTGCATTTGTCAAGGGGAACCTCGTCAAATTTGTTGGCCACGTTGACTAAAGCACCATGGTTCACCAGATCCTAGAAGAGAAGAACACAAGCCAGGTATTACTCATACCTCATTCATCACCCTTCGGCTTCCCCAGGAGCACAGGCCATAAAACAACCTTATGCCAAGTCTTCCTGTCTCGTCCCATAAGCTCAAGGTCTTCCCATATTTTCTTCATTCCCTTCATGTCTGTCTCTAGTTCTCTTCTCCGTGTGTTCTTTGGTCTCCCTATACCTCTTACCTTGGGAATTCCAGAACAAGGACTGCCTGGTAATGCTATCAACAAGTTTCCTCAATGTTTGTCTTATCCATCTCCAGCATCTTCTCATCTCTTGTTCCACTGACCCTTGTCTGGTTCTTGTCATCTCTTGTTCCACTGACCCTTGTCTGGTTCTTGTCATCTCTTGTTCCACTGACCCGTGTCTTGTTCTTGTCATCTCTTGTTCCACTGACACTTGTCTGGTTCTTGTCATCTCTTGTTCCACTGACACTTGTCTGGTTCTTGTCATCTCTTGTTCCACTGACCCTTGTCTGGTTCTTGTCATCTCTTGTTCCACTGACACTTGTCTGGTTCTTGTCATCTCTTGTTCCACTGACCCTTGTCTGGTTCTTGTCATCTCTTGTTCCACTGACACTTGTCTGGTTCTTGTCATCTCTTGTTCCACTGACACTTGTCTGGTTCTTGTCATCTCTTGTTCCACTGACCCTTGTCTGGTTCTTGTCATCTCTTGTTCCACTGACCCTTGTCTGGTTCTTGTCATCTCTTGTTCCACTGACACTTGTCTGGTTCTTGTCATCTCTTGTTCCACTGACACTTGTCTGGTTCTTGTCATCTCTTGTTCCACTGGCACTTGCCTGATTCTTGTCATCTCTTGTTCCACTGGCACTTGTCTGGTTCTTGTCATCTCTTGTTCCACTGACACTTGTCTGGTTCTTGTCATCTCTTGTTCCACTGACACTTGTCTGGTTCTTGTCATCTCTTGTTCCACTGACACTTGTCTGGTTCTTGTCATCTCTTGTTCCACTGACCCTTGTCTGGTTCCACATTATTATTCATGCTGGTGTCCGCATATTAATAAAATGACTGTATTATAACATTTATAACTAATTTATAATAACATGTATTTATAATGCACAAAAGTAGCTTACTAATCAACATTAGAAGGAAGCCGCCCACTTCCTTTGGACAGGTTATAAAACAAAGAAAGTTGGAATATATCATGCCAACAGGAAAAGATTGAAGGAAAAAGAGATACAGGACGACAAAAAGAGAAGATACTTGACAGTCTGACATCATGGTACAGTCAACAACAGAACTGATAAACGGTACTGGAGACACAATGTTGTGGAGGGACATGATCACCCACCCCACCAGGCATGGTAGTTGATCATGATTACAACAAGGTTAATCAAAACTGACAATAAAGTACAGAAAAACACAAATGAAGCTTTAGTTTGTCATCACAACTGAGATTTCTGTACAAAAGCATTCATGTGCTCTGGCACACTCTGTAGCAATCAGTTTTATACGATAGCCAGCCCCATGCCAATAGTCACCTTTTACTTTATGTCCGAGGGAGCAGTAATCCCGTTCTTTCTTCTTCCTCCTCAGTGACCCCTAGAAATCATATGGGGATGCATACAGCAATGTTAAATTCTCTTTCTCACTGCCATGATAGTTTTTTTTTTATATTGTTTACCATTATTTTCATTTCTGCAGGCTGATCTCATTATTTTCATAATTCAATTTATAGCTTTAGGAGAAATAGTGATAAGAAGCCCCTTCCACATTCCAGTTATCCCAACTGGTTCTGTAAGTTGTTCTTCATGAAGAATTCTGCATGTCATGTCTTCACATGTGTTCCTTATCAAGTTAAAGATTTTCAGGGGACCCCATAATGTCTCATCAGACTCCAAAGTGATTGTGTGTTTACACAGTTAAATGCCTTTTCATAGACAACAAATCCAAAGTAAAGAGGTGAGTTCAATTCCAAACTATGTTCAACTACTGTTCAGAATATGGCCATAAGCTTATCTGAATTACATGAATAGAGGCAGCTTAACTATTTAAGAACAAAAGGTCAGTATATGGGGGCATGTTCATGATGAGAGGCCATTTTTCAGGGCTGGTATATTTGGACTACGTTTTTGTTTAGTTTTGTCCCACTAACATATTTATGAATCCTCATTCAATTTCCTTTACAGCTTTGTTTAACACTGTCGTACTTCCAGAAAACTTGGAAAGAACGAACCCTTAAACTTCAATATTATATGAACATGGCGGGGCTTACATAACAACCTCCAGCACGAGAATGGAGGTAGAGGCAGCTACTGTGGCTTTAAGGTGGTTTGTCTGAAACTTCATTAACAAGGGTAGTTATTGTGTCAGACTCTCAGTCCATGCTTCGGAAGATCCAAAATGGACAGGTATGGCATGAATGGAAAACCTCCATAGAAGCCTTTTATCTTCAAGAACTGGTGTGGATCTACCATCCTGGTCATGCAGCCGTACACAGCTATGAAAGAGCTGATAGACTAGCTTTAAGAACACCTTTAGTAGGTGCACTGGATACGGACAAGGGAGAGATACTGAGGACAATTAATGATCACCTATTAGAGAATGACACTGTAATCGATGAATCATCAAGGCTAAGATTGCTGGAGTTTGGCATTAGGTGTAAGACTGGCAGGGATAAGCGTATGAGAGAATGCATGCGGCGTACATACAACCAGCACGGAACAGGCGCAATTAGCATTCATACCCCTCAACGTTTGCTGAGGGAGACTGGGTTTGCGCAGAGTACAATGATGTCGATTCTGAACAACAACAACTACATGAAACTAAAAATTTCCTTGCATCAAACATGATATACAACCACGTAAGAGTTAACACAGGCCTTAATCACTGCTCCATCTTTTCACTTAATGTCTAATACCCAAAGTTTTCATATCTACAGTCTCAAAACATGCCAGAAAGGCAATGAGATTTCTACAAATAAATCAGCAATATCTTTACAAATAAAAACTAGATTTGGCAACACTTGCCTCAGCAATTTGGTCATAGCCCCAGAAGCAGGCATAGTGTAGGGGCGTGTTCCCATGCTCATTGATGGCGTTCACATTTGCCTTGTTCTGAAGCAGCTGCAGAAAAAGACAACAAAATGTAACTAATGTTAGCCACAATATGACATTTAAATTCTCTATTATTTCACATTATCCTAATCAAACCACAAATGAAAGTCTCAATCAATACCTTTCTTCTCCCCAAGAAGCATACTCCCTAAACAAACTTGGTCTCCCTATCCTGTGCCATCAGCTCAAGGTCTATCCATGCGTGGTGATGCCTTCGGTGTGAGAAATCAGAAATTCATATTTGATACGGTTTGTTACACAAAAAAGACATCCAGTTTGAGCGTTCTGCGTTGGTATGTGATGACGTGTTTTGTTGACACTAGTGATAGGAGAGATTTAGTCTGTGTTCCATGGTGTGGAAGGATGTATCAAAATGTCCAGTGTTTATATCAGATATTTATGGACATGGTATTAGTACACGTATGGAATGCCCTGTCACTGGAGTTATGCACATGTGCCTGTCATTTATGGAATTTATGTGAATACTCACTTTGTATGAACCAGACTGCGACTGTGATAAATGACGGAATATGCAAGTATGTCTTATATGAAGAACGTACGACGTCTGTACATGGTATCATGTTAAAGGATTACGTCTTTCATGTGAATGAATCATATACTGATATCGTGAAAAGCCTGTCATGAATAAAATTATGGATCGGAAACCGTTATGGGTTGATTACGAACTTACGTATTGCAAAGTAGGTCAAGTTTACGAGTCTGTATAAATTGTTACTGTTGTAATATCACTCCTATACATAATCCAGAAGATACACAGCTTTCGTTCACACTGTCATTAGCCAGCTTCACCACACATTTGCCTTCACCCCTTTCATGACCGTCTCCAGTTCTCTTCTCCAAGCATATGGAATGATATTTTCCCAAGTGCAGTCTTTCATTGCCACATTTATCACCATACCCTCTGCCTTTTTTTGTGTGTGTGTACTCTCCGACCCAACATCAATGACCTCCTAACATTAATGCCCTGAAATTTACAGGGATAACAGAATTAATAAACTCTTCTTACCATGAGAACTACTTCTTTGTGACCATGTGCAGCTGCGAGATGGATAGGAGTGTCATCCCCCATGTTGGTGGCATTGATACGAGCCCCGCGTTTAATCAACATGTCAACAATGTTGTCTCGACCCTCCCTGGCAGCCCAGTGAAGAAGACTGAAGCGGTGGTCATCCCTGTAGAAGAAAACAGTATCGTTTGCATTAGAATGACATTTTACATGCATCATAACTTCTCACACATTAGAAGCATATTTTTGTAACATTCATATTATTGACTTTTCAAACATCAGAATCAAGGATTTCTCAACATTCACAACTAGGATCAGAATGTCACAAATAGTTATGCACATGTGCCTGTCATTTATGGAATTTATGTGAATACTCACTTTGTATGAACCAGACTGCGACTGTGATAAATGACGGAATATGCAAGTATGTCTTATATGAAGAACGTACGATGTCTGTACTTATGGAAAGACCTTGAGTTCATGATAAATGAAGATTTGTATAAGCTTTTATAAACAGAAGAGTATTAAAACATGATGATCACAAGTCATTAATGTTATATCTCACAAGAACACTATTTGAAGCACAGATATTCTGTGTCATAAAATTGAAACATCTCCTAAAATGCATGTTTACATTTTTAAAAAGGATTACATGGTGCTCGGCATGTTTCATCACCACTGTAAACGTAACACATCGCTAAAGTAAAACCACATCAAGAAACACATGAACTTATTATGCATTTCAGCTTAAAACATTCACATTAATGCAATAGGAAAAAACTGTACCCTTCAGAACAGGTTGTCACTATTTTAATAAAGGCCACCCCTTCTAAAAAGCGTAAAGATGTCACCATTTTACGTGTCCAAATATGGTCCTAATCTCCCTGATATGACTATAGCAGCTTGCAGAGGACGGCAGTCTATTGTTCCAGCATGCTGAAAAATATGATTTGATTTTTTTTCAAAACCAGAATATTCAACAAGTGTCAAGCAGTCCAATATCAATAATGCATAAATTATTCACTAAGAAGTTATCTTACTTACTTTTGTGATCTACTTCTAGCATGAGGTGTATAAAATCAATCCCATACTAGGGGACACTATTTGCGTGTTCTGTATTCGTGAACTGATGAGCGTAACCCATTTTTTTGTCATTCTAGCACCTCACGGCCATTTTTTGAACAGTCCTTGCACCTTTCACAAGGTTCAACATCTGACAGATGTCCTCCCAGCATACACTGGGTCCGTCCTGGAGGTCTGGAAATCCCTTGCTCTGAGTTTCCTGCTGTCGTGGTGAGCCGATCTTCTTTCCCATTCTGCAGATATGAACCCAAAAGATTGTATCTCATTGGGACTGTTTGGGTCTGCAGGGGTTGGTTTTTTAGGCCTTGAGATATCGTTTATGGTTGTAGGGACCATGTCTCTTCTTGTTAGGAACATCAACCCCCTTCCTCAGATAAATCAATTTCTGAGGTATTGCATCTGGCTTATTGTGGGCTGTATTTAAACCAACTCGCATCCATACGTTCAAGACTGGGACATAGGTGGGAGCGGTATAGCCATCTTTGTCTTCTTACCATAAATTCTTCTTTCGCTGAGGAAAGCACGGGTGAATAGGAACCAGAGAAGATTTGGTATAAGCTTGTTAAAGGGTTAAACTCCTTGCAGTGTTGAAGAGTAATGATGACATAAATCACCATGTATTAACAGTTATATCTCACACATGCACCCTACACTATTTGACAGCACAGATGCTGAGGTCTCATAAACATTAAACATCTCAAAAAAGGTTCTTTACATTTTTAAAAAAAATTAGATACATCGGCATGTTATCAATATTTGCTGCACTGCGTCACGTATATACTATTCTCTAACAGTCTAGTTTAACACATAGAAAGAAACAAAGAATTTATTATTATTATTCAGCTTAAAACAACCGCAAATGCAATAAAAACAAATAGTCTTGCAATAAAAAAACTGTACCCTTTGTTCAGATCATTTTCTGTGTTGTCCAGCCACACACGCACATTAAAGGCGTTCCCCTCTCTAACTTGAGTAAAGATGTCATCCATCTTTACGTGTCTGTCAAACACTGGTCTAATCTCCCTGACCTGACTAAGCAGACTCCAGTGTCCTTTATTGTTCAACTGTGACAGAAAAATATAATAACATATATTTATTTCAAACATTCAAAAACGGAATATTCAATTCAAATGTCAAGTCAGTCCAATTGTATGGCCCTGAAACATGCACAAATATATAAAAAACTACTAAGAAGTTAATCTTACTTACTTACTTATTCGTTCCTCTTCTACCATGAGGTGTAGAGGTTTGTAAGAGAGAGCGCCATACTATTCTATCGGCTGTCTTCCTCCTGGCTTGGTTCAATTCTAGTCCTCGGTCCTTCAAAGACTGTCTAATGTTGTCCTCCCAGCGGACTTTGGGTCGTCCTGGAGGTCTGGATCCCTGGCTCTTAGTTTCCTATGCTTGTCGTGGTAGCCGATCTTCTCCCATTCTGCAGATATGGCCAAACCATCTCAGTTGGGACTGTTCTACTTGGGTCTGCAGGGGTTGGGTTTTTAGACCTTGATGTATCGTCTGGTTGCGGACCATGTCTCTTCTTGTTACTTCAACCACCTTCCTCAGATACCTCATTTCTGAGGTTTGGATCTGGCTTTTGTGGGTTGTATTCATTGCCCATGACTCGCATCCATAAGTCAAGACTGGGACATAGGTGGAGCGGTATACAGCCATCTTTGTCTTCTTACCAACTTCTCTTTTGCTGAGGAATCCTCGATTTATGGCCTCAGAAGTTAATCACCAGTGTGAAACTGATGACAAGATCCAGAGAAGTACCAGGGGAACAAGAGAAGAGCAGAAGATGCTAGCAATTGTTGTCATTGTTTAACTAGAGCTGCTGAGCTTTTCACTCTTTTGCAGCCAATACCATGTTGAAGATTCCTTGGTGTTATCTATACTGTAGATCTAGGATTTTTCTGTGGCTTTTTCTACCATTCCCAAACGTGTTGAGTTGAAGTCATGAGCTCCAGTTTGGCTGGCATTTAAAGGATCATCACATCTGGTACCAAGCTAGGAAGAAGAAGCGTAAGGCATTCCATGCATTCCTCGCCATCCAAGGAGAATCTCCAAATATGCAGAGCTAAAATACTGTGCTCTGGTTCTGGGCTCTCCCAAGGAATTGCCACGTCCTACACAAAGCCACTTCTTAGCTCCCCCTGCCCATCATGGGACCAAAGTGAGATCCTCCTGCATGCAGACAACCAGGCAAAAAACCAGAATTACGCCTGTTGCTCAAGTGACTTCTCCAAGCTTAGTGTGCAATACTGGGTTTTCAACAAGTTTCCCCACAGGGGAAATCCTTGGAAGTGTGTGGATGATTTCAAGAGTCACTTCCACATTTGAAAGCTGTAGCATTGTGCTTAGCTGGTGGTCATATAAGGATGACTCCAGATATGCCTCCATGCACAGATGCTAGTGATGGATAGGATACATTGAGGAAACCTGCTGGTAGATTACACGACAGTTTTTGCCCTGGAATCCCCAGGGTAAATGAAGTAGAGGTAGGCAGAAAAACACACAGAGAACTGGATACAGAAATGGAAATAAAGAAGACATGGAATGACCTGTGACCTGATGTCACGTGACAGGAGGGACTTGGCATGCATCTGTTGAAGGCTTGTGCTCCTTGGGGTTCTGAAGGGTAATGCTGGTGATAATGATATTGCAAACAGTCAGATTAATTTTACACACTATATAAATCTTGCTTAATAAGTAACCCTAGGGAGCAATGGCGTTAATAAAAACAGGCAGAGTGCTAGGACAATGAAATAACTTAGGTTATGACCACAAGGCCTTCATCAGGGACAGAAGTGAAAGTGAGAAAATAAATGATAAAACCTGCAAACAGAAACTGCTGTTGTCAATCTGGTAAACCTGGTGAAAAATGCCGCTAGGACACAATGGAAAACTAAGGCTAAGATAGAATAAGTAATAAAGGCCATATTATTACAAAATCTCAGACTGATGGATGACATAAAGACACTGACTGGAGACAAAGAAGAATTACAAGAACTAACAATGAGGGGTGGTTTAATTATTAAAAAAATAAAATGAGAAAAAGGTAACACATCTTACTTGGGCCCATTAGCAAGAAAACGTTCTTACGTTGCGTCTACAAGGCCTTCATCAGAGAAAGGAAAGAAAGCGGGTGCGAAGTAAGAAACAAGAGAAAATAAATAAAAAAGAAGAAATAAAAAGAATACAGACACGTCAAAGCAGGCCACCATGCATTAACAAATATTGAGAATTGATAGCACCTAAAGAAAATATGGTAATAAAACCAGACATCTCTAGATCAGAAGACTAGCTTGCCTTCTCAGCATCCACATCTGTAAAACCTTATCAAATCCAGCAAATCATGCACTTAAAATCTGCCATAACCATGTCAATGAACATCAGCTCTCGGTGACCTTGATGCCATTATGTCGTACTGCTCAGTTCGTATAAGCTGTTTTGGGCTGCCATAAAGTGTATTGTCTATGGATGGGTTGTGTGGTAGGAGGTATTGTCTCATTCTCTGGAGTGCATGGTACAGTAGTAGATGGTGTTCTACTGTCTCCAACGGGTTTGGGTAGTGTCTACATTTTGTGAACATATTCTGTTTCTGTGGCCATTTAGTGTAGAGTGACCTGTTCTCAATCTGAAGATTCTGGTTTGATATTCTCATTCAATATGGTTGATAGCGTCTTCCTTATTTAGGGCTGTTAGGTGTTGTTGAAGGACTATGGATCTTAGGGAGTTGAAGGATAACAATGATGATGGAAACTAGATGCTTCAGACAGATCCTCAGAACAACAAACACAAATCATAGCATAAGAGTCTGTGAGACCAAATAAAGATGCAATAACAAATGTAACTGGTTTGGCCATCTCATGAGAATGAAACCTGATAAATTACCACTTAGCACCTACAACATTAGAAGACTCAGGGTTCAGAGCATGGAGAAGACCAAGAGGCAGATGAATAGACGACAACACAGACATCCTACAACAACACGGGCTCACAGCAGCCAAGGCAACACACTTGGTTCAGGAATGCAGATTTCAGCCCCACGTTGCGATTACAGCAATGGTGGAAGGAGAAAGTAAAGTAACAAATGTGTAAAAACATACAAACATACCGTATGTCACAGACTGTACAAGACTATTCTTAATGGGACATTCACAATCAGTTCCAGATGTACTGTCATGCTAATAATATCTTCATGATTGAACTGTTAGTCATTCCTTCATTCTGTAACCTACTTTGTATTCGGGGTACGAATGTGATGGTCAGATGTTAGGATTAACAAATCCTATTTTAATGGATTAGAATTTTTTTTATTTTGTGGTTCGGCTCCATCACATAAAAAGGTAAAGGTAGACCCATATAGCAGACACTGCCATAGAGGAATGAAGTGTTAGAGACTTCATTGTACTAGGTCCACCATCAAGAGATGGGGTGATCAGTTCCCTTTCGTGCTGCCTAGTTCCCTTTCGTGCTGCCTTTTCCTACTCTAACTCAAGAGAAAAGTCAGGTACCCATTTACAGCTGGGTAGACTGGAGCATCATGATAACACCAGCGCTCTAACCACTCTGTCAATCGGATGCTCTCCATCACATACGTACCCCAAATACAGAGGTGGTTACAGCATAAAGAAAATGAGAATTACTAATAATTAAATCACAACAATTTTTTACTGCTGTCTCACAGAATAGTAGACAGTCTTGGCAATGTCTCCCAAATGGATATCTACTGCATTCACTAGTATAGTGTGTTTGATAATGCCTCCAAAAAAAAAAAACAAAAAAACATTCAGAGATGCAGTAATAAGGAGTAAGGGTTAGGTATCCCAAACCTAACCTTAATCTTAACACTAACAACGTCTGCGACTTATTTGTGTAACATCAAAGAACATGACCCACAGTTCTTCCTATCAACCGAGGTTGTGCACCGGGCTGGCAATGTCACACTGCTAAACAACAGAAACCACTTTAAATCACTGATTCACAAACTCAAGGTTCTGACACTTATTTGGGGAGGTCCTAGAAAAATACGAGAAATAGGAAACTTTTACAGTCGAGAGGAGTGAAACAATAAAAACCATAGGCTTGCCAGCGAAATAGTTTGGGAACCACTGGTTTAGACACTATATAGGCTGAAATTAAAAACAGCGGGTTCACGTTCTTCATTGTCATCCAAATAAGTCACCAATGTCATTAAAGTAAGGATTACTTACTTAGTTGTTCTCCTTCTACTGTGAGGTGTATAGGTTTGGAAGAGAGAGTGCCAGACTATCCTATCGGCTGTCGTCCTCCTGGCCTGGTTCCATTCTAGTCCTCGGTTAAGGTTAGGATTATGATCCCTAAACCTAATCCTAACAACCACTTTTTACTGCGCCTCTAAATTCTTTTCTAAAACCGCACCAAACAGACGGCACATATTTCTTAATTTCAACCCACTATATATCCTGATTATAACCCATAAGAGGTTAAACACAATATTTTTTCTTCATCAATTAAAAAAAAAAAACTGCTGCAGGAGTACAATAATGTTTTGGTGCAAGCTTCCTGCAGAGGACAGCTGCAGTTGTGGCTACAGTGCACAACAATTAACATTCATACCCTTTGACAGGGACCTCAAGATGCAGCAATAGTGAATGCAGTCAGCGACTCATAGCTTGACTGCCTGCGTCAGGACCAGCGAACCAGAGCTGGTCAAGACTGTGCTCCACCTCCACGTGGTGGTCCTGGAAACAGTCTGCAGCAGTGCAGGCTGGCTGAGCGAGCATGGATCGAAATGGGAAAGGCAAATGCCCGATTTCTGTCCTTAAAAAAAATTGATGGTAGACCCTAGGTAATGTGAAGTGGGTGCACCACTGCCGTGCAGAAGTCGGATGTGTCGACCGAAAAGGTGCCTTGCAGATAAGCGATCACAAGCTTAGGTGCAAACAGACAACAAGTCAACGCAAGTTCCACCCACCTAGTCCTTTTCAGTTGCACGAACGAATGTTTCAAGAGAAAGAAGAAGATACCCTTTGACACATGCTGAGGGAGAATGATCACAGATGGGTTTGCTCGGAGTACAGTGATGCCGATTATGTTTAACAATAACAATGAGCAATAAAGGACAATAAGCAAAAAAAAAAAAAGACAATGAACAGCAGTAGGCTATTTGGTGTAGGCCTAAATATTATGAGGGGTGCTGCTGTAAAACTGGAAGACACAATTAAATAGGCCTAAATAAAAAAATTATATGAAGTCAGTTTTTAAACTGAACACTAAAAACACAGGATGTTGCGATGTAAAATCCGTATTTGGTGTTTTTTTTTTTATATTTTTAATCCCGGAAAGTGAGCAAAACAAACTGCCTAACTCGTAGTAGGCCTAATTAGGCCTAAATGCAATCCAATTAGGGTGTTTTTGTTTTTCAGCTTGATTCTAAGTTACATCGTTACAATCACACTATTTTATTTTAAAGTAACCCTCCAAGCCTTTAATTCTCCCATCAGGCACAACTAGCTAGTAAAATGCAGAAATTGGATCGAGATAGCTGTTCACACCTCTGTCACTTTTAAAATATTCGACTTAGCAGAAGTAGGTCTACTTACCTTTAACAACGACGACCGGTTTCCTGTCTGGTATACGGACCACTTTGATGTTATGGGTAAAACCAAGGAACGCTGCTTTTACGTGTTCCTCTTATTCAATGTCTATTTTGTTTCATAGCAGAATAAGCAGAGCACACTCCAAAAATAATGAGGCCAAGTCCTGAAGGTAAATGAATCACATAAAAATACTTCATTTGTCCATCTTTTATTTTACTGTTTTCCTGATTGATGTAAAGAGGTAAATAGGACATCTTGGCCAAATCATTGTAGTGTGTGCGAGTTAAACCTTCGAGTGCATGAATTAAGAATTCGATAACTTTCTGCGTTCGTTATAATTTAAGCAAAAATAATGATATACAAAACACAACTTTTTTTTCTTGCTGTTGAGCGAATTCACGCAATATTTTGCCGCGAATGCTGTAATTAAGCTTTATAAAGGATTTGACCATAATGTGTCAACCTGGTACGTTGTCAAGTAATCTTTCCTGTCCGAAAAAGGAAAGGCTAAGGTTCCGTTTTATACAACTAGACACGAAGATCAGAATATCAACATGTACTGTTTTAGTAAGAATTGTTTCCACCGATAAAACAAGGCGTAGGCAGGGATATGAGCTTTCCTGTGATCTGTTCAATATGTAGTGAAAATAAATATAATAAGATCCATAGAGGGCATATAATATAATGAGATTCACAGAGGACATGTCAGTTGTGCGAGACGGTTGTTTGTTTATTGTTGGTTTTTTGTTTTTATTTTGTTTTGGAAAAGGGAGAGCACATGCACACGTACATTCACAAAGTTTTACACTTTTGCTTTACTCTATTTGAACTGCGTGGAGTGGGAAGATGATACCATATTATGATATCAGAAATCAAAAGTATTATCTAGAATTAACTACACTATATATATCCTAATTATAACCCATTGAACAGGATAACAAAATGTCAGGGATATCAGTTGGCGGACATAATATAAACAACTTTTTAAAAAAATTTATGAATAAAAATAACCTTCTCAACCTATGAGGAGTTATAAGTAGGATATGTAGTGTCTATAATTTTAGATGGCATATACCGATCAGTGTAACTGTGGCACTGATAAAATGACTGCTGAACATCTGCTTCAAAGTTGCCCAACATATGCAGAACAGAGAAAGCGCATATGGCCGACACCAGTACCATCCGTGGAAAAGCTCTACGGAGATTCAAATAGCCTCAAACTGATTACTGCTTTCTTTGAAAACATTCACGTAGACGTCTGAGAGTGTACGAAGAAGAAGAAGACAGTATATTCAATAGCCGATATTTGCTTATAGAGGATGATAGGAAACTTTATACAGAGCGACACAACAGGAGTCAGTCTGATCATCAGAAAGGTCCCCCCGTCGATCAAGTGTTTCGGCTCCTTTACACTCTAAAAAGGGGGGGGGGGGGGGGGGGGGCATGGGGGGCCCTCCTGTTGTCTTGTGCAGAGAATTTCTTCCTTGTTCGTCCTGAAAAGGACGTTGGTTGCGTTGTGTCTGTTTAAGCCTAAGCTGTGATATCTGCACCTTTCGGTCGACACATCCGACTTCAGCACGGCATTTTTTGGGACCGGGTTTGCCTTCCCACTGCGATCCCTACTCGCTCAGCCAGACTGCAGTGATGCAATCTATTTCCAGGACCACCACGTGGAGGTGAAGTAGGGTCTTGATCAGCTCTGGTTCGCTGATCCTGATGCAAGCAGTCAAGATATGGGTCGCTTACTGCATTCTCTATTGCTGCATCTTTGGGTCCCGTGCAGAGAATTGAACCCCACTCCACCTTGGTTGCAGCTTTCAACTTTAATCCTGTTTTCTGTCAGCTGGAGGCTATTGTGAAAGTAACCCCTAGGCTGAAAACAAATTACTGTCCCGAGTTCCATAATCCGTTGCGGTTGTTCCACAGCCAGCACGATGCCTTGTCCGCAGTTTCGCTGAGCCTCTTAAGTGTTCTTGTTCTTGACTGCCCTTTCAAACCCAACAGTTTCAGTAGATCATACACTTAGGCAGCCACGAGACCTCTGGCACCTACCTCAACAACCAAGACCCTTGCAGTGAACCCATCTTGTCTCAAGTCTGTGACCAGATCATTATACTTGGCCACTTTGAACGATTGTTGCTCGTCCAATCTGGATTCAAATGGCACGGTCAGTTCAATCATTATAACTTGGTGCGATGAAGAGGTATGCAGCACTATATCTGGCCGTCTTCGAGATCTTCTGATACTCTCTGGATATGCCCTAGCCTATGTAGGTCTACTGCCATGTCCCATTCATTTGCACAGTCAAGAAGAGACGATAAACTGCTACTTGATTGACTTGGTTGGGATGTGCTGACTTTCCTGCTGTCAGAAAGCATGTTTTTGCGGTACTCGGTCTGACTTTGCTGTTCGCCTTCACCCTTGCCATGTCTATTGTTGCAGCCAGCTCATTTAGTATTCTGTTGTGGCGCCATATGTATCGCCCTTGTCCTAATGACACCTTGCAAGCTGACAGCACATGTTCAAGTGTCTGCCTCTCGTGGCACAGGGGACACTGAGCATCATCAGACTTTTCCCTTCTCACAAGGTTTGCGGACGATGGCAGGAGGTCATACATTGATCCGATAATGAAACAGTCTAAGAGGCGTCATATGCAATATGTCATTCCACGTCAAGGACCTTGCAGGGCTCCTTCTCATGCAGTCCATTGGCCTTGCTGGGCCTGCTGCACCGCTTTTTGCATCCTCTTATTATTCTCAGCTTCACGTATTTCCTAAATCACCATGTCTCTGCGTTCCCTGTTTGATGCTTTGGACCACCAGCGGGTGTCACCATGGCCAAATCCCCGTCTTTTCGTCTGTGTGAATCCGATTACCTCCCTGTCGCGAAATTATTCGTCCGACAATCTTCTGTCTTTCTCTGCCTCATCGGACAATGACCCAGCTCTGTATTTTTTCTGAATGCCTCATGGGACAATGACCTCCCTCGGAATTTTCGAGTTCATTGTCGCATTGATATTTACCTGAGAGGCTAATGACCCAGATAAGCCGGGATTTCCAATGACCCGGAGGAGCTCAGGCCACTGCCCCAGATATTCAGGATTTCCCCGGCATAGTTCAATTTCAGAACATTCACCTGTTATCAGTAGGGTAGGAATTTCCTGACTTGGCAGAGGTGAATGACCGCGGTTAGCTGTATATATGAGATTATAGAACGTGTATATTTTACTCACATCTGCAAAAGCCCCGAACAGACAAGCCAGTTGCAGATACTTCTAACAAATAATCTGTCAGACCAGCGAGAGAAATACTTATATATAGTATATGCCGTTTTTGAGCCAAATTCAATCTTGGAATCAATTCGGGTGAGCGAAATGCATTATCTTCTTATATGCAATTATTTGTATTGAATGTTTGAACTGCTTTCCATTATTATTTCATTATATGCAATTAACATTAGTTAATGTTTGCACAGCTTTTCAGTCAATTGCCTACTTCCATGTAATGGATATATTTTACCAAATGCATATATTTACGGTTATATGATTTTATATGCCTTTTGTATGCTTTTGATGTCCTCAGGTTGTTTTACAGAAAGCATGTGCGCTACCCTGGTAGCTTCTTTTATTTAATGTAACCATTATCGCATCCATGTATTTACTATATGATTTTGTATGCCTTTACAACAGTTGATAATATATGTATGCCTATGCCCCTACCCTATTAATATCATATGTTTGCAGCTCGCAGAATGGCTCTCAACATTGGTCCATGTCATTTATATAATAATTTGACTAATATCTGAGCCTGGTTTATGGACCACACTCAGGACAAATTAATGCCTCTAACCAGAGAGCTAAATAGATTGTTCCTTTGTGTCTATCTCCTAGCTCCCTGGTGGTGACAAAAGGCAAGGGAAACTCGCAATCGTGTAGTGAAACCTTGCAGTACTTGATACGAATTATTCCAGCAACTTGGCCGGGGGAAGAAACCTTGCAGTGATAGTGTGACGTCATACAGCAGCAACCCATTCATGATAAGTGCACTTTTAAAAAGGACCAAACACTAAACGATTTTAGGTCATACCAGTCAATGATTAAAATTAGGACATAAACCTCAGCCATCGTGAAAGGGTACCCTAATATAAACAGAACTTTTGTGTAGACTATTTTTATCTCCATTTACCCAGTGCTGTATACATTAACTATATACATATATTATATTTGTTTTTTTTTTCTTGTGTTTTTCTGTAACCAATTTAGCTTGGTCTAATATACATAAATTCATAGAAACGAAGTTCACTGTTGTTTCTTTCTTTCACTATATGTTCTGTATTGCTTGGTAGTTAACTGTTTTTTGATAATTATTATCTTAATTACCAGCTGGGGGTCTCATGAGCCATATCAGTACCTCAGGGGAAGTGTGGCTGAAGACCTAACATACTCTCAGGATCCTTGATGGGATTTGCTTTTTTGCTTAACTGAGAAGAGTTTAAATTTCAGTCTCCTGAAACATTTCTTCTTACAAGTGTCGGACTATCACTTACAGCGAGCCACAAGACACTGTGGAAGGGATTGGTACTCTCTTTTATTTCTTCTATCTATCCTTTCTTCTACCCTGTCGCCACAAACTGGACTGCTCGTCCCGGATGAACTCATAGCATCTGTATGTTCCCTAGACTACAAGTAATTTATTGCTAATATACATTTTACTTTTGGGTAACAAACTTGGGTTAATAGTTTTGTTATCAAGTAATCTTATACAGCTTCCCAGTACACTTTGCATGTAACTGGTTTGATCTTATATGCAGTATATTGCACAGATAGAATAGTACACAAAATATAACTGGTGACTGATCTTCTAGTGTATGGTCCAATTTTTTAGTTAAGTTTGTATACAAGATTTAACTGAGCTACTTAACTAAGAGCTATCCTATTGGTTGAAATTGTTGTTGTTGCAAAATTTTGTTTTATTGTTGTGGCAGTAATACACTATATTATTAATATTAGACAGTATTACTTTTACCTGTATTGGTTTGTGAGTAGGTTTATTCAAGCTCATTCGACTTGATCCAATATTGCAATGGCAGAGACAGCAAAAGTAAGAGCTTTGTTAATTGAGAGTGGAAAAGAGGTGGGGCTTGCAGGAAAAGAGCTTGCAGACTATGTATCCTCAGAGATGAAGAGCATCAGAGAGGCAGAAGCGGAGAGGGACAGGGAAATCAGAGCGGCAGAAGCGGAGAAAGATCGTGAAATCAGAGCGGCAGAAGCGGAGAAGGATCGTGAAATAAGAGCGGCAGAAGAGAAGGAGAAGGAACGACAACATGCCCTGAAAATGAAGGAACTGGATGTGAAACTTCTCTCAAAAAGCAAGGAAGCTGGGAGCAATTCCGAAACTTCATCTTCTCCGCCCTCGCCCCTTCAATCTGATAGTGCATCAGCTCTCTCTACACCACACCTGGGACCGATGGCCTTCTCTCTGGAGCCATTTATGGAGGGAAAGGATTCCATGGACAGCTTTTTGGGCCGTTTCGAGAGGCTCGCTTCTTCGTTCGGGCTGGACCGGAAGAGGTGGAATCTGAAACTCTCGCAAGGACTCAGGGGTGCTGGCTATGATGTATTCCTAAAACTGGCGCCTCATGAACAGGATGACTATGACTGTCTTAAGAAAGCCCTCTTAGCTCGCTATGAATTGAATGCTGAGGCGTACCGTAAACGGTTCAGAAATTTCCGTAAAGAAAATGGAGAATCGTACACCCAGTATGCTGCTCGCCTGGAAGCTTATTTGCAGAAATGGCTCACTCTCGCGTCATTCGAGAAATCTTACGAAGGACTGCAAGAATTAATACTAATGGAGCAACTGAAAGAAATGATGAGCCCTGAGATGAGACGATTTCTGGTAGAAAACGGGGCAGAAAGGTTAAATACCATAGTTACCTTATCAGAACGCTTTCAGAATGCACAGGCTGAGACTCTGACCTCCAGACGGAGATATACAGACTATCCAGCTCGGCAGACTGCGCCTAACAGCTCCAATAGTATTACAAGCTCCAAGCCACCCTACATGAAAAACTCACCATGACAGACCCAACAATGGACAAACCCACAAGAACACGGAAAGGAAAACTTCCTATACAGCAAACACAGAGAGGGATGTGTGCCAACACTGTCGGTCGCCTAAACATAGTTCTCGTGATTGTAAGCGCCGACCCCTCCCCATGAATGCAGCTTGCATAACAACCAGATCTGACAGCCCGGAGCCCTCAAAGGATGACATAGATTCTTCGAAGCGACCAGCTGTCATTGAATCTGTTTTGGTTAATGGGGAGAGAGCTCTTTGTTTGTATGACACTGGATTATCTTATGATGCAATCGTCGCAGCTTCTCTTGTTAATTCTGACCAAATTACAGAGGAGACGATTGAAATACAAGGACCCACCAAATCTGGTGCGCCCATGATTCTACCAGTGTGCAAGATTCAGGTTCAATCGCGGTATGTGACTGGAGAAATCAGAGCCGCTGTTCTAAAGGATCCCATCTACCCCCTGATTTTGGGCTGTAGATATGTGTTCCTAGGAGAACCAGCCCGGCCTCTGTCAGTTGCGGCCGTACAGACCAGGGATCAATGCAGGCAGAACCCTGAGTCTGGAACTCCTACCAACATCTTCCCAGAAGAGTTGAAGAAGGCACAAACAGCGGATAGCACTTTGTCGCCTTGTTTTAAAAAACTTCCTAAGTCTCATACCCCGCCTCTCAAGGGAGAGATTTATAAGAAGAATGGTCTGTTGTACCGCAGAGCAGGCAAAGGAGCGAGCGAACACTCACAGCTGATTGTCCCCTCATCCTATAGGACCCAAATATTAGAAATGGGCCATGCCTTACCCTTCAGCGGACACATGGGAATTGGAGCAACCATGCAGCGCATTTCTTGCCACTACTATTGGCCAGGAATGAACGCAGACATAAAACGGTATGTTCAGTCATGCGCACAGTGCCAAAAGGTGGCTCCTAAGCACTGGGTAGCTCCGGTAACCTTAGGAGAAATGCCTGTAACAGGTACCCCGTTCGAAAGGGTGGCAGTCGACATTGTTGGGCCCCTGATTAGGACAAAGAAAAAGAATAGCTACATCTTGACGTTGGTCGACACATGCTCCATGTGGGCAGAAGCAGTCGCAATGCCTTCGTGCGACTCAACTCATGTAGCGGAAGCCCTCCTTACTATATTTACGAGGTTGGGGTTCCCTCTTCAGATCCTGACGGATAATGGATCACAATTTCGGGGGAAATTAATGGAAGAAGTGTTTCGGATTTTCCAAACGCGACACATTCATACCTCTCCATATCACCCCCAGAGCAACGGCCAAGTAGAACGGTTCAATGGAACCTTAATTTCCATACTGCGAAAGCTGGAGCAGGAGAACCCAAGTTCATGGGATTCCTACCTGCCAGCGGCACTGTTTGCCTACAGAGAGGTACCTCATCACTCGACAGGAATTCCACCAGCAACACTGCTGTTTGGGCGCCCAATAAAAGGTCCTCTAGAGGCACTTCTGAGATCCTGGACAGACGATAAAGCGGATGACACAGTCATTACCGCGTCACATTATGTTGAGGAATTGAAGCAACGCCTCCAAACAGGTTGGAAGTTGGCCACTGCAAATTTGCGCAAAGCCCGTCAGAAACATGCGCAATATTATAACAGCTAAGGACCGAGAACTGAACATTGGGGATAAAGTTTTATTGCTCTTGCCAAGCAGCCATAATAAACTTCAGATTGGTTGGAGAGGACCCTATGCTGTTGTCGAGAAAATCTCCCGCACCAACTACAAGATAGCAATTAAGGGTAAACAGAAAATTTACCACATCAATCTGCTGAAAAAGTACAACGAACGTGCCTCAGTAGAGCCAGCCCATTTGATGGCCCTTGCAGTAGCCAGTGAAGTAGAGGATGAACCCAATGTAGCAGTCGAATACCCTCTGTCCTTGAGTGAGACTCAGGCCGATGTGCAAATAAGTCACACTCTAACACTGGAACAGCATGAGCTGGTGCAAACAATGTTGGAAAAGTATGCAGAAGTTCTCACGGACAGGCCAGGCCTAACCAGTTTAGTAGAATTTGATATGAAGTTGAAAGATGCAATGCCAGTCCGTGTGAAAAATTACCCTATACCCTATGCCAAGGCGGATGCATTGAGAGAAGAAATAGAGAAATTGCTCAGTGCAGGCATTATTTCTCCATCCGAATCACCCTATAGCGCTAGTGTTGTGCTCCTTCGGAAGCCTACCGGAGAGCATAGATTGTGCATTGACTATAGGAGACTGAATGCAGTGTCGGAGTACCAAGCTGAGCCTCTGCCAGATCAAAACTCGCTGTTCACTAAGCTAAATACAGCTCGGTATTTCTCTAAGATCGACCTTAGCAAGGGATACTATCAGATTCCTGTGAAGAAAGAGATCCGACCACTGCTGGCATTCAGCACCCCGGAAGGACACTTTGAATTTAATGTCCTCCCATTCAGATTACATAATGCGCCTAGCACATTCACGAGAATGATGAGAAAACTTCTCGCACCCCTTCATAACCCTGCTATTACAAACTTTATGGACGATATACTCATCGCCACAGACACCTTTGAGGAACACCTGAATGCAATACCAAACCTACCCACTATCCTGTTCTCACTGTTCTAGTCTACTATCATTTACTGGACACAGTATTAAGGTCCTAAGGGTCTTGTTGGATTCGGCCTATACTGTTTGATAGAAATACAACAGAGGTGATTGCGTCATTAATAGGCTGAACTGCCCATGGAGGACTTCTGGTGTCGTGTATTGTGGTTCGCACCATTGACCTGCCATTGAAACATCATTTTTTGATGATGCGTAGATGGCAGAGCGGATAGTGTGATTCGCTTGCATGGCTAGGCGGGGTTGTCGCACGGAAGGTCCGGTGTTCAAGTCCTGGGTGAGCCACTCATGTCTGTTGTTTTTCTGTTGTCTGGTGTTCTGCTTCTTTATTTCCTGCGAGTGCCTGATAACATACCTTTATATTTGTTTCATATTAATTTACTGTTTGCGGGCCTCAGGTTTCCCTCCCTTATTTGTAAAAAAAATGTTTGTACAATACCAAACCTACCCACTATCCTGTTCTCACTGTTCTAGTCTACTATCATTTACTGGACACAGTATTAAGGTCCTAAGGGTCTTGTTGGATTCGGCCTATACTGTTTGATAGAAATACAACAGAGGTGATTGCGTCATTAATAGGCTGAACTGCCCATGGAGGACTTCTGGTGTCGTGTATTGTGGTTCGCACTATTGACCTGCCATTGAAACATCATTTTTTGATGATGCGTAGATGGCAGAGCGGATAGTGTGATTCGCTTGCATGGCTAGGCGGGGTTGTCGCACGGAAGGTCCGGTGTTCAAGTCCTGGGTGAGCCACTCATGTCTGTTGTTTTTCTGTTGTCTGGTGTTCTGCTTCTTTATTTCCTGCGAGTGCTTGATAACATACCTTTATATTTGTTTCATATTAATTTAGATGCTACTCCGAAGGCTTAAGGACACAGGTTTAACCGCCCGCCCAACTAAATGCCAGATAGGTTTTGACCAACTTGGGTTTCTTGGCCACACCATTTCACAAGGGTACATGTTCCCGGAGGAACGTAATGTTGACAAACTGCGCAATGCACCTCGCCCTATTACTAAAAAGGATGTCAGATCGTTCGTCGCGTTATGTGGATTTTACCAACGCTACATTAAGGATTTCAACACTATTAGCGCCCCACTGACGAACCTTACGAAAAAGAATACTCCGGAAAAAGTGATCTGGACCGCTGAGTGTGAGAATGCTTATAGTACCCTCAAGGAAAAACTCACAGAGAAACCTATTCTGCACCTACCGAACTTAAGCCGACCATTCATACTACGCACCGATGCTAGTCAGATTGGGATTGGAGCCACCTTGCTACAAACTGGGGAAGACAATGCGTCTACATTATTCCCCATATCTTTTGCTAGCCGAAAGTTGAATGCTGCTGAAAGAAATTACTCCACTATTGAACGGGAATGCCTAGCTTTGGTATGGGGAATTCAGAAAGAAATATCAACCATACTTATATGGAAAGCCCTTCACCGTTCAATGCGACCATCAACCCTTAATGTTCTTAGCAGCTTCTAAAAACCTGAATTCAAGGCTCATGAGGTGGTCAATGTTAATGCAACCATATAACTTCAAGGTTGAATATATACCTGGGAAACTCAATGTCGGAGCAGACTTTCTCAGCCGTCATCCATGCAGTGGGGAAGAACAGGCAAGTCAGCAGCGACCCAATAAGCCTAACCTCCCTAAAAACTTCCAGGATGGTGAGGGAAATCAAACTAGGACAGAGAGGGATCGAGAAGAAGATGTCAGTCGAAACTAGTTCACCTTACGATAAACTTTCACAGGGGGCTATTGTCGCGAAATTATTCGTCCGACAATCTTCTGTCTTTCTCTGCCTCATCGGACAATGACCCAGCTCTGTATTTTTCTGAATGCCTCATGCGACAATGACCTCCCTCGGAATTTTCGAGTTCATTGTCGCATTGTTATTTACCTGAGAGGCTAATGACCCAGATAAGCCTGGGATTTCCAAGTGACCCGGAGGGGCTCAGGCCACTGCCCCAGATATTCAGGATTTCCCCGGCGGAGTACAATTTGAGGACATTTGTTACCCGTGAGGAATTTCAGACTTGGCAGAGGTGAATGACCGCGGTTAGCTGTATATATGAGATTATAGAACGTGTATATTTTACTCACATCTGCAAAAGCCCCGAACAGACAAGCCAGTTGCAGATACTTCTAACAAATAATCTGTCAGACCAGCGAGAGAAATACTTATATATAGTATATGCCGTTTTTGAGCCAAATTCAATCTTGGAATCAATTCGGGTGAGCGAAATGCATTATCTTCTTATATGCAAGTATTTGTATTGAATGTTTGAACTGCTTTTCATTATTATTTCATTATATGCAATTAACATTAGTTAATGTTTGCACTGCTTTTCAGTCAATTGCCTACTTTCCTGTAATGGATATATTTTACCAAATGCATATATTTACGGTTATATATGATTTTATATGCCTTTTGTATGCTTTTGATGTCCTCAGGTTGTTTTACAGAAAGCATGTGCGCTACCCTGGTCGCTTCTTTTATTTAATGTAACCATTATCGCATCCATGTATTTACTATATGATTTTGTATGCCTTTACAACAGTTGATAATATATGTATGCCTATGCCCCTACCCTATTAATATCATATGTTTGCAGCTCGAAGAATGGCGCTCAACATTGGTCCATGTCATTTATATAATAATTTGACTAATATCTGAGCCTGGTTTATGGACCACACTCAGGACAAATTAATGCCTCTAACCAGAGAGCTAAATAGATTGTTCCTTTGTGTCTATCTCCTAGCTCCCTGGTGGTGACAAAAGGCAGGTGAAACTCGCAGTCGTGTAGTGAAACCTTGCAGTACTTGACACGAATTATTCCAGCAACTTGGCCGGGGGAAGAAACCTTGCAGTGATAGTGTGACGTCATACAGCAGCAACCCATTCATGATAAGTGCACTTTTAAAAAGGACCAAACACTAATCGATCTTTAGGTCATACCAGTCAATGATTAAAATTAGGACATAAACCTCAGCCATCGTGAAAGGGTATCCCTAAATATAAACAGAACTTTTGTGTAGACTATTTTTATCTCCATTTACCCAGTGCTGTATACATTAACTATATACATATATTATATTTGTTTTTTTTTTTCTTGTGTTTTTCTGTAACCAATTTAGCTTGGTCTAATATACATAAATTCATAGAAACGAATTTCACTGTTGTTTCCTTCTTTTCACTATATGTTCTGTGTTGCTTGGTAGTTAACTGTTTTTTGTTAATCATTATCTTAATTACCAGCTGGGGGTCTCATGAGCCATATCAGTACCTCAGGGGAAGTGTGGCTGAAGACCTAACATACTCTCAGGATCCTTGATGGGATTTGCTTCTTTGCTTAACTGAGAAGAGTTTAAATTTCAGTCTCCTGAAACATTTCTTCTTACAAGTGTCGGACTATCACTTACAGCGAGCCAAAAGACACTGTGGAAGAGATTGGTACTCTCTTTTATTTCTTCTATCTATCCTTTCTTCTACCCTGTCGCCACAAACTGGACTGCTCGTCCCGGATGAACTCATAGCATCTGTATGTTCCCTAGACTACAAGTAATTTATTGCTAATATACATTTTACTTTTGGGTAACAAACTTGGGTTAATAGTTTTGTTATCAAGTAATCTTATACAGCTTCCCAGTACACTTTGCATGTAACTGGTTTGATCTTATATGCAGTATATTGCACAGATAGAATAGTACACAAAATATAACTGGTGACTGATCTTCTAGTGTATGGTCCAATTTTTTAGTTAAGTTTGTATACAAGATTTAACTGAGCTACTTAACTAAGAGCTATCCTATTGGTTGAAATTGTTGTTGTTGCAAAATTTTGTTTTATTGTTGTGGCAGTAATACACTATATTATTAATATTAGACAGTATTACTTTTACCTGTATTGGTTTGTGAGTAGGTTTATTCAAGCTCATTCGACTTGATCCAATATTGCAATGGCAGAGACAGCAAAAGTAAGAGCTTTGTTAATTGAGAGTGGAAAAGAGGTGGGGCTTGCAGGAAAAGAGCTTGCAGACTATGTATCCTCAGAGATGAAGAGCATCAGAGAGGCAGAAGCGGAGAGGGACAGGGAAATCAGAGCGGCAGAAGCGGAGAAAGATCGTGAAATCAGAGCGGCAGAAGCGGAGAAGGATCGTGAAATAAGAGCGGCAGAAGAGAAGGAGAAGGAACGACAACATGCCCTGAAAATGAAGGAACTGGATGTGAAACTTCTCTCAAAAAGCAAGGAAGCTGGGAGCAATTCCGAAACTTCATCTTCTCCGCCCTCGCCCCTTCAATCTGATAGTGCATCAGCTCTCTCTACACCACACCTGGGACCGATGGCCTTCCCTCTGGAGCCATTTATGGAGGGAAAAGATTCCATGGACAGCTTTTTGGACCGTTTCGAGAGGTTCGCTTCTTCGTTCGGGCTGGACCGGAAGAGGTGGAATCTGAAACTCTCGCAAGGGCTCAGGGGTGCTGGCTATGATGTATTCCTAAAACTGGCGCCTCATGAACAGGATGACTATGACTGTCTTAAGAAAGCCCTCTTAGCTCGCTATGAATTGAATGCTGAGGCGTACCGTAAACGGTTCAGAAATTTCCGTAAAGAAAATGGAGAATCGTACACCCAGTATGCTGCTCGCCTGGAAGCTTATTTGCAGAAATGGCTCACTCTCGCGTCATTCGAGAAATCTTACGAAGGACTGCAAGAATTAATACTAATGGAGCAACTGAAAGAAATGATGAGCCCTGAGATGAGACGATTTCTGGTAGAAAACGGGGCAGAAAGGTTAAATACCATAGTTACCTTATCAGAACGCTTTCAGAATGCACAGGCTGAGACTCTGACCTCCAGACGGAGATATACAGACTATCCAGCTCGGCAGACTGCGCCTAACAGCTCCCAATAGTATTACAAGCTCCAAGCCACCCTACATGAAAACTCACCATGACAGACCCAACAATGGACAAACCCACAAGAACACGGAAAGGAAAACTTCCTATACAGCAAACACAGAGAGGGATGTGTGCCAACACTGTCGGTCGCCTAAACATAGTTCTCGTGATTGTAAGCGCCGACCCCTCCCCATGAATGCAGCTTGCATAACAACCAGATCTGACAGCCCGGAGCCCTCAAAGGATGACATAGATTCTTCGAAGCGACCAGCTGTCATTGAATCTGTTTTGGTTAATGGGGAGAGAGCTCTTTGTTTGTATGACACTGGATTATCTTATGATGCAATCGTCGCAGCTTCTCTTGTTAATTCTGACCAAATTACAGAGGAGACGATTGAAATACAAGGACCCACCAAATCTGGTGCGCCCATGATTCTACCAGTGTGCAAGATTCAGGTTCAATCGCGGTATGTGACTGGAGAAATCAGAGCCGCTGTTCTAAAGGATCCCATCTACCCCCTGATTTTGGGCTGTAGATATGTGTTCCTAGGAGAACCAGCCCGGCCTCTGTCAGTTGCGGCCGTACAGACCAGGGATCAATGCAGGCAGAACCCTGAGTCTGGAACTCCTACCAACATCTTCCCAGAAGAGTTGAAGAAGGCACAAACAGCGGATAGCACTTTGTCGCCTTGTTTTAAAAAACTTCCTAAGTCTCATACCCCGCCTCTCAAGGGAGAGATTTATAAGAAGAATGGTCTGTTGTACCGCAGAGCAGGCAAAGGAGCGAGCGAACACTCACAGCTGATTGTCCCCTCATCCTATAGGACCCAAATATTAGAAATGGGCCATGCCTTACCCTTCAGCGGACACATGGGAATTGGAGCAACCATGCAGCGCATTTCTTGCCACTACTATTGGCCAGGAATGAACGCAGACATAAAACGGTATGTTCAGTCATGCGCACAGTGCCAAAAGGTGGCTCCTAAGCACTGGGTAGCTCCGGTACCTTAGGAGAAATGCCTGTAACAGGTACCCCGTTCGAAAGGGTGGCAGTCGACATTGTTGGGCCCCTGATTAGGACAAAGAAAAAGAATAGCTACATCTTGACGTTGGTCGACACATGCTCCATGTGGGCAGAAGCAGTCGCAATGCCTTCGTGCGACTCAACTCATGTAGCGGAAGCCTCCTTACTATATTTACGAGGTTGGGGTTCCCTCTTCAGATCCTGACGGATAATGGATCACAATTTCGGGGGAAATTAATGGAAGAAGTGTTTCGGATTTTCCAAACGCGACACATTCATACCTCTCCATATCACCCCCAGAGCAACGGCCAAGTAGAACGGTTCAATGGAACCTTAATTTCCATACTGCGAAAGCTGGAGCAGGAGAACCCAAGTTCATGGGATTCCTACCTGCCAGCGGCACTGTTTGCCTACAGAGAGGTACCTCATCACTCGACAGGAATTCCACCAGCAACACTGCTGTTTGGGCGCCCAATAAAAGGTCCTCTAGAGGCACTTCTGAGATCCTGGACAGACGATAAAGCGGATGACACAGTCATTACCGCGTCACATTATGTTGAGGAATTGAAGCAACGCCTCCAAACAGGTTGGAAGTTGGCCACTGCAAATTTGCGCAAAGCCCGTCAGAAACATGCGCAATATTATAACAGAACAGCTAAGGACCGAGAACTGAACATTGGGGATAAAGTTTTATTGCTCTTGCCAAGCAGCCATAATAAACTTCAGATTGGTTGGAGAGGACCCTATGCTGTTGTCGAGAAAATCTCCCGCACCAACTACAAGATAGCAATTAAGGGTAAACAGAAAATTTACCACATCAATCTGCTGAAGAAGTACAACGAACGTGCCTCAGTAGAGCCAGCCCATTTGATGGCCCTTGCAGTAGCCAGTGAAGTAGTTAGGATGAACCCAATGTAGCAGTCGAATACCCTCTGTCCTTGAGTGAGACTCAGGCCGATGTGCAAATAAGTCACACTCTAACACTGGAACAGCATGAGCTGGTGCAAACAATGTTGGAAAAGTATGCAGAAGTTCTCACGGACAGGCCAGGCCTAACCAGTTTAGTAGAATTTGATATGAAGTTGAAAGATGCAATGCCAGTCCGTGTGAAAAATTACCCTATACCCTATGCCAAGGCGGATGCATTGAGAGAAGAAATAGAGAAATTGCTCAGTGCAGGCATTTATTTCTCCATCCGAAGATCACCCTATTTAGCGCTAGTGTTGTCTTGGTGTCCTTCGGAAGCCTACCGGAGAGCATAGAATTGTGCATTGACTATAGGAGACTGAATGCAGTGTCGGTATAGTACCATAGCTGAGCCTCTGCCAGATCAAAACTCGCTGTTCACTAAGCTAAATACAGCTCGTTTGGGCTCTAATAAAAGGACCTTAGCAAGGGATACTATCAGATTCCTGTGAAGAAAGAGATCCGACCACTGCTGGCATTCAGCACCCCGGAAGGACACTTTGAATTTAATGTCCTTCCATTGGGATTACATATTGCGCCTAGCACATACACGAGAATGATGAGAAAACCTCACGCACCCCTTCCTAACCCTGCTATTACAAACTTTACATGGACGATAAAGTACTCATCGCCAAGCAGCACCTTTGAGGAACACTTCTGAATGCAATACCAAGGACCCACTATGCTGTTGTTCTCACTGTCTCTCTAGTCTACTATCATTTACAATGGGTACACAGTATTTAAGGTCCTAATCTGTCTTGTTGGATTCGGCCATACTGTTTGATAGAAAGTTCAACAGAGGTGATTGCGTCATTAATAGGCTGAACTGCCCATGGAGGACTTCTGGTGTAGCAGTGAATATTGTGGTTCGCACTATTGACCTGCCATTGAAACATCATTTTTTGATGATGCGTAGATGGCAGGGCGGATAGTGTGATTCGCTTGCATGGCTAGGCGGGGTTGTCGCACGGAAGGTCCGGTGTTCAAGTCCTGGGTGAGCCACTCATGTCTGTTGTTTTTCTGTTGTCTGGTGTTCTGCTTCTTTATTTCCTGCGAGTGCCTGATAACATACCTTTATATTTGTTTCATATTAATTTACTGTTTGCGGGCCTCAGGTTTCCCTCCCTTATTTGTAATAAATGTTTGTACAATACCAAACCTACCCAGATCCTAGATTGTGCACTGATTTATAGGAGACTGACTATCAGTTACTGGACACAGTATTAAGGTCCTAAGGGTCTTGTTGGATTCGGCCTATACTGCTTGATAGAAATACAACAGAAGTGATTGCGTCATTAATAGGCTGAACTGCCCATGGAGGACTTCTGGTGTCGTGTATTGTGGTTCGCACTATTGACCTGCCATTGAAACATCATTTTTTGATGATGCGGAAGGCAGAGCGGATAGTTGAATGTCGCTTGCATGGCTAGGCGGGGTTAATCGCACGGAAGGTCACATTTCAAGAATGGGTGAGCCAAACTGTCTCGTTGTTTTTCATTGTCTGGTGTTTACAAACTTTTATTTCCTGCGAGTGCTTGATAACATACCTTTATATTTGTTTCATATTAATTTAGATGCTACTCCGAAGGCTTAAGGACACAGGTTTAACCGCCCGCCCAACTAAATGCCAGATAGGTTTTGACCAACTGGGGTTTCTTGGCCACACCATTTCACAAGGGTACATGTTCCCGGAGGAACGTAATGTTGACAAACTGCGCAATGCACCTCGCCCTATTACTAAAAAGGATGTCAGATCAGATCGTTCGTCGCGTTATGTGGATTTTACCAACGCTACATTAAGGATTTCAACACTATTAGCGCCCCACTGACGAACCTTACGAAAAAGAATACTCCGGAAAAAGTGATCTGGACCGCTGAGTGTGAGAATGCTTATAGTACCCTCAAGGAAAAACTCACAGAGAAACCTATTCTGCACCTACCGAACTTAAGCCGACCATTCATACTACGCACCGATGCTAGTCAGATTGGGATTGGAGCCACCTTGCTACAAACTGGGGAAGACAATGCGTCTACATTATTCCCCATATCTTTTGCTAGCCGAAAGTTGAATGCTGCTGAAAGAAATTACTCCACTATTGAACGGGAATGCCTAGCTTTGGTATGGGGAATTCAGAAATATCAACCATACTTATATGGAAAGCCCTTCACCGTTCAATGCGACCATCAACCATTAATGTTCTTAGCAGCTTCTAAAAACCTGAATTCAAGGCTCATGAGGTGGTCAATGTTAATGCAACCATATAACTTCAAGGTTGAATATATACCTGGGAAACTCAATGTCGGAGCAGACTTTCTCAGCCGTCATCCATGCAGTGGGGAAGAACAGGCAAGTCAGCAGCGACCCAATAAGCCTAACCTCCCTAAAAACTTCCAGGATGGTGAGGGAAATCAAACTAGGACAGAGAGGGATCGAGAAGAAGATGTCAGTCGAAACTAGTTCACCTTACGATAAACTTTCACAGGGGGCTATTGTCGCGAAATTATTCGTCCGACAATCTTCTGTCTTTCTCTGCCTCATCGGACAATGACCTTGCTCTGTATTTCTGAATGCCGATCGGACAATGACCTCCCTCGGAATAAGCGAGTTCATTGTCGCATTGATATTTACCTGAGAGGCTAATGACCCAGATAAGCCGGGATTTCCAGTGGCCCGGAGGTGCTCAGGCCGCTGCGCCAGATATTCAGGATTTCCTCGGTGGAGGACTATTTGAGGACGTTTACCTGTGATCAGTAGGGTAGGAATTTCCTGACAGGCAGAGGTGAATGACCGCGGTTAGCTGTATATATGAGATTATAGAACGTGTATATTTTACTCACATCTGCAAAAGCCCCGAACAGACAAGCCAGTTGCAGATACTTCTAACAAATAATCTGTCAGACCAGCGAGAGAAATACTTATATATAGTATATGCCGTTTTTGAGCCAAATTCAATCTTGGAATCAATTCGGGTGAGCGAAATGCATTATCTTCTTATATGCAATTATTTGTATTGAATGTTTGAACTGCTTTTCCATTATTATTTCATTATATGCAATTAACATTAGTTAATGTTTGCACAGCTTTTCAGTCAATTGCCTACTTTCCATGTAATGGATATATTTTACCAAATGCATATATTTACGGTTATATGATTTTATATGCCTTTTGTATGCTTTTGATGTCCTCAGGTTGTTTTACAGAAAGCATGTGCGCTACCCTGGTCGCTTCTTTTATTTAATGTAACCATTATCGCATCCATGTATTTACTATATGATTTTGTATGCCTTTACAACAGTTGATAATATATGTATGCCTATGCCCCTACCCTATTAATATCATATGTTTGCTGGTCGAAGAGTGGCGCTCGACATTGGTCCGTGTCGTTTATATAATAATTTTGACTAATATCTGAGCCTGGTTTATGGACCACACTCAGGACAAATTAATGCCTCTAACCAGAGAGCTAAATAGATTGTTCCTTTGTGTCTATCTCCTAGCTCCCTGGTGGTGACAAAAGGCAAGGGAAACTCGCAGTCGTGTAGTGAAACCTTGCAGTACTTGATACGAATTATTCCAGCAACTTGGCCGGGGGAAGAAACCTTGCAGTGATAGTGTGACGTCATACAGCAGCAACCCATTCATGATAAGTGCACTTTTAAAAAGGACCAAACACTAAACGATTTTAGGTCATACCAGTCAATGATTAAAATTAGGACATAAACCTCAGCCATCGTGAAAGGGTACCCTAATATAAACAGAACTTTTGTGTAGACTATTTTTATCTCCATTTACCCAGTGCTGTATACATTAACTATATACATATATTATATTTGTTTTTTTTTTTCTTGTGTTTTTCTGTAACCAATTTAGCTTGGTCTAATATACATAAATTCATAGAAACGAATTTCACTGTTGTTTCCTTCTTTTCACTATATGTTCTGTGTTGCTTGGTAGTTAACTGTTTTTTGTTAATTATTATCTTAATTACCAGCTGGGGGTCTCATGAGCCATATCAGTACCTCAGGGGAAGTGTGGCTGAAGACCTAACATACTCTCAGGATCCTTGATGGGATTTGCTTTTTTGCTTAACTGAGAAGAGTTTAAATTTCAGTCTCCTGAAACATTTCTTCTTACAAGTGTCGGACTATCACTTACAGCGAGCCACAAGACACTGTGGAAGGGATTGGTACTCTCTTTTATTTCTTCTATCTATCCTTTCTTCTTGGTCATCCTCTCTTTCGTTTTCCTTCAGGGGTCCAAAGCATAGCTGTTCTTGTGATGGCATCGGGGTCTCTTCTGAGGACATGACCAACCCAGTTCCAGCGTCTGCCAGCTATGATGGTGTGCATGTCCTCTTGCTTGCTACGAGTAAGCAGATCTTGGTTAGTGATGGTATTCGGCCAAAAGATTCGGTGAATTTTTCTTAGGCATGTTGTGTGAAAAGAGGACAATTTCGACATTTCCTTCTCTGTAACTCTCCAGCATTCCGCACCATAGAGAAGCACAGAAAGCACACAGCTCTGATATAATCTTAATTTTGTGCTTGTGCTGTATTGGGAGGACTTCCAGATGTTGTTTAGGCTAAAGAAGGCTGTTCTTGCCTTATTCATTCTGATGTTGATGTCTTTGCCTGCACCGCCGTCTGGTGTTACTATGCTTCCTAGGTATGTGAAGGTATCTGTCTGTACCAATTGCTTATTCCTTACTGATATGGGCTCAGGGTTGCTCACATTGAGCGTCATGACCTCAGACTTCTTTAAATTGATGTTCAAGCCCACCTGCTGGCTAAACTTATTAAGTCTATCCGTTTTTTCCTGGATGTGTTGATGTGAATGTGCTAGTAGTGCAATGTCATCTGCATATTCCAGATCTTCCAATGTAGAAAATGTTGTCCATCTTATTCCTCTTGGACTGCCCTCTGTTGTCTGGCGCATCACCCAGTCTATGACTGTTAAAAATAGAGTGGTAGACAAAGGGCATCCCTGTCGTACTCCTGTCTTCACCTCAAAGGTTAGGTTGCTCTGCCCAACACTACACGTAAAGTTGGCATAGAGGCTTTTTATAATTGACACTATGCAGCTTGGAATTCCATAAGCCCTCAGTATTTTCCATAAACTGTCCCTATGTATGCTGTCAAAAGCCTTTTCAAAATCAACAAATTAATGTAAAGCTGTCTTTGCCATTCTGAGCACTGCTCTATAATGTTCCTGAGAGTGAATATATGATCTACACATCTTCTGTTCTTTCTAAATCCTGCTTGTTTTTTCCTCAGTTTGTGGTCTACTGCTTTTGAAATTCTCTGTATAATTATCCTGCCTAGTATTTTGCTGGGAACTGAGAGAAGAGTGATTCCTCTCCAAATTATTGCAGTCTGCAAGATCTCGCTTCTTGGGCAATTTGACAATTATTCGTTTGTTCCACTCTGATGGTGTTGTCCTCATTTTCCAGACTTGTGCAAATAGTGGTTCTGATAGTTCTGCTGCTAGCTCAGGGTCTGTCTTAAATAGCTCTGCATTTAAGTTATCATGGCCCGGAGCTTTGCCGTTCTTTAACCCTTTGATTGCTGTGATGATTTCTTCTTTTCGTGGAATGTCTGTATTCACATCTAGATCGTTTTCAGCTTCAGGAACATTCAGCTGTGTCTCTGGTGGTTCCTTGTTCAGAGTTTCTCTGAAGTGCTCTGCCCATCTTGTGTCCTGTCCCTCTGCTGTCGTGATGAGATTACCTTGCTTATCTCTTACTAATGTAATATTATTTGCACCTCGTTTTCCGCTGATGAATTTAGTTATTTTGTATACTGTGCTTTGTTCATTTCTCAGTGCTGCCTCCTCTGCCTGTCTTGCAAGATCGTCTAGGAAATTCCTTTTGTTGGCTCGGGTTTGGCGTTTAACTTCCTTGTCCAGCTGACTGTACTGTTCGCTATATAGTTGCTTTAACCTGGGGAACTTCGCTTCTGTTTTCTTTCTTTTCATTTCCTTTCTCATCGTTATGGTGTTTAATGTTTCTGATGTTATCCAGTCTTGCTTCTTCCTTTCCTGGAATCCCAAGCATGATTTGCTGCTTTCTTTGTATATTGTTGAAATGGTGTTGAAATTCTGGTCTATATCATCAGTCAATGTCTTTTCCTGACTTTTGGCAAATTGATATCGTTTCTTTATGTCGGCCGCAAAAGCTTTTCTGGTAAGGGAGTCCTTCAATTTGCTGATGTCAAACCTTTTCTGTGTAGTTACAGTTGGTGCAGCCCTTCTTAGTTTCACTTTCAGTTTTGCTACTACTAAATGGTGATCACTTCCCACATCTGCACCTCTTCTTACCTTCATATCTTGTAATGCATGTCTCCATCTACCGTTAACCATGATGTGGTCTATCTGGTTTCTGTCCCGACCATTTGGTGATTCCCATGTTAATTTGTGAATTTCTTTATGTGGGAAGAGTGTTCCTCCAATGACCAGGTTGTTAATGCTACAGAAACTTATTAGTTTATCCCCATTTTCATTTGCTGTTCCGCTGCCGCATTTCCCCATTGTTCTTTCATTATATGTATTGTGTGTACCAACTTTCGCATTGAGGTCTCCCATTACTATAACAAGATCATATCTAGGTGTATCTTCCATTTCTTTCTGCAGTTGTTGATAGAATTCATCCTTGACTTCCTCATCGCTATCATTCGTTGGTGCGTAGCATTGTATTATTGTAGTGTTGGTGAATCTCCCTCTCAATCTTAATCTTATCAGTCTGTTGTTGATGGTTTTCCATTCCAGTAATGTCCTTTCTATTCCTTTCTGTAGAATAATGGCTACGCCTTCATTGTGCTGTCCATCCTCTCTTCCAGAGTAAAGTACTGTTTCTCCTGTTGCTGTTTTAACTTTTCCTGCCCTGTCCATCTGCTCTCGCTTATCCCTAGAATGTGTAACCTATAGTTTCTCATTTCTGCCGTGACCTGTCTTAGTTTACCTGTCTCGTACATTGTCCTGACATTCCAAAAACCTATTCTTGTATCCTGTTTTGCGGTCAGGACATCCGTTTTCATGTCAGTGGCTTCCTTTTGGCTTTCACCACTGACAGTCATACGAGCCACAGACTCCGAATGTCCATCCCGCAGCAAAGTTTTTCCATTTATTGTTGTTTCCGTAACGTGCGATTTTTTTACATCGACAGGGGTGTCAGCCCTATGCTAAAACCCCCAACCTGGAGGACCAGGGTACCAGCTTTTGTCTGACCCCTACCCACACAGACCAGTCCAGCTTGGTTGAACCTACCAGGAGTAAAACTCCCACTGGCATAGCTCTGGGGATTGTCAGGGTACGCAAGCTGCCATACCGCTACAAGGTATAGGTACCATTGATGGCAGATCTGATTACTTGCACAGCATCATTTCGAGCCTTGCCTTTCCTGCTTTGTATTCTTCAACAGCTGACTTGAAAGCTTCGCCTTCTTGCAATACTGTGCTACGTCTGACAGAGCTGGTGGTACTCCTAGCCATTTCCTCATGAAATTGTTGACCTTTTGCTCTACAGCTTCCACAGTACTGGTGATTATTTCATATATAAGCAGTGCCCATAGCAATGTAGGGATCAACATGAACTGGAGGCACCACAGTTTGAACTTTCCTAGGAGTCTGCTTTGGTATATGATTCGTAGTACTCTGTCTGCCATTTCTGTTGTCTGTTGAACTGCCTTTGAGCCTTTTAATGAGATATCATACGCCCTGCCAAGACTTTTAACAGATTTCTTAATGACAGTAGGGATTCTTTGGTTTGAAACCATGAATGTGATCTCAGATATCTTCCCTTTCCTGACCGATAGGCTTCTAGACTTCTTAGGTTTGAAGCTCATACTTCACCAGCTGATTAGTTCACCCAGGCATGCTAACATTCTCAGGGCCTGGTGTTCATCTGATGTCAGAATTGTTGTGTCATCCATGAATGCTTTAAGCGGTGGCATGTGACACGTTCCACTGAGCTTTGAACTTATTGCAAATCCTTCAGCCGCGTTGAGGATTACCTGCATAGCCAACACGAATAGTACATCCCATCGCAATTCCAACTTGTAGGTCAATCCACGTCGTTGTGTACTATCTGGTTGAAAATCTGACAGAGAACCCTGAGAAATACAGCTTCAGCATTGCTGCAATTTCTTGTGGAACATGGTACATTTCCATGGCCTGCCACAACATTTGGTGTGGAACTTATCCACACGCATTAGTTAGATCCAACCAGTTAACATGTTCTGTCATACTTTGCCTTTTGAATTGCTTCCCAGATCATTGTGGCATGCTCTAGACGCCCTGGTGTACCTGGGATACCTCCTTTCTGTATGGTAATGTCAATGGACCCATTCTCCAGGAGGTATGTGATGAGCCTTTTAGCCATCACTAAGAAGAATATCTTTCTTTCCACATTAAATACTGAAATTGGCCTGAAGTGAATGATGGCTGTGGAATGTTGTTCCTTCAAGATGCAGACTCCATTTGCCTTTCTCCATTCTTTGCTTACAAGCTGGTTTTTCCAAGCCTTTTTGCAGCAAATAGAGCAGCCGTTTCAGAGCTTCAGGACATCTCTTATATACAACATATGGGACACCATTAGGACCTGGAGCTGACTTGAGCCGTGTTTTCTGGACAAAGCTTTTTATTTCTTGCATTGTTGGGGCGTGGTGTTGAATTCAGCTCCTGGCTTACTAGGCCATATAATGCCTGGCATGCTTTTGAGAGGCTCATCTTTGCGACCATCTGAATAGGTCATTCTAAGGTGTTCTTCTAGATCTTCTTTCCCAATGTTTAGTGTTCCCGACTGTGGCTGTTCAAACAGTTCTTTGGTAAACTTGAAGAATCTTTCCCTATCCTTCCATGTTGTCCTTCTTTTCCTGCACAACCTTTCTGCTCTACAAAGAGCCTTATGTTGGCCTTTCAGGTGCTCGCAAACCTGTCGTAATCCTTCCTTCTCTGTGCCTGCTGTGTTCTTGAACTGTTTTCGGGTATAATTCTTCTGCTTCCTGATCTCTTCTATTCTCATTTGGCTTCTACTTTTTTGTGCTGGGTTACTTTCCATTGCCTCCCTGACTCCAAACACTTTGCGACAGTGAAGATATTTTATGTCGCCGAAGATTTCTAGCTTTTCTCAAAGGTTATCTGCTTCAGGTTGTTATCCAACTCTTTTGGCAAGGCTTCGTCCAGCTGTTCCCAAAGCCCTTTTGCACTGGCAGGTGGACACTTGATTGCATCTCTGTTCCCGTCCAAGAAATGTGTGAGGTCATCATCAAGCAGATCAACTTGAATATTCTCAGCGCTGTGGATTGACTCCTGGCTGAGTTCTTCTAACGTCTTACACGTCGTAATAGAGCGTTGTTGATCTACCACTGACGAGCTCCCACACCCCTTTTTCGTTCTGTGGATTTTCATGCCTCTCTGAGTAGAGAATTTCCTGTCACAGGCACATGGAAATTCCAGCCGTTGGTCATAACTCAGAATCTGTGTAAGTGGTCTGGTCGATTCCAATAAGTCAACTGTGGATTCATCATTCTCTCCTCCCCCCCCCCTTTTTCGGTAAATCCTGGGGGCATCTATCATTTGTTGGCCTATAGCGATTGTTTACAGCTTACGGGGGAGCCAAACCGGTCTGCCGGTTCCAAGTCTTTCCCATGGTCACCTGTCTTTCCAGAAGTCCATCGGTCTTTGCCTAATTGTCAATAGTCTGATAATGTAATCATGATAGGAAACTCTATATCGAATGAAACAAAAGGAGGCAATCTTATCATCAGAAGCGTTCCCCCGTCAATCTAGTGTTTCGGTCCCTTAAACTCCTTTACACTCTAAGGGGGGCGGGCCCAATTGGGTCATGCCTCCCAAGTGTCAGCCTCCTGTTGTCTTGTGCAGAGAATTGAACCCACTCCACCTTGGTTGCAGCTTTCAACTAGCCTTATCCCTTCTGGTAAATTTTTGTATAAAGGGTAATGGACATCTCCAAACTTTGTGTGTTTTCCTTGTTTTAAAATTGTAGATTCTTAACACTTGTTATGTTTAAAACAAGGAATGGAGTGGGGCAAAAATACTCTCTCCACTTTTTTCGGTCGGTGGGCACCCTTTGTGCAGCAGGTTATCTCTGGTTCATGTTTTTAATCTCGGCCTCAACAATTCTCTACCAAGTTGCATTTGGTCAGACTCTCTTTCGCCTTCCTTCTGGGTTCCATAGCATAGCAGTTCTGGTGATGGAGTGATCGTATCTTCTGAGGAAACGACCAACCCAGTTCCAGAGTCTTCCCGCTATGCTGGCGTGTATGTCTTCTTAGTTCGCATGTTCTTCAATCTAACAAAATGCTCAATGACTTTAGCGTTGAAGTCTGCGATGGACTTTAGTTTGTTCTCTATCGATAGCATCGATAAAGCATTAATCCGTTCTTCGCTTATGGTGTTCCTTAAATTTTCACATGCGTTTTTAGGGGTCGGAGTGGCTAATAGGTATGGCGCACGCCTCGAATTATAAAGGTACCAGGTTCGATTCCCAGTAGAGGGAACATTATTTATGGCAATATTTTTTTTCCAGAACCACTGGTGCTAATGATGTCATACTCCCTCCCTCCCCCGGTCTCCCGGGTAATGAGATCGGATGCCTGCCCTTCTCGGATAAGGGTGAAAAAAATAGGAGGTCCCGTGTGTAAGTTGTGCACGTTAAAAATCCATCCTCAGTTGGAAATCGTAGAGAGTAGGCCACACGGCCGCTGCCCTGGTAAAAATTTAAAAATTAGGAAACCTACCCACCACAAATATACTTTTTGAGTGTGTGATTCCTATAGTCACACATTGGGATTCTCGCCGGTGCCACGGAGTTTGTGCACTGTGCTGAGACCCTGCTTGTGTGATCTAAGGGAGGAGATCGGAGCACTCATGGAGTTGTTCGTGTGCAATAAAGATAGTGCTTTAACCTAAACCAAACCAAATCACACGCGTAAAGAAAATCTGCCTAAGAAAAATTATCCGAATCTTTTGGCCGAATACCATTACCAACCAAGTACTACTCACTCGGAGTTACCAAGAGGACATGCACACCATCATAGCTAGCAGACGCTGGAGTTAGGTTGGCTACGTCCTGAGAAGAGACCCCGATGTCATCATAAGAACAGCTATGCTATGGACACCTGAAGGAAAGCGAAAGAGAGGCCGATCAAAAACAACTTGGCGGAGAACTGTGGAGGCCGAGATGCAAAGAATGAACCAGAGCTGGGCCACTGCGTGAAGGATGGCCGCTGACCGAGCAAAGTGGAAGCAGTTTGTTGCTGCCCTACAAGACGCCATCGGGCGTGATGGCCACTGTTTGCTTTGACAGTCGGCGGCTAAGGATCAAAGAAAAAGAACAAGGTGATGAAACACCTTTCAAGTTGGAATGTTGTCGCGGATGTGGTGATACTTATTGCAAGGAGTTTGTTAATTTTGCTGAAAGCGATAACATCACCTAGTACCAAGAATGCACAACTCTGTTTATCTTGGAGACAGCCTAATATCTTTAGGATATTATGCTCATGCGCATCCCAACATTTCTGATTGCCTAAGTGAGACGTACTGGGCATTGAAAGCAAAAGAAGGTTACGAAGATTCATGATCGACTAAACCCGCATAAAATTACAAAATCAAAAACTAAAAAAATTTGTGATCAGAAATCACGTAGGGAAAAACAAAAGAAAAGGGAACTTACTTAGCTAAAATGTTTGTACTGGGACTTTAAAATAAATGAGGTGTTATCCACCCTTGTACACATTTAAAAAGGTGCTAGTCCCCCGAGCTGATGCTGCTGTAGGGAAGTGAAATGTTAGAGACTCCAATATACTAAGTAGAGCTTCGAGAGTGGACTGACTAGTTCCTTTCTGCTCCGTCTTTGCCGTCCCTAAACTCAAGAGCAGAGGCAGGTAACCATTTACAGCTGGGTAGGCTGGAGCGTGACGCTACCATGTTTCGAGCCAGGTACCTTTGCCGCGAGAGGCCAGCGCGCTAACCACTATGCCAATCGGACGCTCGTGTAGACATTACGATTGTGAAAATAAAGGCTAAACCCATAATAGCAACAAGACAGAAGTTAGAGCACTGTCCTCCCACGACACAGCTCTCGGGTGGCGTCTTATCGTGCAGCAACAAACTGTCTCCACTTTGATCCTTGACCGTTGACTGACAAAGCAATCAGTGACCATCACGCCGGGTGGCGTTTTATAGGGCAGCAACAAATTGTCTCCACTTTGGTCCTTGACTGCTGACCGACAAAACAATCAGCGACCATCACGTCGGGTGGTATCTTATAAGGCAGCAACAGACTGTCTCCACTGTGGCCCTTGACCGACAAAACAATCAGTGACCATCACGCCAGGTGGCGTTTTATAGGACAGCAACAAATTGTCTCCACTTTGGCCCTTGACCGTTGACCGACAAAACAATCAGTGACCATCACGCCGGGTGGCATCTTATAGGTCAGCAACAAATTGTCTCCACTTTGGCCCTTGACCGTTGACCGACAAAACAATCAGCGACCATCACGCTAGGTGGCGTTTTATAGGGCAGCAACAAATTGTCTCCACTTTGGCCCTTGACCGTTGACCGACAAAACAATCAGTGACCATCACGCCGGGTGGCATATTATAGGTCAACAACAAACTGTCTCCACTTTGGTCGTGTGATGCTCCGTTCTGGTTTATGCTTTAAATCAGTGGTGGCCAAGCTAAGGTTGGCCGAGGGCCAGATTATTGTAAAGGGTAACACTAGAGGGCCAGACCTATAAAATCCTTAACAAATAACGTTCTGAGATTTAGTTTTACATATATAATGAACCACGTACAGAAAGCAACGGCAAACTACTGTACTGCACATCTGCCAAGACATGTATACCAGTCTTTGGACTGAAATTACTGTAAAAAAAAATATAATGAATCTGTTGTTTTAATTTGTTTTGTAATTTGTAATATGACATGTACTTATTTATTTCAAACATCCATTTGTGTGTTATTTCATTGTGAAGAGTGTGGCTTCAATCAACAATAAGAGGCCGGCCAAAACAGGTTGGCGGGCCGGTCAAAACTGGTTGGCGGGCCGGATCTGGCCCGCGGGCCGTAGTTTGGCCACCGCTGCTTTAAATCACTGCTTACTTTTAATATGAGTATGTAGCTTCCTTTTGTTACAGGCTTCTTTTATGACATCCTCATTGATCTTTTTAGTTGTTCATGATATTTTTAACATTCTTCTTTAAAACCATATATCTGTACAGGGACTTTTTTTTGCTTGCCTGCTAATTATCCATAACTATCTTCCACGTGTCAGGATTGGCTCTCTATACCCCTGAAGAACTCTCTTCCTTCCATTCACAAAGATTTGTTGCATATAATAATTTTTACTTGTTGGTGAGAAATCAGGAAGGGGCTTCTCTGCGAGAAAAAAGGGCAGGATCGTCGCTGAACAGAGTGGAGTTTACATGATAACAGCCTCCAGCATGAGAATGGAGGTAACAATAGCTACTGCTGCCCTGAGGTGGCTGTCTGAAACTCCATCAATCAGGGCAGTTATTGAGTCAGAATCTCAGTCCATACTTCAGAAGGGCTAGACTGGTTGGCTACTGTATGAATGGAAACCATCAATAGAAGTATCGCATCTTCAGGAACTTGTTTGGATCTACAGTCCTGGTCATGCAGGGGTACGCGGCAATGAGAGATCTAACAGACTGGCTTCGAAAGCACTCATAGTGGGGAAGGAACCCGACAGAAATGCCTGTTTAAATCGGATGCACTTTGTAACAGGCTTAACGAAACAGTGCAACGTTTTTCGCTTAATGATGATGCCAAGAATAAAAAGAAAGCAGAATGGTGCTCATCCCGTGGAGCCCCGCCAGGCAGCGAGAGTACTGGGCCCAGCGCTTCGAAGGGGTCCACCCTATACTACCGGGAACCACTTTCCCCTGTACTTTGGAGTCAGGGGAAAAGGCAAGAGTTATTGACCAAACACAAAAACAACCAACATACTGCAGTGGAATGAAGAAGGAATTCTTTAACAAAAAATCCCCCCTTAGAAATCGTGTGCATGAAGACCAAATAAATGTGACTCGCATTCAAGAGACACACCTAAACAGCAACCACAGATTCTCAGTCAGAGGATTCCAGACTTGATCGAGGAGAACACAAAGGAGGGGTACCGATACTTACGCGAAAATCAATACCCAGCAGCGAAGTATCAGTGAACTTCAACAATCAAGCAGAAATCTTAGGGGTAGACATAACAATAAAGGAAACAAATATCCGTATTTACAATCTGTATGGCCCACCAAAGAAGGACCTGTCACTTTCAATCGTGGAAATCAAGGGCTCCAATTGCATAGTGGTCGGGGATTTCAACAGCTACTCTGAAAGATGGGAATACTCAGATACAGACATTAGCGGAGACAAAGTGGAGGACTGGGAGATAGATACAAATCTCCACTTTATCAACAAGTCTGTAGCGTTAGGGTTTTTATAAGTATGATGATAGTGTTGGAGAAGAAATAGAATAAGATTTCTATCCAGAAAGTGTGAGGTCCCAGTGACAGAGATGTACACTGGTGTCACTCGATAGTCACGGCTGTGAAAGTATCTAGAACTGAAATAGAACAGTCAGAACTTACTGCGCCACCCTGCTGTGTGACTACAAGTGATAACAATTCAACAAAACTCCACTTCAACTTTAGTGAATGAAAAAAAAAACCTGTTGAATACAATTTATATATCCTATTATATATAACTGAATAAAATAATATTGGCTTTTCCAAACTGAATTAATGAAATCAGCGTTATTCCACAAAGTTTCTGGCACTAGTCTTTAACTATCCTGCCAGATACTGAAATTCTCATAATAGACTCTTTGACTGCTCACATAAGTCACTGGAATAAGTTCTATATTACTCATCTTTTTGGAAAACAACAATGTCCTTTTAGGTTGTGACACACTCCCTTGTAGCTGACAGTCTTGTACGTCAGCCCGCCCAATAACTGAGGGGGACTAAGGTCTGTTAAAGCTTTAACCACTGTGCTCCTTTGGGGTATAGGCAGCAGGATTGAATAGCTTCTGGCTTCAGCTCAAAGACTCAAATATGAACCCTCTGGTATCGATATAAGCACAGATTTAGACTTGGTTTAGTGAAGCCGTCTGCCCGGCATACATCCAGGAAAGTATCAGCCCTTGGCAGCTCTCTTCTTTTGTGTATCGCTCTGGCTTGTCTTCGTGTTTATGTTTTTAAATCTAGCGCTGCTTCTTTATATAGAGCAAGCGCGGGCGTATTGGAGAGCTTCCTCGGTTTGGTACAATTTCGTCCTCAAGAATCCATCGTTCTGTGTGCATATGTGCAAATATCCTGACAACTTTTCCTCCGTACCACTAAACACGTCAATCCATCCCGTTCTTATCTACCTACTTTTATTTTTCTGATTAGGAGCTTCCATTTTATATACTTTTAATCGAAATCGAACTCCGCCAATGCCGGTCCCAAGCCCGGATGAAAAAGGAGGAGGGCGGCCTGCATGGAGGCCGTAAGGAGGCAGCCCCTCCACCATGCAAAGGCACAACAGGCCAATCACCTGTTTGCTTTAAATCATGATTACGCTAACTACAAGAGAGAAAACCGGACTGATTCTAAAGGCGACGAACTGGAACGGACTACGGACTACGACTTATGGAACTTGGAACACAAGAAGTATAAATGGGAAGGAAGAGGAGCTGGTGGAAGAGATGAGGAAAGCAAAACTAGAAAATCCTGGCTTATAACGGAAACGAAGAAAAAAGGCCAAGGAGTCCATCCCGAATCTCGATGGCTTTACACTTTGCTCTACAGTGGTATACCCATTCTGAAAGAGCTAAGGGTCGCGAGGTTTGCATTGTGGCCCAAAATCAAAAAGATAGTATCAAGGGATGGAACTTTGTCTCGGAGCGCATTATGGTTGTAAAACTAAAATAAGGAGAAACCATAGTCAACCTGGTCATAGTGTATGGGCCAAATGAGGATGAGAGAGCAGAGGTCAAGGAGGAATTCTTCGAGCTGCTTCAAAGGACAGTGGATGACTGCCTACGAAAGAAGTTATCTACCTTGGGTCTTCGGAGATTTTAATGCCAGATCGTCTGGAAATGACCATGCTAGATGGGGTTGAGGGAGTTTTATCGGAAGATATGGAGAAGATACTCTCAATGACAATGGAACAGCGACTCCATAGATTCTGCAGTTGAGCAGAATCTGATCATTACAAACACAAAGTTCGTTCCCCATAATGCGCATACATGCATACACTAGATGTGAGCGAACCAAGCCAATTTTTGAAAGAAAGTCAGTGGATCGACTATGCTCATTGTTTCGGAGAAGCTCAATTCAGATTTTATGGTCCAATGCAAGAGTCTGGAGGGGGCCAGAGATTTGGAAACTGATCACATACCTGCTAACAATCAAACGAAACAACTGAAAAGTTGCTCGAACCTAGGACCTGCCCAACATTCACGCAAGAAACCAAGTAAACGAGCAGAGGAGAAATGAGCATTAGGACCTACAAGCTGAGAGAGCCAGAAATTAAGACCAGATATCAGGGGCTTATTGCTACAGCAGTGAGCAACACAGAAGAACGACCTGATGACTTGGAAACCCTCTGGAATAAATTCAAGGATATCATAAAGACAGCTGCTGCAGAAGCATGCGGTGAAGTCCGACTTGGGAACCTGAGAAAGAGGACACCTTGGTGGACAGAGGAAGTCAAAGAGAAAATAAGAGAGAAGAAAATGGCATGGAAACAATACTTAGGAGCTAAAAACACAACAGGACAAATGGAAAAATATAGAGAATATGTGACACTCAGAACAGAAGCAAAGAACAAAGTGCTAGCAGCAAAACAGAAGTCCTGGGAAGAATTTGGAGAAAAGCTAGAAAAAGATGCACAAGAAAACCAGAAATTGTTCTATAAGACCCTAACGAACATGAGGAAAGAAAAACAATGCCCTCTCAAATTTATAAAGGACAAGCAAGGCAAATTGCTTACTGCCCCGAAGGAAGTAATGGAAAGATGGAAAGAATATTTCTCAGAACTCCTGGATGGTGAGCATGATGAAGCATCAGAAATGATAACCACTAGCACAGAAGAGAAAACCAATGATGGTGAAGATGACATAAAGATGGATGAACTGAGGGCAGCACTAGAGAAAATCAAGATGGGCAAAGCAGCAGGGCATGATGGTATAACACCAGAAATGGTTAAGTACATGGGAGCATCAGGCGACCTATTACTCTTAAAGGTCCTACAGGCAGCATGGTGCAACAAGACCATACCAAAGGATTGGGAGATTGCCATCATAACACCAATTTTCAAAAAGGGTGACAATCGACAATTTGGAAACCATAGAGGCATATCCCTTCTCAGTGTCCCTGGTAAAATCTACTCTAGAATCCTAGAGCAGAGACTCCGACGCCTAGCTGAGCCACAATTGGATGAGGTCCAGTGCGGATTCCGAGCAAACCGAAGTACTCAAGACCTAATCTTCACACTCAGACAGCTGAGTGAAAAGGCCCTTGAGTATAAGAGTGAGATCCATCTTTGTTTCATAGATCTGGAAAAGGCGTTTGACAGGGTTCCCCTGGAGCAAACTTTGGGACTGTTTGGCAAGGAAGAATATTCCAGCACCTCTGATTCATGCTATACAGAGCTTCTACAAGTCTTGCAGAAATTATGTGAGGACAGCAAACCATAAGTCAGAAGAGTTCAGGACCACCACTGGTGTAAGACAAGGTGATATCCTATCACCTTACCTCTTTCATACTCCTTATGGACGATGTCATCAAGGCATGTAAGGAGAGAACAAAAAAGTATTCAGTGGGGTACTGGAAGATGAGACAGGTCTATATTTCGGAGCTGGCATTTGCTGATGATGTTGCCCTGATTGCTAAATCAGAGGCACATCTCCAATCCAACCTGCAAGTCTGGAAGGAAGAGCTGGAGAAGAGAGGGATGGTCATAAGCAGCTCTAAAACAAAATCCATGGTGATATCACGAGAAGAAAGAAAACATCAGATTAAGTTGGGAGAACAGGTCCTGGAGCAGGTCGACCACTTTAAATATCTCGGAGCTATTATAGACCGAAAGGGAGGCATCAAAGAAGAGTTGGCCACTCGAAAAGCAGCGGCTGGGAGACTTTTTCAGCCATAAATCGTGGATTCCTCAGCAAGAAAGAGGTTGGTAAGAAAACGAAGATGGCTGTATACCGCTCCACCTATGTCCCAGTCTTGACATATGGATGCGAGTCGTGGGCAATGACTACAACCCACAAAAGCCAGATCCAAACCTCAGAAATGAGGTATCTGAGGAAAGTGGTTGAAGTAACAAGAAGAGACATGGTCCGCAACCAGACGATCCGTCAAGGCCTAAAATCCCATCCGCTGCAGACCCAAATAGAACAGTCCCAACTAAGATGGTTTGGCCATGTCTGCAGAATGGGAGAAGATCGGCTACCACGACAAGCATGGGAAACAAAGAGCCAGGGATCCAGACCTCCAGGACGACCCAGAGTCCGCTGGGAGGACAACATTAGACAATCTTTGAAGGACCGAGGACTAGAATGGAACCAGGCCAGGAAGAAGACAGCTGATAGAATGGTCTGGCGCTCTCTCTTCCAAACCTCTACACCTCACGGTAGAAGGGGAACGACTAAGTAAGTAAGTTAATCGAAATCAGTTAGGGCATGTATTTACTAGGATTTTAAAAACTCTATTATCTTGATAGTCCTAGATGTGAAGACTAAGTAAAACTTTAAATTTCTATAATACCACTTACGTCTTCGCATCTTCCCTCTAGATTTCCATTAATACATATATCCTTTCAAGAATTAAAGCACTTTTGAAAATATTATGCACTGCATGCGCGTGTAGCATTAAATTTACTTTCCAGCAGATACGATTCCGATATCGCCATGTTTCAGTTTCTCCTTACAACACTTTCCCTTAACGAACCGGATCTGCTTTGGCTAATATTTGCTGCCTTGCGTTAATCTTCAAAGCACACAAAAAATCCACGCCGCGTCAGACCATAGTATGCGGCGTTCCGTCTTGCTTTCACGAAACGAGGCATGTGTTGACAAATTACGCCACAATGACAAACCCAGGTTTCCGGTTCAGTAGCGGACATTTTTGCTCCAAGTAGAATGGATGTCGACAGAACCAATAGAAAAGAATATGGGGAATCAGACGGAGAAATAATACCCAGTCGTTGCATGTCATCAATTTCTCTCTCGGCCGCCGATTTGAAATGCATGAGCAATGGATACGGTTTTATTCTAATCGGCTGATCGCCCGTCAGAGTGATGTCATGACAAATCAGGTCTGTCCGTTCCGGCAGATCTGTGAGGACATCCTTAAATTTCGCCAATATAGTCTGTACTTCAGACTTTTTTTTCTACTGTTAGGTCATCACTGATCCGCACCATATTCCATGACTCCGAAGGAACCAGGGGGACGAGCGATAACTGGATATTCCCTTCACCTTTTTCATCTCCCGTGTCATCAATGACTGCCGTACATGCCACTGTTGCTTCAGTCTGTGCTGCCCTTGTGACTACTTTCAGTGTCTCAGGTCGTTCTACATATGGCCTCAGCATATTCACATGAAACACCTTCTCCCTATTTCGGACCAAAATTAGGTAATCGACATCTGTCACCTTTTTAACCACCTTGAATGGTCCTTGCCACGTAATACTCAAGCGATCCTCTTTAGCTGGTAAAAGTAGCCAAACTTCCTCACCTGGAACCAGTGAAACTAGTATGGAGTTCCGATTTGCGTATTTCCGATACCGTGCCTACGTTCCCCCCCCCCGGCCCCCCCCCCCCCCCCCCCCCCCAAGCAATCACGTGCCATCAAACAGAACTCTCCTTGCATTCACCCCTGGCCTGCTGACCTCCCAGATTCGTGTTGTCAAGCTCAAACCACTCTACTGACTACCTCTCATACACGACTGACATTACGTACCTGCTCCCAGCTGAGCACAGACTGCCCACAGCTTCTCAATCAAGCTGTGACAATCCTCATTGCTTGGTTTTTGTGACATAATTGTCCGTTCTCTTTTCCTGATCTTCTCTCCTCTACGGCATTATTAATTTATCTCTCAATTTACGTACTGAATTATGTGTACTATTCATTGTTAATATTTTCTTCCTTCAATTCATGTCATATCTGGGTCGGTCGCTGAGTTGTTTGTGTACTGTTACGTCACAGTTTCCGGTCTGAAGTTGCAAAACGGGTTAATTGAACAACCTTTGTGGGATTAGACACCGGTGGGGCAATATTGGCCTTAAGTCATCATGGTCAATTTCGTGCAGTGATACGAGGTGTAAATAGAAAGATACTGAAAGTGAATTGGAGCGGTCGAATTAAAATTTAAAAGCGGAGATGCCACATTGAGTTTATCTTATCGCTAATACATCTCCGATTTGCTGTCTGGGATGGTACAAGAAAACCAGGTTGTTGCCTGATAAGTTGTTTATTTGCAAAGAACGTGTCGGAAAATATCAATCTGGTGACAGATTAAGACACGGACAGGAAGATAACGAATGGGATTTTAGGAGCACGAAAATGATGTAATCGTTTTCAGCCAGATTTTGTTGTAATGGATAATTACAAGAGAATGAAATAATGAAAGAGATTAACCATAATAGATCTATGAAGTAGTGAATGTAAACATGATAAAAATAAATGAAAGAGGCAAAATCATATATGGTCTTGTATCTCAGACATGAATTCGTAGATGACATGCAGAGAACATTAGTTTATTTTTGGCTTGAAGAAGATGCTAGATACACAAGGGTAGTGGGAGATAGACCCCTACCAAAATCAGCAATTCATTTGCTAATGGTTTAGCATTTGAGATGTTACAATACAACATCTCTGACTGGACTTAACCTCTGAGTAGCAGTGTCGATGCGTGGGCCGAGTGTTGCTTAAAATCTACAACATTCTGAGATTACCGCACTGCTAATTCAACTCGTCAAGAAGACAGATCAGGCAAGCCAGGATAAAGAATAGAACCAGGATTCTAATTTAAAGGACCGGACAACGTTTTTGAGCATCTTTTGGACTTAGACAGTAAGAAAACTCTACCTTTACTAATATGGAAAGACCGGAATACTATGAATCTGAATACGAAGTCATAATTGGATTCTATTGTAAAGTAGTCAGAAGTCTGTATGGCCCAAAGTATTTGGGGTGAGTTGTACAATTTATAATTCTATATTTTGCAATATTAACATGTGAAAAATTGCTGGCGGATGTCCAAGCTCATACGAGGTTGGCAACCTCAGCATATATAATGATCGTTTCATAAACCAGAACTGAAGAGCTGGTGACTGCTTCATGCAGGTTTCTCATAGAGAACCACACGCGTAGGTACTTCCGATTTTCATATGGAGCAGGGAATAAGTGATGACAGAAATAATGTATATAATTATTATATTAACCTTTTAATCAGTGCATATGTAAATGTAAACATGTTTTATATAAATGCAATGGATGTTTTCCGCTCACCGGGATTATTATTAATGCTCATAGAGGATAAAGTTCTAAGCAGATGGGATGGTGGAATGAAAGGGAGGGATTCTCGTGTCAGGAGACGCAATACTCAGGAGGTATATTTATTTATCTCTCATTTTATGATACTAGTTGGTGGTACCAACTGGTGGTACTAGTCTGTGGAACAAGTGCGTGGTATAAATGACCTTCAGTCAAAGCTAGACACTAACATCAGATGGGCCTTGAAGACGCTGGACCATCTTCATAATAATCCCATGATACTACTTAGGACGTGTTACCGCCACCAAACTTGACCAGTGACGAGATGAACCAGTCTACAACCTGCAAAGAACAAGTATCGGCGGAAGCAGAAACCAACCGACACCTTACTGACTGGCAGCTAGGTACCCATTCAGAGCTGCCAAGTGATCTCTTTAAACAAAATTCCAAATCTAACCAGATCATCACCTGTGATGAACCTTTAAGGCTAAATTTTTTTCATCAACACTTTTATTTATTTTAACCCTGTTAACTGTAAAGGATTATTAAATTTGTTTTCTAATTACATACAAATCAATAGTTTTTTTTTTTAAACTGCACCCGAATATCTCAGTCATTTTAAATAAACATAAACAGAGCTATTGAAGTAATATTTTACTGAATTAAATCAGTTGGAAGATCATCAAACGAGCAACATTCTCATTTCCTCATAGAAGGTCTGGGAAGATACTAAGTTCATTACGATAATATCAGCTGTGGTGCTTGATTTCTTAAATTCCTATGAGGCTCCCTAGAGTTGACGCATCATTCTTCAGTTCACATCTCTGCCAAGAGTAATCTTGAGCGAAAGGTAAATACTTTTGAAGACCCTCCGTAGATACCCTGAATTTTGGCCACTGTTGGACCATCACTGCAGAGCAAGGGCAGAAATCCCGTGACAAGTTTTGGGGTCTATTAATTTTATCGAATTTTGATTTAGCATCTGTTGCCCATGCTGCAATGCCATATTCTAGAACTGGTCTCACTCACTCAGTGTATACTTCTTTGGCACACTCTCATGTGCTCCCCAAGCTGTTCCAGAAAGTTTTTTCATGACTGCCATTCTTTGCCTTGCTCTCATCCGATTTCTTTCAATCTGGTTTTTCCAAGTCAAACGACGATCAAAGGTAATGCCTAGGTAATTCGGATTTTCATCCAGGCATAACTCCTCCTCATTTAGCACTAGTTTGGAGCTATGTGGTCCTTTCACTTATCTTCTTTAGCCATGCTCTGGCCCACTCCTCCAGTGATGTTAGGGCTTGCTGCATCCGGATGCTTGCCGTAGTGATATACTCTTCAGAGATCCATAAGGCTAAGTCATCTGCAAATGAGGCGTTATGTGTTCTTCTTGGAATATTGTCTGGTATGTCATTTATGTATGCAAGGAACAGTGTAGGAGACAGCACTCCCCCTTGGGGGACACCCTGCTCCAATATAAACTTCCCACTAGTCTGTCCTTGTAGCTGTACTCTGGCGGTCCTATTCTCAAAGTAGTGGCCAATCCATTTGTACATTCTCCCACACACTCCACTTCTTTGCAGCTTGACTTTAAGTCCCTCTTTCTATACTTTATCAAATGCTGTCTCCAAATCTACCCAAACCACTAGCATGTGCTTTTTCTCATGAAAGGCATCTTCAATTTCCCGAGCTATATAAGTGATCTGGTCTTTAGTGGATCTATGTTGTCTGAATCATGCTTGTTGTGGAGTTAGAAGGTGTTTTTCTGATACCACATCAGTCTGGTATTTATCATACGCTTCATCAGTTTACCTACACAACTAAGTAGGCTGATTGATCTGTAGCCATTTGATTCTGTCAGGTCTTTGTCTATCTTTAGAACAGGTATTAACATGGCTTCCTTCCATGCCTGTGGTGCAATTAATCTTTTCCAGCTGTAGTTTAGGACTACCAGCAGCTTCTTTTTTGTCTTTGTGCCTAGACATATTAACATTTCATTGGTTATCCCGATTACTTATTTTCCTTTAGTGACCTCATTGCCTCTTACATTTCTTCCATCGTCAACTTTGCCATCATGTGCTCTTCTGGTGTAATCTATCTGTTTTCATGACCTATATGTTCATCTATGAAGACTTTCTTCTTGTCTGTAGGAACATCAACCTTTGTTTTCAAAGATGTTCCACGTGTTAATGGTCTCAGAAAATCTATCTGTCAATTGTAAAGCTGTCCCAGTTATTTCGTTTGTAGTTCCATCGAGGCAGTAGTTTATGTTCCTGGGGAACGTATTCCATATTTATGACCAGCTTCATTGGTTTGTGATCGCTACTTTTTAGCTGATTGTGACGTGTAATGGTAAAACAGTCTACAGTAATCTGACAGCCTATTGTAAACTCATAGCTGCTCTGTGATTTGGTAGATAAAAACCTGCATTAAACTGTCTGTCTTCACATACACAGCTACTCTTTCGTCACGCCTCTTTTCTTTTAACACGAGCTAACATAGTGGTTACAAACTTCGTGACCTGTCAGTCATAACAGGAAAGCAAATCAGGTTTGTTTACCTCTTCCACTCACGCGAGCTTCATCTGTCAATCATAATACCTCTCAGACAGACAGCACGTGAGAAAGACGAAACACAGACCTTTTGAAGTTTTACTCAAGGGAAGTTTATAATCCCCTGTGCTCTTTGATCTCGAGACACGGGCAAGTTAAAGAGTAACCCGTTAGCCGTAAGTAAAACCTCTGATGTCGGTCAACAGCGCCAGACGAGAGATTCTGGTAGCCGAATCGTAAGCTTTCATCTTGAGCGCTAGTTTCTGAATTTTTTGTTCTCACAGTAACGTGAAATTAACAACATTATATATATATATATATATATATATATATATATATATATATATATATATATATATATACATATATATATATATATATATATATATATATATATATATATATATATATATATATATATATATATATATATATATATATATATATATATATATATATATATACTGAAGTTTTCTTAACCCAACTATCAGAAGTCAGTCAGAATTTTGAATATTCTAGCACGCAGTCCTAGAACCCATTCTTGTGGAAATGGTGTATTGATTCGTGGAGAGTTTTCATTCTGAATGTCTTGTAAAAGGATAATAGGGCTAATGATTTTAAAAAGTGATAGCTTTTAACATTTATTCTTCACTAGATTTTTCTCGCTAGTAAAACGAGTGAAATAAAGTAACGCGTAGCGATTTCATACCAGATATTCATTTAACATGTTAAATCATGCCACCCGCTACCCACATACCTTAGACGGTAATTAGGTTAACAGTGTAGGCAGATGCGACACTTAATCTCTACATGAGAGAAATAAACCAGACGGTTTAGCTGACCGGACTGATAGGCATTAAAGCGACTGATAGTGGAAGTATAGAATACACGTTATATTTCATTTTGTGTATTTGTTATTATAGTGTCTATTATGTTAATACCATACGACAAAACTAACAGACGCCGACAATTTAATAGCTATTTAATGACAGGCGATCATTGTTTAGGGAGCGCGTATGGAGAAATTAAATAATAATTACCATTGTACGCTGGCCACCGGCGCGAGCAGGGGCGGGCGAGTTAACATAACTCAGCCCGACCGAACTCTGCGCCAGCGACGTCTGCTAGCATGTTGGCGTAAGGAAACACCGTGTGCCTTTTAAACCTAGTCAGGACTGACGGAGTGGAGAAGAGATCGTCTTGTCCCCGTCTGTGTGTATATAGAGTTGTGCGTTACCAATGTCATTTAGAAACGTTATGGTATTTGAGAACAATAAAATTTAACCACTGGACTTACCAAATCCAGATTTATACTTTTACCAGCCACAGTGGTACATATAACATTATTTTCGCTCCCGACTCCCGACAGTCGTAATTCCAGTGGAGTATCTACCTAGATACATACGCTGTGCAGAATCGGCGCTCTAACACAGAGTTGGCCTATAGAAGAACCATCATCATCACATGTAACAATTTTTTTAGCAACCAGATGTTTCCCAATACTGGAAGTATTTTCCATTTTTCACTATTTGTAGTAACACTTCAATCCAGGAGAAGCACCATAATTAGGCGTTCACCTCACTAGTTAGTTCTGGGATGAACTGAGGCCAATTTTGATCTGCGACAACTGGGGTGACAGAATATTAAGTGAAATAGATAATATATTCATGGACTAATTCTATTACCAAGGGATATTACAGACCTAACAGTAGAACAAAAGTCTGAAGTACAGACTATATTGGCGGAATTTAAGGATGTCCTCACAGATCTGCCGGAACGGACAGACCTGATTTGTCATGACATCACTCTGACGGGCGATCAGCCGATTAGAGTAAAACCGTATCCATTGCTCATGCATTTCAAATCGGCGGCCGAGAGAGAAATTGATGACATGCAACGACTGGGTATTATTTCTCCGTCTGATTCCCCATATTCTTTTCCATTGGTTGTGGTTCGCAAGAAGAACGGATCTCTTCGCATATGTATTGACTTTCGGAGATTGAACAGCATCACCGTCGTTGACGCTGAACCAATACCTATCAGGAAGATCTGTTAACACAACTCACCCACGCTACATATTTCAGCAAACTTGATCTGTCTAAAGGCTATTGGCAGGTACCCCTCGTGGAGGCTGCGAAACCTCTGACGGCGTTTAGCACCCCCAAAGGATTGTTTCAGTTCAGTGTCATGTGCTTTGGCTTAGTGAACGCACCCGCCACATTTGTGAGGATGATGAGAAGGTTGTTAGGACATCGGTTTGATGTCATTACATATATCGACGATATATGTTTGTTTCATGAGTCATGGGAGGACCATATGATTGGGTTGTCTTCCTTATTGTTGCGGTTTTAAAGGCAGCATAATTTGCATAGGTTTTAAGGAGTTAAATTTCTTAGGACATACTGTAGGTCATAATCAACTGAAACCGGAAGATGTTACAGTTACAAAAATTTTACAGTTGCAGACACCTAAAACAAAGAAGCAAGTGAAAAGTCTAATTGGACTTGTGAATTGTTATCACAAGTTCATTTCTCAGTTCTCTTCCATCGCAGCTTCACTTACCTCGCTGACGAGAAATGGGGTGCCAAATAGGATCGTGTGGACACAAGATTGATAGATAGCCTTGTCCAGAATCAAGAGGGTGTTCTCCAGGAAACCCATCTTACTGTTGCCAGATTTACGCAAACCCTTTGTGTTGCGGACAGACGTATCTTCTGTAGGAATTGGGGCTTGTTTAATGCAAGACCACCAGAGTATCTTACATCCAGTGATGTATGTGAGTCGGAAGCTGTTGCCGGCTGAGACTAGGTACTCCACGATTGAAAGGGAATGCCTGGCAATTGTGTGGGCAGTTTCAAAGTTGTCCCGATACTTGATAGGCTCACATTTTGTATTACAGACAGACCATCGACCACTCTCATTTTTACAGTCGTCGAAATCGACAAGCTCGAAATTAACTCGTTGGGCCCTCTTACTGCAGGAGTACAAATTTACTGTTTTACCCCTAGAGGGGAAGCTTAACGTTGTAGCTGATACTCTGTCTCGGTTGTAGAATGCTTGTTTATTTCTTGGTTTTTCCCTCCACACGAGGTTTAACTGAGTATGCAAGATATGTGAGGACAAGAAGGATATGAATGTATACTTGGCTCAAAGGCCGGATGTTGGGTGTTTGGAGTGCGTCCGGCCGCCCTACAGGAAGGAAAAAAAAACTTCGTTTTTTTCCCCCGGGGGGAGAATAGATGTCACAGCTTGATTAACAATCTGCGGACTGTCTGTGCTCCGCTGGGAGCAGGTACGTAATGTCAGTCGTGTATGAGAGGTAGTCAGTAGAGTGGTTTGAGCTTGACAACACGAAACTGGGAGGTCAGCAGGTCAGGGGTGAATGCAAGGAGAGTTCTGATTGGTGCAGGGAAGAAACGGGGGTCAGGAGAGCGACGAGGTTTTTGGGTGATGATGGTAGACTTGAATTGTTGAGTGCGAGAAGATATTTATTTGTGTGAATCTAATACATTTTGTGATCTGGGATTCTCATGAATGTGATACACTTCGCTGTCTATATATATATATTGTAATTTTGTGGCCACAGTTATTTGAATACATTGGACAGAGTTGGGAATATGACTTGTGTTGGTTATGACTTGAATGTGTTCCACTCCATCCTTCGCTCTCTTGTTTAGTATTTCGAGGACTAAGACATATGTGTGTTTAATTTAACATACGCTGTGTCAAGGATCATGACAGAGGCATGAAGACAACACCTTTGAAGAACCCGAAAAGATTACATACCTTCAACCAATTGAGGATAGAAGAGATAGCAGGGCCCAGAAACAAGCCGAGAAATTCAGGAGACTACCAGACCACCCAATATACTATAGAATAAGTGGCCTTGGAAGGGGAAGACTCGAGCGAGGCAACTTTGTAGAATCAACCAAAACAAAGATAAGTGCAGATCCCATAAATGCAATATCAACAGCTAAACCCATCTATACTGCACACAAGCTCCCAGCTTGGAAACAACAGCGCTTCCCCGAAATGATAGAAAACATTCATGGTATTGAGAGAAAGAAGTGAAAGACTGCAACAGAGAGATGAGCCACAACCACAGAATGCATAGAGAAACATTACCCAAGCAACACCAGGACCCATGCCTACACAGATGGATCAGCAACTAATGCAACAGAAGATGGAGGCGGGGGAGTGAACGTAAGCACTCGTACACAAAAAAGGCTATCGGTGGCAACAGGAAAATTCTCAAGCAAATTCAGAGCAGAGGCAGAGGCCTTGAAAACTGCAGCAGAGATCCTAATGACAGAGGAAAGCACCGAGAGACAAGTTGCTTTATGTACAGATGCGCTGTTATAAATTGCAACGTTGAGGAGCCAGAACAGTGCAGATCTAGATGACCTAAGAGTAGTGCTTCACAAACTGAGCCAGCGATTCAAATGAGTTGTAGTACAGTGGCTCCCATCTCATTGCATCATCTTGCAACGAAGAAGCGGACAGACTGGCAAAGGAAGGTGGAAAGCTACCTCAGCCTGATACAAGTATAACTTTTGAAGAGGCAAAGTGTTTTATCAGAGCAGATACAGAAACAAATGGGAAGCAGAACACACAGGCCACACACAAAAATGATGCATACTACCAGCTCAACAGAAGAGAAAAAGTAATAATCTTCAGGCTCCGCACAGACCACAACAGATTGGGATACCATCAATTCAACAAGATAAAGATAGGAACTACTGATGAGTGCGACTGTAGCACCGACAAAATGACTGCTGAACATCTGCTTCAAAGATGCCCAACATCTGCTTCAAAGATGCCCAACATCTGCTTCAAAGATGCCCAACATCTGCTTCAAAGATGTCCAACATCTGCTTCAAAGATGCCCAACATATGAGGAACGGAGAAAGCACAAAGTAATCATCATCAGTACTATTCCTGGAAAAGCTCTGTGGAGATAGAAATAGTCTCAAGCTGACTACTGCTTTCTTTGAACATATTGCAATTGCCGTCCGAGAGTGTACGAAGAAGAAGAAGATTGTCCAATGAAGGCTACAAACTCATTCTAGGAAAAATATGGTATAAAAACATAATAGTAATAAAAACGTTTCGTTTTAAATTTTTAAGTTATGTACACGGACCCCCTAGAGTCCATTCACCGACACCTAAGGGGTCCACGGAAGAACAGGCTAACAAACATTGCTTTAAACAAGTGATTTCCTAATTATTTGGCCTCGTGGGTGACCTAGTTGTTGTGTTTGAAGAAATACATTAATTACTTCTGCATTTCACAGTTCACTTTTCGACACCCGCCTAATTCAAACAGGAAACAATCTATATTCGCAGTTCATTGTTTACCTTATGTAAATGAAGTTGTTTTCCACCTTATTTTGCATTATTGATAGCAATTAAATAAATATCGGCTTGGTAAAGTCTGGTTAAAACTTTTAAAATTAAAATGTACCACGAAAGAGAACGACGAATGCTACTTTCAAAGGGTCCAGAATTGGACTCGCAAGCCCGTCAAACAATCTTCCCTTCCTCTGTCGCATCCTTTGTATTGCATGAATTCATTCTCGCGTGTACTTTAAGCATTTAATTAATGGCAAGCAAAGTTTCAGCTTTCTACGATGAACATACACTATTTGAGCGTTACAGATTTAAAACGACAAATATGTAAACCTCATGTAAGGTTAAGTAAAATGGTTAGAAAACAGTTGTCCAGGTCAGGATGGCTTGAGTAGGTTTCTTAAACGTCTATGATTCACAGATAAGTGAAGGGACAAAAATAGAAAAGGAAATGTACACATTTAGCCCAATAATAATCGATTTAACAACTCACAGTACAGCACATGACAAAAGACCGCCTTTGACACAGCTAAGTCTATTCTACGTTTCAAGAACACCGCAAGCCGGTTGAATAGCTTGGCGGGTTCCGAATGTAGCCACTAGCAAAGACAACACATGTTACAGGCGCTTGCCAGAGAGAGCGCGGGCGCTGAAAATATTAACTCCTAGCATACAGCAAGCAGGAATGAAGTTGAATTGCTATTCTAGAGCTGAATAAGCGACAATATTTATTTTTCATTTGTCCTTCTGAAGTTTCTCGGAATATCTTAGCTTAAGATGAAAGTAGAACAGTCTGCTAATAGGAAGAAACGAAATTAAGCTTACTCGAAGTGTTTTGATGTGTTTAGTAAAACATTTCGATCGAATTTCTTTGCGGACAGAAATTCAGGCATAGAACATTCCCAAAAGGACACGTGAAAAATAAAATAACCTCGGCCATGGTAAGTTGTTTTCAGATCGTTTTGTTGTGATTAATTTTTATATTTTTATTGTATATGGGTGTTAAATTACTGTTCGCATATGTCAGACCTAAAGGTCTCTTATATTTGGACATACGCCCTAATATAACCGACTACTTTGAACAGGATGCATCTCGCCAAAACGAGGCACAAAATTTATTTAAAAAAATATTCGCATATGCTTTTAACTGAATTCTAAGAACACCCCGACCACCACACCCCCGTTTTTTTCTCTCTGTAATTCGTATGTGTTCATCTGGTTCAGATTGAGTGAAATCTTGTCACAATGTTCATTCAGAATTAATAACTTTTTTGTTATATTAATGTTATCATACAATAGTTCATTAACACCCAATTTTGTGCAAGGTTGATGTAATGTTAGGCAGTAATGACGTAGGCCCATAAGAACACGTTAAGAATCCTACGACAGATATAATTCTATCGATGCTATCTCGAAAGAGGCGAGACTCAAATTAACTTATTAAACATTTGGAAAAAAAGTGCAAATCCATTTTAATTATGGGATATTATGAGAATAGGGACAAAGGAAAATATTGTGTGAATAATCTGAGGAGAAATTATTACTACAAAATAAGATGATCTTGGCGAGCCTACCAAAGTGGGAACATGTCAAAATTGAGGAGAAAGTATTACGACAAAATAAGAAGATATTAGAGAGTTTTAACAAAGTGATTACAAGCCAGAATCGAGGAGAAAGTATGACAATAAAATGAGACAATACTGGTGAGTTTAGCACAGTGATAACAAGTCAAAACTGAGGATAAAGCATTACGACAAAGAACAGGATATTGGAGAGTTTAGCAAAGTAAAATTGGAAAGTTTAGCAAGGTGATTACAAGCCATAATTGAGGAGATAGTATTACGACAAAGCAAGATGATATTGGAGAGTTTAGCGAGGTGAGAACAAGCTTAGATTGAAGAGACAATATTACTAAAACATTCGATGATATAGTTTAGCAAGGTGAGAACCAGCCAAAATTGAGGAGACAATATTACAACAATATGAGATGATATTGGAGAGTTTAGCAAGGTGAAAACCAGCCAAAATTGAGGAGACAATATTACAACAATATGAGATGATATTGGAGAGTTTAGCAAGGTGAAAACCAGCCAAAATTGAGGAGACAATATTACAACAATATGAGATGATATACTATAGCTCTTATAAGCCATGCCAGCAAAATACTATTACAAATCATAATGAAAAGGATGCAACAAAAGCTAGAAACAGAAATAAACGAAGTACAGGCGGGTTTTCGACCAGGTAGAGACACTAGAGATCATATATTCAACATGAGGATCATCATAGAAAAGTGTAGAGAATTCAACGTTGACCTACATACTTGTTTCATTGATTACACCAAAGCTTTCGATTGTGTACAACATCAGCAGTTATGGGCTATTATGAAAAATATGGGATTTCCAAACCACCTTATACAACTCATCGCACAGCTGTACCAAGAACAACAGACAGCCGTAAGAGTAGAGGGGGAAACATCAGAATGGTTTGAAGTACAGAAAGGAGTAAGACAAGGCTGTACCCTTTCCCCTTACCTGTTTAACATTTATGCCGAGAATATCATGAGAAACGTAAGAGATGACCAAGAACACACAGAGTTTGACTCATTTAACATCGGCGGGTACCAGATCCCGGAAATCAGATATGCTGACGGCACAGTCCTCCTATCGACCAACCCAGAAGGACTTGAACAATTAATTCTGTCCACCAAAAAACACAGCGAGGCCCAGAATCTATACCTAAACACCACGAAGACCAAAGTATTGACAACAGACAAAGTAAAGACCAAACCAGAAATTGAAATTGATAACGAAGAACTGGAAAGTGTTAATGAATTCGAATACTTAGGATCAATCATCAACAGCTCTGGCGACTGTGCAGTAGAAATTAAAAGAAAACTTGCAATTGCTTCACATAAGCTAATACAGATGAAAAACCTATGGCAAGGCACAAGCAAAGAAACAAAGTTACAACTGATCAGAGCATGTATATTCCCAGTAGCAACATACGGCTGCGAGACTTGGACACTCAATAAAACAGTTTCAAAAAAGATTACATCATTCGAAATGAAATGCTACAGAAGGATGTTGAGAATACCCTGGACAGAAAAAAAGACCAACAGAGAAGTACTGCACTCACTAAACGTACAGGAACATTGGCTCCTAAATACCATCGCAATAAAGAAGCTGAAATTTTTTGGTCATATAAAAAGACATAATAGTCTGGAAAAAACAGTGATGGAAGGCATGGTCCCTGGAAAGAATACGTCACATGATGATGATGATGAGATGATATTGGAGAGTTTAGCAAGGTGAGAACCAGCCAAAATTGAGGAGACAATATTACAACAATATGAGATGATATTGGAGAGTTTAGCAAGGTTATCTTGATGGTGCACTATGATACACTCTGTACTGCCTGTGGTAAAGTGGGATGTTATAAATATTTATAGGGGACTTAGTGTACTGACTGAGATCAGCTGTGAAGGTATCTATATCTAATAAGAGTAGTGTATTATAGATAACCTTACTTACTGCCACATATGTATACCTCAGTCAGAATTATTCTGGAATTGTGTGATGACTACGTTATATGTCTAGGGTATGTGTATGATGAAGTGTAAGTCATAACAACAACAGACAGATAAACAATTTAATTTATTCCACCACACTTGACAACACTGTGACACTCACATACATAAAACACTCTAAGAGGATATCTTAAAGGAGTCACTGATAACTTTTCAAATAACAATATGTATTCAGTGCTGTCATGAATGTATATGTGTCCTGATTCAAATACAAAGGGAACCAGGAATCACAATCAATTTTAATTACAAGTTATATGTACAGAATTTATTAATATGATTCTTGTAGTGACATATATTATTAATGGTATCCTATGTGTGTCAGTTGTGTAGTGGTAATATGAGGTAATACTGGTTTTGTTTTGTTCAAGCTCTGTTGGTATTTGTCATCATGACTTCAATAGTTTGTTTCTGTTGGAACTAGTATTGGAGATGTTCTCAGTTCCTGGTATTAAAACAATTAAATTCCCCTCTTAATTTTATTTTACAATATCATTTTAAGATGGGGGTACATAATGTTGAGCTCCATGGCCACACTCTCTTATCTTGCGTGATGACTGCAGTAAAAGACTCCTCTGCTCGATTACTTTAATGAGTTCTGGAGCCACCCCAATGGTTGCTATATGGACCAAGGATTATGCTGTCCACTCTGGCTTTCAGCAAAGCTCTGACCAGGTGCTGCTCAATAACTTTAAGACCACGGTCCTGAAACAAGAAGGTTGTACCTTCTACGTCAGAACTAATTTATACTCTATTTCTACACTGAGCACAATACATCACAAACATTGAGTTCAGAGCGTTAGGCCAACTGTCAGCTTCATCTGAAATACTTTATACCAGTATTTCCCTCCCTAATGGTTACTACGCCTCTGCAATTCCAGCATTATTTCTTTCTAGTTAATAATCTAGGTGTCAGTGTACTGTTTGGCCATTCCATGCAGTTTTACTTTCCTCCGACACCTTCTGTTCAGGCTGGAGCACTATAGGCTTTACATCATGTTCGCTACTGAACCACACATATATACAGACATAAATTATCAATTTACATTCAATTTTCATTAAAAGATATTGAATATTTCAAGCTTACCACAATTCATGGAAATAATAATAAACAGTTTCGTTGACTGGCAATGAATATAGCACAACTCCGATCTGCCGATGTCCCAGGCTTTATTTTATAAAAAATATACACTGGTGCTCAACGCACTGCTTCTTAGTAGGTTTATTACAAGATGTGGCAATGAACAGACACTCTGAATTGAGTATATTCGCAGCTCTACCCAATCAGACCGTGGCTACACATCTTTTCAAAAAAGAACCCCTTTCTCACGTTTCCCCTGACAACACAAGATAGTATTTATAGTCCGACCAATCGTGTTTAGTCTTTCATTTGTTGCGCTCCAATCAAATAGGAGTTAACATGGTAGGCTATTTCCGTAACGTAATGTTTCTTCAAACACGTTATAAAAAAATTTTATGAGCAGAAATGATTTCATGCTGTCAGGCACCCCCACTATTTTATTTTGGCCATAACTTGGTAATTCCTAGACTATTTGCGTAACGTTTTACATATTCTTTGTCAGCAAACCCTAAGGAACCCAAATATACGAATTTAATGGAGCCAATATGCATTTTTCTTCTAGGATAGTCGTGCTGTTACTACCTTCTCACTTCCAAACTTGAGGGTGTCTGGGTACTGTCATGTTTTCAAACGTAAACCGGTATAATGTCATAATTCCCAATAAGCGTTTTTTCAGGATTTTAAAACCTAACTCTGGTATGGGTAGTGAATTTTATCACTGTCGATTTGAAATAAAGTTAGTGCATGTGGCCTTACACGCGTGATGGCAGCAATTGTGTATCGCGCGACGCGTGTTTAGTGTTGCACGTGTCCCTGCTTTCTGCCTCTCCCTTCTCGCTATCCTTTAGTCCATCTGTCTTTTAGTTATGCCGTGTATAAAATGGAATGAATGAAATATTAAATTTAGGTCATTGATCAGCTTGCGTATCTCAAGGTTTTTCCAAGAAATACAGTACACGTTTCATTGAAGAAAGCGTGCAGCAACACAGTAGGCTTTTACTATCAACGTGAAAGCGTTACAGTTTGCCGACGAAGTAGAAAACAAGGGGGATTTCGAGTACAGTCATTGTGACAGCACTGTTCTTTACCATTCTTCTTTCCTTTTATTAAATTTATTTGTTAGGCTTTGCATTTACGTTTTAATTTATATATGGGGATTAGAATAATTCACGACACTGCCCATCTCTTGATGTTATCTTCCCACTTAAAGCGCTGTTTTCCTCTTGCACGTTTACCTTCAACTCTCCCTTCTATTTTGGACTTCAGCAAGGTGTTATGTCTTTTTACATGGCCGATATATTTTAGCTGTCTAATTTTGATCTCCCTTATTAATTCTCTTTTCATCCCTAGGTTTTCTAGGACCTCGTTATTTGTTTTCTTCTCTGTTTGTACTCGTATATGTGCAGTGGTGGACTCCGGAATTGTTCAAGGTAGTACGCAGTCTCGTTTTGCCCCCCCCCCCCTTCCCCCCACACACTTTCTCCGTACTGTATTGTTCTCTTATGAAGGTCAGTGTTATATTACTGAGTTGGATTACACTGCCATTTCCGCAATTTTAGAAATTTCCACGCTCTCCTGAAAACGGCGACCAATGCGGCCGCACGGATCGCACCGCCCAAGGTCCGCCTCTGTATCGGTAGGCTTGTATATAACTATTGGTATGTATGTGAACATTACCTTTCTGTATGACTGCCCTTCTGTCTGTGACTGCCTCCATTTTTGAATGTCTATCTATCTATCTATCTATCTATCTATCTATCTATCTATCTATCTATCTATCTATCTATCTATCTATCTATCTATCTATCTATCTATCTATCTATCTATCTATCTATCTATCTATCTATCTATCTATCTATCTATCTATCTATCTATCTATCTATTAACTATCTATCTTTCTATCTATCTATCTATCTATCTATCTATCATAATAATAATAATAGCACCCTTCAGTTATAACTGACAATGGGAATGTCCCATGAGATGACAGCCCTCAGCTGCTTATTTACATGGTGTACCTTTCGAAGTTTTCTCCACTCTTCTGCTTGTTGTGTGAGCTTCAATCTGAGGTGGCGCCGTAGAGAGCATCGCAACATGGTGCGATCGGCAGCTTCATCCTCCCAGGTTGCTAGATTTAAGTCCAACGTCCTCATGTCTCTCTTGTACACATCTTTAAATCTCAGCTGCGGTCACCCAACTGTTCTTTTGCCATCCGCCAGTTGTCCGTAGAAGATATCTTTCGGGATGCGACCATTTTCCATGCGGTGGACATGGCCAAGGCAGCGTAGTATGCGTTGTCTAAGCAGTGTATACATGACTTGAAGGCCAGTACGTGACAACACCTCGACATATGTCACTTCGTCATTCCACGAAACAACCGAGATGTGGTGTAGACACCGTAGATGGAAGTTATTGAGCCTTCTTTCTCGCTTGGTACGGGTTGTCCATGTCTCGATGCCATATAGAAGTGTTCTGGTGACGCAGGCGTTGTATACTGCATCTTTGGCCTTCGTTGTGAGTTTGGAGTTTCCACAAACCCGCGTTGTGAGTCTGGTAAAGGTAGCTGCAGCTTTGCCAACGCGGCTGTCAATTTCTGTGTCCAGAGAAAGTTTATTGTTGGTAGTAGACCCCAGGTATTTGAAGTGGTGCATCACTGCCAATTCATAGTTATCGATAGTGGTAACTGGTGCAGCACCCACATCCTGACCCAGCATATTTGTTTTATTTTGACTTATTGTGAGGCCAAAGTCCTTGCAGTCTTTTGTGAACCGATTCATCAAGCTCTGAAGCTCCTGTTGACTTTGAGTGACGATTGCAGCGTCATCAGCGAATAACAAGTCTCTTGTAGTGACCCTTCTTATTTTTGTTTTTGCCTTAAGTTTTGTGAGGTTAAACAGTCGACCATCTGACCTAGTGTGACGGCATATTCATTCAGTTGCATCTCTGAATGCATATTCTGATTGCCTATACGCATGTCTGTCTCTGTGTCTATTAGTATATATCTATGTCTGCCACAATTTGTGTCTGCCTGTACGTCTACCTGATTCTCTATATGTTCCTCTGTATCTATGTCTATCTCTATGTCTGTTAGTTTGTGTCTGTTTGTCTGCTTCTCTGTATTTGTTTATCTGTCTTGGTGACTCTGTATGTGTCTGTTTCTATATTTCTGCCTGTCTGTCTGTGTCCAGTTGTTAGCCTGTGCCTATATTTATATGTGTGTTTGTACGTGTGTGTGTCCCTGTGACAATTCAAGATCAATGTGAGTCGACCTCTGAAATATCGAATTGTAGACATAATGTACCGAGAACAGACTTACGCCAGTATAAAACATCGTCAAGCACACACAAGATAATATTAAACAGCTGACAGTTATCTTGGGTTGGATCAGAAACCTGTCACAAATATATAATGTAGCTTTCTTTGAGCCGAACAAATACAACAATTGAAGCTTTTCTTATCCAGCAAATACAGTAACGAGGATTTGTCAGTATTAGAGTTTTTGGGTTGTATAACTTTGTTTTTGTATGTCTTTCATTTTTCTGTGGTTTTTGTTTGTTATTCTATTTTCAAAGTGAAATTGTGACATTTCAATTTTAAAAAAAAGTCTCACTGACTTCTCCGCTTTTTATTTTGTTATTTTATGCCTTGAACGTCCAGTTGGCCAAGCGGTTAGAGCACCTGCTTGGCGCTGCGAAGTTACCGGATTGCGGGATCGAAAGTTCACCAGCCTGTAAATGGGTACCTGTTCTGCTCGTGAGTTAGGGAAGCAGAAGGCAGCGAGGAAGAGAACTGAACACCCCCATTTCATAAAAAACTGGACCTAGTATAATGAAGTATCAATAACATGACTCCCCTACAGGAGTATCTATTATTAGACTACCTTTATCAATTGAACAAAAAATGTATGCCTTATTTTTTGTGTCCCAGTCATTTTTTGTTTTGTTTTGTTTTGTTTCTAGTTTGTAACCTTATTACACGATATTCAAGTTAGCGGGTTCGAATAAAGATAGCGTCACGCTCCAGTCTAAACAGGAAGTCCCATAGCATATACGACCGTAGGGGGAGTGAAGCGTTAGAGACTCCATTAGACTAGGTCCAGCTTTAAAAAAAATACTTCCCAGCTCCTTTCCTCGCTGCCTTTGTCTTCCCTAACTCAACACCAATTTACGGCTGGGATGACGAGGGCATGACGCTACCAGGTCTCGATCCCAGAATCTGGTTGGTGTGCAGCGAGAGGAAAGCACTCTAACCACCTGCCTACTGGACCTCTTTTAGTAGACCACTGCTTGTACATGCTGCAAAAGGCATCTCAAACAAATATTGCTGAAGATCTTCTTCAAGCTAAATTTATCATCAGCATCATCATTAACCCTCATGTCCACCAGGAGCATGGGCCTTCACCAAGAGCACGCCAAGTTCCTTCTGTCCTGTGCCATCCTTATGTCTTCCTTATCATTTTCATTTATGTCTCTAGTTCTCTTCTCCATGTGTTTTTCCATCTACCTCTACTTCTCTTACCCTACGTATTCCAGAACAAGGACTGCCTGGTTAGGCAATCAGCAGGTTCCTCAATGTGTGTCCTGTCCATGTATACACTGCCTAGACAGCGCAGACAATGCTGGCTTGGCCATGTCCGCCGCATGGAAAATGGTCGTATCCCGAAAGATATCTTCTACGGACAACTGGCAGATGGTAAGAGATCAGTTGAGCGACCGCAGCTGAAGTTCAAAGATGTGTGCAAGAGACACACGAGGGCACTGGACATAAATCCAGCATCCAAGTGGTGATGTTATCTACGGCGCCACCTCTGATTGGGCGAAAAGAAGCTCTCACAGCAAGCAGAAGAGAGGTGAAAACGTCGAAAGGAACACCAGGAAAATAAGCATCTGAGGGCTGTCACCTCAGGGGCGCATTCCCATAGTCAGTTGCGACTGAAGGGCTGTCACCTCAGGGGCGCATTCCCATAGTCAGTTATGACTGAAGGGCTGTCACCTCAGGGACGCATTCCCATAGTCAGTTATGACTGAAGGGCTGTCAGCTCAGGGGCGCATTCCCATAGTCAGTTATGACTGAAGTGGTTATTATTATTATCCTGCCCATCTCCAGTGTCTTCTTCTCATCTCTAGATCCACGAGATCTCAGTATGTTAACGTGAATTCACGGGTTGTGAAAGGGGGAGCAAAGGATAGGTTTGTCATTAGCATGTTAAAAAAAGACGACTAAGGAAGGTTGGGCATGTGCCAGGCTACTTTAAACTAAGAAAACTTCAACAACTTAAATTACTTAAAACATGTATTTTCTGTTTTTTTTTTCCTTACAGTATGGATTTGTGAACTACGCTCTGGAGCTTCTGGTTTTGAGGAACTTTGGAGAAGAAGCATGGAAGCAGATCAAGTAAGACATCATCATTATTATCACCATTATTATCATTATTTACGTTTTGGCTACATATGAAGAATGAAGTCACCAATGTAGATTGTTCAAATGCATTAAGCATCACGTGTTTGTGATCTATCTATCTATCTATCTATCTATCTATCTATCTATCTATCTATCTATCTATCTATCTATCTATCTATCTATCTATCTATCTATCTATCTATCTATCTATCTATCTATCTATCTATCTATCTATCTATCTATCTATCTCTCTCTCTCTCTCTCTCTCTCTCTCTACCTACCTACCTACCTACCTACCTACCTACCTACCTACCTACCTACCTATCTATCTATCTATCTATCTATCTATCTATCTATCTATCTATCTATCTATCTATCTATCTATCTATCTATCTATCTATCTATCTCTCTCTCATCTATCTATCTATCTATCTATCTATCTATCTATCTATCTATCTATCTATCTATCTATCTATCTATCTATCTATCTATCTATCTATCTATCTATCTATCTATCTATCTATCTATCTATCTATCTATCTATCTATCTCTCTCTCTCTCTCTCTCTCTCTCTACCTACCTACCTACCTACCTACCTACCTACCTACCTACCTACCTACCTACCTATCTATCTATCTATCTATCTATCTATCTATCTATCTATCTATCTATCTATCTATCTATCTATCTATCTATCTATCTATCTATATATCTATCTTTCTATCTATCTATCTATCTATCTATCTATCTATCTATCTATCTATCTATCTATCTATCTATCTATCTATCTATCTATCTATCTATCTATCTATCTATCTCTCTCTCTCTCTCTCTCTCTCTCTCTCTCTCTCTCTATCTATCTATCTATCTATCTATCTATCTATCTATCTATCTATCTATCTATCTATCTATCTATCTATCTGTGACGGGGCCATAATAAACGCCCCAAAATCTCCCTGAAGTTCATATTTGTGTGTTTAGAAACTGAAGTAAATAGTCCTACACGAGCCTGCCGCTTAGCGAGTGCGCGAGCATAAATCTCTACGCCATCACGCCAGCCCTGCGTGATGCGGTTATTTGGCGTATAGAATACGGGAGCGCAACAGGCCGGGCAGTTTGGTAAGATTCGCAGTAGAGGCAAGATGTGAAAGACACTCAGAGTAAACAGAAGTTTGCACAGGGTATGAGAACACGTTTGATTTTAAGGTAGATTAGATTATTTCCTAGTGAAATTACCATTATTTCCCTGTAGCTTAAGAATTATTTTCAGCGTGACTCGGTTCTAATGTTTGAGAGAATAGATAGATGTGTTTCCAAAGGAGACTTCTTTAAGGATATTATAATCAGTTTTAAAGTTATAGATGAGTGAAAATAATGTGTGGATAGGCTTTATTAGTCTTGTTAAGTCCAGCTCACGGCTATGAGAATATAGAAGGAACCTATTTCATTCATGAAACCGGGCAGAGAAGCAATCTATTACTTTAATTGAGATAGTACATATTATTAACTGTTGGCAAGATGGCAGCCACGTGTTAAATGTACATAAAGATGGCGCATGTGAGCCGACATTAACATTCTTAATTACACGTGCTATAGGCCTAATGATGTTAAGCTATTTATTATTTGAGAGCGCAGTGGGCTTATTATAATGTTTGTTAGTTTTTTTAAGTCAAAGTAATTTTATTTTATGCTTTGATGTGAAGGTAATTTAGTTAGTGTTTTCACGAATATTGATTATAATTCTACTGTATATTTTTAGGGGGTTAGACCTGTTTATTATTTGGTATTGGATGAAAATTGGTTGATTATTAGAAGTGCTATTTTAGTAGAACACGATTAATATAATTTTCTCCGCCAAGATAGTTTATTGTAGTGGAACTCGAAGTAAGTTAACGAATAATTTTATGGTGTTATTTTGAGATTAGCTTAATTACATCTGTTGTGTACATAGTTTTGTAGTGCTAAATGCCCTTTGAGAAGATGAATCTAGCTTTAGGTATTAAGATTTCTTGTGCGCGTCATGCGTTTCTCTGTTTGCTCCTTGCGGAGCATGGAGACACCAGTGCGGCTGAGTCCAACAGAAACCTGCACGAAGCATTTATATACTGAATCACATTAAAAACGCACCACTATTATATATACTGATGCCGAGAAGCTGGAAAAAAAGTGTGGAAATGGATTTTCCCCGTGTTTGTCATGAGGTAGAGAGCGAATGGCTGCTGGAATGGAAAGTGCATGATTCAACCCACGGGTTTGTGTACAGACTACATGAAAACAATGAAAGTTACATGTGCAACACGATTCCCAACAGCTATGACCCTGAAAATGTGTACGCGTTGTGGCAGTATACTCGGTATAAAAAGGCCGTTGAGACAAAACACCCAGTAAACGTGCTTGAAATGCCACGACTATCTGAAAACGACCGCCAACGAGTCATTGGTATGTTGGAGACCGGAATGAGCTCGCGGGCCATTGCCAGAAGGATGAATTGCCACCACAGCACTATTGTACGTCTCAATGAACGTTACGGAACCACTGGCAGTGCCCGGGATAGACTTCGGAGTGGCCAACCACGAGTTACTACCCCTGCGCAAGATCGTCATATTGTGCTGAGTCACCTTAGGAATCGTTCTCTCCTGGCAAGTCAAACAGCAAGAGCAATAGTGGGTAGACGTGGGCAAGTCTCTCGAATGACAGTCATACGACGACTCAGAGATACAGGCCTTACTGCAAGACGACCTTATGTTGGGCCAAACTTGACTCACAGACATCGTCAGCAGCGCCTGCAATGGGCAGAGCAACATGTCAGATGGACTAGACTGCAGTGGAATGCTGTCCTATTCACAGACGAGAGCAGATTCAACATATCCTTTGCTGATGGACGTATGCGGATTTGGTGACGGTGTGGAGAGCGCTTTGCAGATTGCTGTGTTCGTCAGCACAACCGATTTGGAGGTGGCAGTATTCACATTTGGGGAGGATTCAGTGTTCACCATCGCTTGCCTCTTCACGTCTTCCGTGGAAATGTTAATGCTGTGACATATCGAGATGAGGTTCTGGATACATTGGTTGCTCCTGCGTTCACAAATTATCCATATTTGCAGCTTCTCCAGCAGGATAACGCACGTGCGCACACCGCATGCATTACGCAGCAATATCTACAGCAGCAGAACATTGTGAACATTGGCCTGCCCTATCACCAGACATGTCCCCTATAGAACATCTGTGGGACGAGCTTGGACGCAGAGTCTACAGGCAAGGTTCTCCAGCTAATCTGCAACAGCTCGAAGCTGCTCTTACACGTGAATGGGACTTGATTCCCCGGAATTTCCTTCAGAGACTTGTGCGTTCCATGCGTAGCCGCTGCCAAGCTTGTTTGCAAGCACACGGTGGACATATCAGATACTGAGAATGAATTTTTTTATTGGTTGCATTTTTGGTTTTCTCCCTTGCCTGCACAGAACGCAATGAATTTCATAACAATCAAATGTACAAATTAATGACCAGCATGGATTCATAGGAAAATGAATAAAGATTCCAAATATGTAAACTTGTAAACACTTATATTTACATTTCACACTCTGTTCCTGGATTATACAGGTGGTGCGTTTTTAATGTGCTTCAGTATATGCTATGGCAGTGGTTTGTTTCTGTAACAATGGATTTCATATGATAAGTTCCCAATCTCATCAGTTGGCATATTAGACATGCTTCAGAGTGCAGGGCCGAATACTGATATGGATCAGTTGCGAGGTGGTGGTTTATGCTCATTAATGAGATTATTCGTTGTACATATCGTTGGATATTATTCTATGCTCATTTTAGTATTATTTTATTATTATGTGTCGGATAATTAATGAGAGCACGTGGGTCTGTCACAGTGGTAGTGTACTCCTAGGACTGGTTGCGGTACCAATTAAAGATATGTCACAGTGCTATCTCTTCTTATTATAGTAAACTAGGTGACTGGGGCAGGCCTAGTTGTCTACCTTCTATTTGTCAATTTGATCCATTGACCTATCTTCCAAGTAAGAGTATATCTTAATACTGGCCCTCACCGCAGGAGTTATTGATTCCTGGATGATATTTTCTCAAACTTCCAACCTAAACTCGTTCCATCCCTTCTTATGATGTTACTTAAGTGACAACTTCGTATAGTAGTTATTCCCTTATGTCTATTATCTTGTTTACTCAAGCACTCAACAACCTTTTAGAGAGTTAACCCAACTTGAGAAGTGTTCCATCAAAACAAGTGATTTATTTACATCAAAAATTCCATCATAACAGGAGGTATGTGGTACAAATTCCAGGTACAAACATTTCCTACTTGCCTCTTGTATGTCCCATTCCTTCTGGGCACACTCACATACCAATATATATATATAGTTATAGCTCTCTGCCTGAGAACATATTCAGTTATGGTTTATACATATTTTCTTCCCTTAAGGCTTTTCTATTTATTCTGGCTTCTCCCAAGCCTTTCATCAACTCTTTCCTGAGTTGTTTTCTTTCATCTACTAATCCTGTCAATTTTGACTCAATTTAATCAAATACCATCATCTAAAAATTCATATATGCAAATCAATACATTGGGTACACCTGTTGCGGTATCCTCATACTTATACCTGCTAGAGAGCGCATGTTTCATCCTGTAAATACAATCAGCCTTCAATTGCTTACTCATCTTACTTGTAGCAGTCGATGTTGCAAAGTTCATTATACAATAGCCCAGCACGGCTATTAAGTCCCTGTTCTTCTGTAAAATCTCCTCAGCTGCCTACTTAGTCTCAGTTTATTCACCTCAAAGTCAATTTTATAGCTTCAGCTTCGTTTCTCATTATTCTGCGCTCACCTAGTTGTAAGCGTCGTTAACCTTGTAATACTTTATTTCAACTTCTGAAATCATTCTATTCAATGTCTATCAAAAGTTATGAGTCAAAGGACCTACTTACTCTGGTTGCACAGAATCCTCACAACACTCATATTTCTTACTATCACCTCTTATCTCTAAACCTATATTTTAAACACCGTTCTGTCTTTCATATGTGAATAGACTCTACTACTCTAACTAGGTCTATAGGATTCTTCAGAAGTATTCATTCTGTTTCCCACAGAAATGTAACTTGAGCCTGGCAGAAAACACATTCCTGCCACTCTACGTCCTTAACCAGGACTGCTTCCTCCGGAAAAATGCGACCGCTCAACAGCGCGTCTAAATGAGTTCTCTTCTATAAAATCATTACTAGCTCATCTGTCCTTGTTTACTGTAAATTCATTGGTTCCTCCTATTCTTTACTCAGCTAGAAAAATGTTCACCCTTATCCGCTGTGTAAACAACTCAGTGAAGTGTCATCCGTTGTCCTGGTAAACTTCACTGAGACTTTTCACGTGCATATTTTTTTCTCTCAACTCACTTAATCATAAAAGGGAGGTAATTAACCATTGTCTCCCTTTGCATATTTGACTTATCCTTATATTATCTTCTCTAAAGCTTGCTATACAATTCTTATATGTACATTTTCTAAACCATAATTACCAACTCACCAAATCTACTTATGTGTAATTAAGCACTTTCTTCCCCTGACTTTAATAATTAGAGTCTTCTCCCTTTGATCAAAGCATGATTTCACTCATCTTATTTCCCTTTTAGCAAGACAAATAGTCTTTATTCAAATCTATTCTTATTTCTTAAACCATTTTTTCATACCTTCCCTCTTAACCAAAACCAAATCACCGCTTATAATTCCTGCTTGAGCATTTTATAATGTTCCTAGCAAAGTGAACTGTGACATACAACCCGGGGCCATACAAATGTATCCCATAGGGAGACATTTGTGTTCCATCATCTAGCAATCCCATTCTATTCTTTAACATACCATTATCACCGCGCCTGTATACATATTCAAAGTCTACATGTTAAAAAATTTCCCCAAAAAAATATTTTGAAGCAAAATGTAACGCTACCTCATTGCTGAACCTCCGCTTGAGGCATACCATCAATACTCAACAAAAAAATAAATCATGGCTCTGCACTTATTATCTATATATATATATACATGTTCCTATTTTTCGACATGGTCACTGCCTCTGGACACAGAGGTTTGTCAGTACCTTTATATGTCTTGAAATATCTGCTGTTAATGTAATTTATCCATTATATCAGACAGATAAGCAGAAATAACTAATTAGTGGTGCATCAGTAAATATCCTAATGTGATAGTGAAAGATGTCACTATGTCAGAGTTGATGTGCCCGACTGATTCTAGTCTTGGATGCATCAGTCAAATCCTTCACTCTGTCTAAACCTATATATACATGCACTAGTATCTTCATATGTATTGGGGCGATAGTGAAAGATACATTGTCACTATGTCAGAGTTGATGTGCCCGACTGATTCTAGTCTTGGATGCATCAGTCAAATCCTTAACTCTGTCTAAACCTATATATACATGCAGTAGTACGTCAGGGTTAACAAAATATCTAACCTTAGGATGTAAAAGTAATATAGTCATGACCTATAACTGTCATTACCATCATCTCTTAAGTAAGCAGTACCATAATACCAATACTGCAACCAAGTTGTTGTTTTTTTTTCTGTTATCTCTGTACAACCAGTGCAGTAAAAAGTGGGGACGTTCATCCTCAGTGCAATATTTGCCTATGTCCATGAGTAAGACTCCACTTGACTGAGTCTGGATCACTTCCCTTCTTCTTTTCTTTTCTCTTTTTTTTTCTCTGGTCCTGAATACTTTTATGCCTGAAATAGGTACAATTATAATAATTAACATGCATTTAATGTACTATACAAATTTTAACCAATGTCAGTGTTGATCATCAAGTATGCTGCATCTTGTACCTTGGGAAGAACACTGTTAAGTTTCCTAAAAAACTATATGTAGTTATTCTAGTTTGTCACATTCATAAGATTATATGTGTGTACTCTACTGTGTCACAATGATGAACTTCTATGTATTCACTCTACTTTGTTACATTCTTAAGACTATGTTTTTTAATTCACTTTGTCACATTCTTAAGGCTATATGTTTGATCTACTTTGTCACACTCTTAAGACTATGTGTAATCTAGTTTGTCAACTCGACTCTCTTTAAAGAAGTTAGTGAGTACTGTAAGTGTCTAAGCGTGCTCCAGTATATGAATATCAATTTAAACTAAACACAGTGTGACTCAATTAATTAACTACTTAACTTTAGGTACTATGTTGGTTAGAGTACCGAATTAAACACTATAGCTGGGTTAGTGCTTTATGACGACTACACTAAGTTGGAGATTTGTTTTGCGAGTTCCAACAGTGTAATCTCTCTGCTGGAGAGGCGACTGTCATACTGTGACGAAGCTGATATGCATTGCGATGTCGTGTTTATAGTCGCTCTGCAGGAGGTGGGGGGCGAACGAATATTTATATTTTGTTGGAAAACTAGTGAAGGTTTAGTACTTGGCGATGCTGTCTTTTGAATCTTGTTCGTAGATGTTCTTGCGGAAATCGTAGCAATTTCGCTCAAGGTGGTGAGTCTAGTGACGACGGCTGGTAAGGGCGGTTGGTCGCTATGCGTGTATCGGGCCGGGTTGTATCATCCATACACTCTATTTCGCTGACGTCTCGTTCTGTTACGTCAAGTTCAGATTCCACCTGTGCCGAAGGCGTATTAATGACATTCTTGTTACTATTTATGTGCTTCGCTGCAGGACTCTGGGTATGGTGAGTAATGTTACTTTTCGTCACTTGTAAAGACTGTTCGTCATCGCTATCCGAGCTAGAGTATGTAAGCTGGTGTCTACTGGAGGTTGACGGTTGTAGTCCCTGACTACCATGTTCTTCTGTAAAGTTGCTACCGTGGGGGGCTATGTTTCTCGTTGCTGATTTCAGAGGTCTGTCATCTTCGCTATCCCAAGTTGAATGTGTAGACTGGTGTTGACTGGGAGTTGACGGTTGTAGTCCCTGACTACCATGATCTTCTGTAAAGTTGCTACCGTGGGGGGCTATGTTTCTCGTTGCTGATTTCAAAGGTCTGTCATCTTCGCTATCCCAAGTAGATGTGTAGACTGGTGTTGACTGGGAGTTGACGGTTGTAGTCCCTGACTACCATGTTCTTCTGTAAAGTTGCTACCGTGGGGGGCTATGTTTCTCGTTGCTGATTTCAAAGGTCTGTCATCTTCGCTATCCCAAGTTGAATGTGTAGGTTGGTGTTGACTGGGAGTTGACGGTTGTAATCCCTGATACTATAGTATGTTTGACTTGATATGGACGCATGAGGTTCTTCGTCTTGTGTCGATAGTGGCGTATTACTATCTCTCCCGTGTAGACGATTGTCTCTGTATATTAATCTTTCTCTCAATTCTGCTGGTGGAATGTCATCTTCATCTTCTGAGTCTTCTCTGCAGCGGACTAAACGATGTACAGCATCTTGGAGTTGACCTGAAGTGTTACGTTGTTGTAGGCTAATGTTCTGCTCAACATCCATGTCGTTTTCTTCACGTGAAGTACTTAATGTCTCTGTGGAATCATAATAACTCAACGTGACTTTTCGTATTGGTCTGCTACTGCATAAGGCTGGCGGAGCTGTAGGGCGATGATCGTCTTTTTTCATCTGTGATGCGTGTGCTTTGACGGTTATGTTCTTTTCCTCATGCCATAGTCTGTAATTAACGGGTGTTGTCTGTTCTACTATTTTATATCCATCAAGCCATCGTGCATCCAACTTATTATCTCTAACGTTCTTCTTGTAATATACTTTATCTCCGACTTTGAACTTCTCTAACTTCGCTCTTTTGTCATGCTGCTTCTGCCATTTCTTGAAGGCTTTCTGTGCATTACTGTTTGCTATCTGATGTGCTCTGTGTTTCTTGTAGTATAACTTCTATAGGATCTTCACCTTGATATTTCTTTTGGGGTTGTAAAAGATTATCTAGTGGGAACATAGGCTCACGTCCATATAGCATGTAGAACGGAGATAGTCCTGTCGTCTCGTTTATGTTTACTCTTATCGCTTCAAGAGCTTGATTGATATATACATCCCAATATTGAGCATTGCCTTGTATATATTTAGCAAGGATATCGTGCAATGTAGCATGTATTCTCTCATTTCGTCCGTTTGCCTGCGGTCTATAAAAAGTGCTAGTCGTATGCTGAATATTCAAAGTCCGAAGTGTCTTCTTAAAAGGGTTGCCTACAAATTGCTTTCCATTGTCCGTGATGATTCTTTTAGGACAACCATGTCTTGGTACAAATCTTGTAGAAAAAACTCTGTCACTGTCGCTGACGTTATATTCTTAAGAGGATAAAGTTTCAGGCCATACTGAACATTGATCAACAATATGTAAAAGGTATGCATTTCCAGATTGCGTAAGAGGATATGGACCAGAAATGTCCATACTTATAACTTCCATAGGAAAATGAGATGATTTCATTTCCTGTAAAGGAACTTTAGTTGGTCTCATATTTCTGATTCTGCATACCCTACAAGTACCAACATATTCCATTATAGCTTTGTACATAGACTTCCTATTTTATCTTTTCGTGATTATATCAATGGTTTTCTCTCTCCCTACATGTCCATTATTATCATGAAACTGCTCTAGTAGTTGGGGTATTACTGATTGTGGAATTACTTTCTGTAATCTCCCCTCTTGTTTCTCGTCAATATGATATAGTAGTTGATCATTGGGCAAGATTATAAACGTTTAAGCGACGTAGGTTTCATTTGCACCCTGTTGATGATCTTAAGATATTTCGGGATCTTTTCTCTGCTCAGTATGTACATCAAGTGTATCTACATCTGTTGTTTGCTGCGTGCCATTATCTGTTATGGTAGTGGTGTTTCCATCATCCACTCTGTTGGAATTTATAATGTTAATTTCCTTTGCGTTGTCGTTGATATCTGTAGACGACGCCATTAGATCATCTTCCAGTATATAGTACTAGGTTGTTGGCGTTCGCGAAAGGAGGTCTGCACACGTATTTTGAATACCGGGAATGTATTCAATTTTTTGTATCATATGATTGTAGGTTCATAGACCATGTTTGTAACTTTTTTGGCTGCTCCTGCGTCTTAGTAAGCCAATTCACTAATGGTTGATGGTCTGTTCTGATAGTGAGTTTAGTACCTCTGATATAAAAATCGAGTTTTTGTATCGCGTAATGTATAGCAAACGCTTTCTTCTCCGTTGTCGACCATCGTTTCTTAGTTTTAGCGATAGCGTGTGTCACGAATGCTAGAGGCATTTCATTATGTATTTCTGGTCTTATGGGTGTCTCATGCTCTTTCCTGATTTGGACTAAGCAAGCGCACCTATTGCTGTATCTGAAGCATCTGTATACAGATCATTGGACGGGAGATATATCCGGATGTGCAAGCTAGTGGTATTCTTTGTAAGTGCTTCCTTAAGATAATCAAAGGATTCTTGGCATTCTTTTGTCCACCTAAATCTTGAATATTTCTTGGTAAGTGCAATGAGTGGTTCAGCAGCCTTGGAGAAATTAACGACGTGACGTCTGTAGTATCCGCAACAACCAATATACGCTCGTACCTGCTTCACTGTTGTGGGAGCGGGCATGTTCCTTATTGCTTCCACTTTATCTATATCAGGGCGAATACCTTCTTTATTCACTATAAACCCTAAGTATTTAGTTTCCGTCTTTAGGAACTCGCATTTACTTAGTTTGAGTTTGACCTGATGGTGTCGTAGGCGATCAAAAACTTGTTCAACCTTGTATAGGTGATCATCCACAGTACCTGATGTGTGAATCAATACATCATTAATGTAGGCTAATGCGAAAGAATGCATCCCTTGTAGGACTTCATCCATCAACGCCATATATGTCGCGGGACTTCCTTTCAACCCAAAAGGCATAACGTTCCATTTGTAACTACCCATGTGTGTACAAAACGTTGACTTTTCTTTCGCTGCTGGTGTCATAGGAATGCACCAAAATCCTGAGCGTGCATCCAATGTAGTGAAATGTGTGGAGTGTCCAAGTGTTGCCAAAATATCATCTATCCGTGGCAATGGATACGAAATCGTTTTTGTAATTCTGTTTAACGCTCGATAATCACAACAGAATCTACTCGTTCCGTCTTTCTTGGAGACAATCACTATTGGTGACGACCATGCTGATCTCGATCTCTCTATGACTCCTGCATTCAACATGTCATTTATAGCTTTCTCTACTATTTGCCTGTTTTTTAATGGAGTGTGGTATGGTTTCAAACTAATGGGTTCTTCTGTTGTAGTTTGAATGTCCATATATACTGTATTAGTTCTACCTAACTCCATATCTGTTAATGCAAACACGTCCTGGTGTTTAGTAACAAACGTAGTGAGTTTGGACTTGTTTTGATCATCTACTTTCAACGTGGCTAAAAGCTGTGCCAACCGATCTGGTGGGTCACTCTGTCTATTTTTTTTTTTTTTTTTTTTCGTTCGCCCGCTAATACTCGAGGCGAAATCTCAGGTTATTATTTTTATGTCTAACCTGACATTGATTTTACGTGAGTATCCCTTTATTTCTTGTACAGAGACAGGTGTCCCTCGCCATTCAGGCAAATACTCGCCGATTTCGGAGGTACCCATTGCAGCTGGGTCGGCTCAGGAGCCGCCAGTCCCTGGTCGACGACACTCCTTCAAATGTCCTCGCCAGGTCTCGAGTTAATCCAGTCCAAATCCCGGTCGACGAAAAATCCTCAAATGCCGTCGCCCGGGTTTGATCCTGTATCACCCGGTCGCCAGAGCGGTGTTGTAACCACTACGCTAGCGCGGCTCCCACTCTGTCTATGAGACTCATTATATGTCCAAGGTATTTTAACATATGTACTATGTTCTTCATCTCTGTGGAAATTTGTTCTTTCTTGTTCTGTTTTAGGATAATTAAAAGGTCTGAAACATCTGGACTTTGTTCTCTGCGACTTTGATTGACTTACATATTTTCCATTGGGTCTCTGCCATGGAGTATGCTCTTTCTCCTCATTATATACAGTGCCTCCTTTCTGTCGTTTACTACGACTATATTCAAAGGGACTTGCACATCTAAACTGGTACCTCTGATACAGTGGTTTATTCGAGTATCTCATATAGGGTTTCCGCCTTGGAGTATGCTCTTCCTCTGTATTACCAATATGATTGTTATTTTGTCGTTGACCACGAGTATTTTCAAAGGGCTTTGTTGAGGTTGGTAGTGCATGGTGAGTAACAAGATTAACATAAGTAGCTTGACCTGTGCTACCATCTATTCCTCTGTATATACCATCCTGTGTTTTTCTTTGTATCACTTGATTCACTTTTCGTAGATAACTATAATATTCGTCTTCCTTCGCATTTGCATGTATGTGTTCAGGTTCTTCTCTGCTAGGTTTTTTATACAATGGGCCATTCCACTTATCTCTATGTAGTGTTTGTTGATCTCTCTGTTTTTCATTCTTCCACTGGTCTCCAATTGCACCTCTATCCACTCTTTTTAATTGACTCTTCTCCCTTATTGTTCGTGTATCACTCCTGCCTCCATATCTGTTATTGAGTTGGTTGACCTCTGTGCTCTGCCGACAAAAGTTTCTGTTAGCGTCGGAAGGGTAACCTAAGGTATTATTTTGCCATGTGCGTGACATAAGGGTGTGCTGATTTTTGCTGATTTGATTGCAACTAACTTCAGGTGTTTTCCCATTCTTGGTGGTATTCAAAGACTATCTTTGTACTTTGGCAACTATAGTACCTCTGTGTATCGTTGTAGCCTGTCCTGACGTGTTTATAATCATTACAGGGAAGTCACGTGAGGCTGAAACTTGTGCTATACCTTCAGTAACAAACATGAGGGGTTCATCATTTATATCCTCATTTTCCAAAGGTTCAATTTGTACTGACTGTCCTTTCTTGATTTGGTAATTTGAGAGCTCTTGACTCGTCCTATAGCTATCCAAGTGTGTTAGGCTGTACTGTGACTGGAGTCGTCAACCGCACCAAAGATGCTATGTGTATATCGTCTTGTAGTTGTATGTACTCCCCATTAATATTGATCTTGTTGAGGTCAAAATATATCCTAGCATTGTGAGCGGTAAGAAAAATCTCTGCTAGAATAAAATTTCTGGGACATCCCACGTGTAATAATAAAAGGATGTGTGATCAGTTGTTGTCCTATGTGGAATTTGATGTATGCTTGTACCACAAGACTTCAGAGATTGTCCACCGTTACTGATGCCATAAAAACGTTTTTGAAGGTCTGAAAGTTACCAAGTGTTTGATCTGCTTGTACAGCTGCTCTCTAATCAAACTTACTGAAGCGCCAGTGTCCACAAGTGCGCGATAATTTTTGTCATGGATCTTGATCAGGCATGAGCTAGGATCTGGAGTAATATTTATGGAATGAATTTGTTGCTGCTGTGTCTCTTGCTGAAAAGGTTTTTGATGTGACACCATGTTGTTATTATTTATGTTTTTGGACCTTCGATGAAGGAAGCTGTCTTCATTTACTTTACGGTCATCACTAACGGTCCTACTTAGTGATTGACCGTTCCATTTTCCTGATTATACTTTTGTGCTTGTCTGGCTCTGAAGGTGGATGGTGTATGCGCTCCTCTAAAGTTTTGGTTATGTCCTCGAGTACTATCATAACTACTCTGTTGTGGGTTCGATACATTGATTAAACCTCGTTTGGACATTTTCTTCTGTAATCGCTATCTGGATCGCCTCATTTATTGTATTGGGATCCTTACGAATCATATGGAGTTTTGTACTACTGCCCAACAGTCCGTCAATAAAAATTCCTACCAGATGTTTCTCAAGATCCGGTGATGCTGTCAATCCATTCAGGAATGCCTCCTCCGCCAAATTTAATAATTTCTCTGCATAGGATTGTATAGGCTCGTTACGTTGTTGTTTGATGCGACGGAGTAATGACCATGCATGTTCCGTATTTGTAATATCACTATAGCGTTTCGTTAGCTCTTTCTTCAATGACTCATATGTCTCACTTGGATATGTATTATCACGTCTCCTTAAGAAATCCGTAACAAGAGCGTCAGACGAAAAATATAGTATCTTCTTCCGTTCCATATCTGTGCTTGCATTTATCATAGTGGCAAACCTGTCTGCATCCTTCATCCATTTTCTAAATTCTTTCGAGTCTCCTTTAAATGGGGTTATCACTGATCTAATCTGATTATATTTTGCATATAAGTCAACATTATATAGCGTTTCAGTAATGCTCTTTAGAGCGGCCATTGTTGGTTCTTGCTCCACAGGTGGTGGAACCAATATGGAATGTTGTTGTTGTTGCTGTTGTTGTTGATATTCCATCTCTCCTTGTGATGTAGCCATGTCACTTTAAGAAGGGTTGGTCACGGCGCCAATTAAAGATATGTCACAGTGGTGGTGTACTCCTAGGACTGGTTGCGATACCAATTAAAGATATGTCACAGTGCTATCTCTTCTTATTATAGTAAACTAGGTGACTGGGGCAGGCCTAGTTGTCTACCTTCTATTTGTCAATTTGATCCATTGACCTATCTTCCAAGTAAGAGTATATCTTAATACTGGCCCTCACCGCCAGAGTTATTGATTCCTGGATGATATTTTCTCAAACTTCCAACCTAAACTCGTTCCATCCCTTCTTATGATGTTACTTAAGTGACAACTTCGTATAGTAGTTATTCCCTTATGTCTATTATCTTGTTTACTCAAGCACTCAACAACCTTTTAGAGAGTTAACCCAACTTGAGAAGTGTTCCATCAAAACAAGTGATTTATTTACATCAAAAATTCCATCATAACAGGAGGCATGTGGTACAAATTCCAGGTACAAACATTTCCTACTTGCCTCTTGTATGTCCCATTCCTTCTGGGCACACTCACATACCTATATATATATAGTTATAGCTCTCTGCCTGAGAACATATTCAGGTATGGTTTATACATATTTTCTTCCCTTAAGGCTTTTCTATTTATTCTGGCTTCTCCCAAGCCTTTCATCAACTCTTTCCTGAGTTGTTTTCTTTCATCTACTAATCCTGTCAATTTTGACTCAATTTAATCAAATACCATCATCTAAAAATTCATATATGCAAATCAATACATTGGGTACACCTGTTGCGGTATCCTCATACTTATACCTGCTAGAGAGCACATGTTTCATCCTGTAAATACAATCAGCCTTCAATTGCTTACTCATCTTACTTGTAGCAGTCGATGTTGCAAAGTTCATTATACAATAGCCCAGCACGGCTATTAAGTCCCTGTTCTTCTGTAAAATCTCCTCAGCTGCCTACTTAGTCTCAGTTTATTCACCTCAGAGTCAATTTTATAGCTTCAGCTTCGTTTCTCATTATTCTGCGCTCACCTAGTTGTAAGCGTCGTTAACCTTGTAATACTTTATTTCAACTTCTGAAATCATTCTATTCAATGTCTATCAAAAGTTATGAGTCAAAGGACCTACTTACTCTGGTTGCACAGAATCCTCACAACACTCATATTTCTTACTATCACCTCTTATCTCTAAACCTATATTTTAAACACCGTTCTGTCTTTCATATGTGAATAGACTCTACTACTCTAACTAGGTCTATAGGATTCTTCAGAAGTATTCATTCTGTTTCCCACAGAAATGTAACTTGAGCCTGGCAGAAAACACATTCCTGCCACTCTACGTCCTTAACCAGGACTGCTTCCTCCGGAAAAATGCGACCGCTCAACAGCGCGTCTAAATGAGTTCTCTTCTATAAAATCATTACTAGCTCATCTGTCCTTGTTTACTGTAAATTCATTGGTTCCTCCTATTCTTTACTCAGCTAGAAAAATGTTCACCCTTATCCGCTGTGTAAACAACTCAGTGAAGTGTCATCCGTTGTCCTGGTAAACTTCACTGAGACTTTTCACGTGCATATTTTTTTCTCTCAACTCACTTAATCATAAAAGGGAGGTAATTAACCATTGTCTCCCTTTGCATATTTGACTTATCCTTATATTATCTTCTCTAAAGCTTGCTATACAATTCTTATATGTACATTTTCTAAACCATAATTACCAACTCACCAAATCTACTTATGTGTAATTAAGCACTTTCTTCCCCTGACTTTAATAATTAGAGTCTTCTCCCTTTGATCAAAGCATGATTTCACTCATCTTATTTCCCTTTTAGCAAGACAAATAGTCTTTATTCAAATCTATTCTTATTTCTTAAACCATTTTTTCATACCTTCCCTCTTAACCAAAACCAAATCACCGCTTATAATTCCTGCTTGAGCATTTTATAATGCTCCTAGCAAAGTGAAAGGTGACAGGTCCACTTGGGAACAAATTATATCTCTTCTCGCTCCTTATGGAGCATAGGGCCACCAATGTGACTGGCCTCCTTATGGAGACCGCACAAAGCATTCAGATGCTCTTGCAGTAGTGGTTTCGGTAGCAATCTGTGTTACATGGTGAGATTGCCAGCCTCATGCACAACACCATACTAGTCTTGCTAGACGACATACATGGACTGAGTGTGTTTGCATGATAGTTGAATGTTTCAGGTGGCGTGGAAGAAGGACAGTTTGACAAGTGAGAGCATGGTGTTTCTCATTATTATTTATTATGATTTTAACTAGTCAGTGCTTTGTTTCCGTTTCAGATAAGCAATTGAACACTGGCTGGGTGTTTTGTTTGTTGGTTTATTTGTTTAATGTTTGCTTTATTTGTTCTGTGTCACTGAATGGGTTGTATGAATAAATACAGCCCATGCCTTAGAATCAAGCGTTTTATTGTTGTTCGGGTTGGGTGCGAGTGTGCAAGAAAGTGATCACATATCACAACAGCATCATCATCTCTCGCCCACCTTATCACATATCTATCTATCTATCTATCTATCTATCTATCTATCTATCTATCTATCTATCTATCTATCTATCTATCTATCTATCTATCTATCTATCTATCTATCTATCTATCTATCTATCTATCTATATATCTATCTATCTATCTATCTATCTATCTATCTATCTATCTATCTATCTATCTATCTATCTATCTATCTATCTATCTATCTATCTATCTGTCTATCTATCTATCTATCTATCTATCTATCTATCTATCTATCTATCTATCTATCTATCTATCTATCTATCTATCTATCTATCTATCTATCTATCTATCTATCTATCTATCTATCTATCTATCTATCTATCTATCTATCTATCTATCTATCTGTGATGGGGCCATAATAAACGCCCCAAATCTCCCTGAAGTTCATATTTGTGTGTTTAGAAACTGAAGTAAATAGTCCTACACGAGCCTGCCGCTTAGCGAGTGCGCGAGCATAAATCTCTACGCCATCACGCCAGCCCTGCGTGATGCGGTTATTTGGCGTATAGAATACGGGAGCGCAACAGGCCGGGCAGTTTGGTAAGATTCGCAGTAGAGGCAAGATGTGAAAGACACTCAGAGTAAACAGAAGTTTGCACAGGGTATGAGAACACGTTTGATTTTAAGGTAGATTAGATTATTTCCTAGTGAAATTACCATTATTTCCCTGTAGCTTAAGAATTATTTTCAGCGTGACTCGGTTCTAATGTTTGAGAGAATAGATAGATGTGTTTCCAAAGGAGACTTCTTTAAGGATATTATAATTAGTTTTAAAGTTATAGATGAGTGAAAATAATGTGTGGATAGGCTTTATTAGTCTTGTTAAGTCCAGATCACGGCTGTAAGAATATAGAAGGAACCTATTTCATTCATGAAACTGGGCAGAGAAGCGATCTATTACTTTAATTGAGATAGCACATATTATTAACTGTTGGCAAAATGGCAGCCACGTGTTAAATGTGCATAAAGATGGCGCATGTGAGCCGACATTAACATTCTTAATTACCACGTGCTATAGGCCTAATGATGTTAAGCTATTTATTATTTGAGAGCGCAGTGGGCTTATTATAACGTTTATTAGTTTTGTTAAGTCAAGAGTAATTTTATTTTATTCTTTGATGTGAAGGTAATTTAATTAGTGTTTTCACGAATATTGATTATAATTCTACTGTATATTTTTAGGTGGTTAGATCTGTTTATTATTTGGTATTGGATGAAAATTGGTTGATTATCAGAGGTGCTATTTTAGTAGTACACGATTAATATAATTTTCTCCGCCAAGATAGTTTATTGTAGTGGAACTCGAAGTAAGTTAACGAATAATTTTATGGTGTTACTTTGAGATTAGCTTAATTACATCTGTTGTGTACACAGTTTTGTAGTGCTAAATGCCCTTTGAGAAGATGAATCTAGCTTTAGGTATTAAGATTTCTTGTGCGCGTAATGCATTTCTCTGTTTGCTCCTTGCGGAGCATGGAGACACCAGTGCGGCTGAGTCCAACAGAAACCTGCACGAAGCATTTATATACTGAATCACATTAAAAACGCACCACTATTATATATACTGATGCCGAGAAGCTGGAAAAAAAGTGTGGAAATGGATTTTCCCCGTGTTTGTCATGAGGTAGAGAGCGAATGGCTGCTGGAATGGAAAGTGCATGATTCAACCCACGGGTTTGTGTACAGACTACATGAAAACAATGAAAGTTACATGTGCAACACGATTCCCAACAGCTATGACCCTGAAAATGTGTACGCGTTGTGGCAGTATACTCGGTATAAAAAGGCCGTTGAGACAAAACACCCAGTAAACGTGCTTGAAATGCCACGACTATCTGAAAACGACCGCCAACGAGTCATTGGTATGTTGGAGACCGGAATGAGCTCGCGGGCCATTGCCAGAAGGATGAATTGCCACCACAGCACTATTGTACGTCTCAATGAACGTTACGGAACCACTGGCAGTGCCCGGGATAGACTTCGGAGGGGCGAACCACGAGTTACTACCCTTGCACAAGATCGTCATATTGTGCTGAGTCACTTTAGGAATCGTTCTCTCCCCGGCAAGTCAAACAGCAAGAGCAATAGTGGGTAGACGTGGGCAAGTCTCTCGAATGACAGTCATACGACGACTCAGAGATACAGGCCTTACTGCAAGACGACCTTATGTTGGGCCAAACTTGACTCACAGACATCGTCAGCAGCGCCTGCAATGGGCAGAGCAACATGTCAGATGGACTAGACTGCAGTGGAATGCTGTCCTATTTACAGACGAGAGCAGATTCAACATATCCTTTGCTGATGGACGTATGCGGATTTTGCGACGGTGTGGAGAGCGCTTTGCAGATTGCTGTGTTCGTCAGCACAACCGATTTGGATGTGGCAGTATTCACATTTGGGGAGGATTCAGTTTTCACCATCGCTTGCCTCTTCACGTCTTCCGTGGAAATGTTAATGCTGTGACATATCGAGATGAGGTTCTGGATACATTGGTTGCTCCTGCGTTCACAAATTATCCAGACTTGCAGCTTCTCCAGCAGGATAACGCACGTGCGCACTCCGCATGCATTATGCAGCCACATCTACAGCAGCAGACCCTTGTGAACATTGGCTGCCCTATCACCAGACATGTCCCCTATAGAACATCTGTGGGACGAGCTTGGACGCAGAGTCTACAGGCAAGGTTCTCCAGCTAATCTGCAACAGCTCGAAGCTGCTCTTACACGTGAATGGGACTTGATTTCCCGGAATTTCCTTCAGAGACTTGTGCGTTCCATGCGGAGCCGCTGCCAAGCTTGTTTGCAAGCACACGGTGGACATATCAGATACTGAGAATGAATTTTTTTATTGGTTGCATTTTTCGAATACTGATATGGATCAGTTGCGAGGTGGTGGTTTATGGTCATTAATGAGATTATTCGTTGTACATGTCGTCGGATATTATTCTATGCTCATTTTAGTATTATTTAATTATTGTTATGTGTCGGATAATTAATGAGAGCACGTAGGTCCACTTGGGAACAAATTATGTCTCTTCTCGCTCCTTATGGAGCATAGGACGACCAGTGTGACTGGCCACCTTATGGAGACCGCACAAAGCATTCAGATGCTCTTGCAGTAGTGGTTTCGGTAGCAATCTGTGTTAGATGGTGAGATTGCCAGCCTCCTGCGCAACACCATACTAGTCTCGCTAGACGACATGCATGGACTGAGTGTGTGTGCATGATAGTTGAATGTTTCAGGTGGCGTGGAAGAAGGACAGTTTGACAGGTGAGAGCATGGTGTTTCTCATTATTATTTATTATGATTTTAACTAGTCAGTGCTTTGTTTGCGTCTCAGATGAGCAATTGAGCGCTGGCTGGGTGTTTTGTTTGTTGGTTTATTTGTTTAATGTTTGCTTTATTTGCTCTTTGTCACTGAATGGGTTGTATGAATAAATACAGCCCCTGCCTTAGAATCAAGAGTTTTGTTGTTGTTTGGATTGGGTGCGAGTGTGCAAGAAAGTGATCACATATCACAATAGCATCATCATCTCTCGCCCACCTTATCACATATTTATCTATCTATCTATCTATCTATCTATCTATCTATCTATCTATCTATCTATCTATCTATCTATCTATCTATCTATCTATCTATCTATCTATCTATCTATCTATCTATCTATCTATCTATCTATCTATCTATCTATCTATCTATCTATATACCTATCTATCTGTCTGTCTGTCTGTCTGTCTGTCTGCCTGCCTGCCTGCCTGCCTGCTGCCTGCCTGCCTGCCTGCCTGCCTGCCTGCCTATCTATCTATCTATCTATCTATCTATCTATCTATCTATCTATCTATCTATCTATCTATCTATCTATCTATCTATCTATCTATCTATCTATCTATCTATCTATCTATCTATCTATCTATCTATCTATCTATCTATCTATCTATCTATCTATCTATCTATCTATCTGAATGCCTGTCCGTCCGTCTCCACCTGTTCATTCTTCCGTCTGTCTAAAAGGTAAATGATCCCGTTACACGCCCATTGAGGCATATTTGGAATATGATGTTAGACCCATATTTCTTTTACCATCGACACACTAGGGTGATGTGATGAGCATTGCGCCGGCCGCCTTATCTGTCTGACTAACCTGTCTGTTTATGTATGTGTGCCTATGCCTGTCTGTCTATAATTATCAGTGTGTCTCTATCTTTTCACTTCTCTGTCTTTTCTATCTAGCTCTGTGTGTGTGTATCCACACGTATGTCTATACCTATCCGCCTGTCTATCTATTTGTCTATTCATATATATTAGACTATTCATATTTATTTGCTATTCATATGTATTTAATTTTCTTTATATATATATACTGTTCAAAAAAAGAAACGCATAGCTATCCGAGGGCGCGTTTTTATGAGTTTGTAAGTAAAATTTGGTGCTAGGGTATATAAAAACCAGCCTCAAATGTTCTTTACAGTGTCAAATGCACGTGTTGACCTGAATTGCGTTCGTTTTTGTAATCGTTACAACGCAGTGGTCAATAGTGTTTATGATGCAATTTTTGACCACAGCTCATGTTGCGCGCACGCGAAAGCAACAAAATTTGTGGTGAACACTATTCACTGACTACGCAACTGAAACCCTATAAAAGGATAACGCTACACACAAAAAAATTCAGTTCATTTTCAAGCAGACATTTATGGCGTCTCTATCGATAAATTTAAGGAACATTGCTATTGGCCGACTGCATGCAGGCGAAAGTCAAAGTCAGGTTGCCAGGCATCTAAACATGCATCAGAGTACCATCAGTCGACTTTGGCACCAGTTCCAAGCCACTGGCTCAGTTGAAGACCAGCATCGCAGTGGACGACCCAGAGTGACAACAGCAGCGGAGGATCGCTTTATTCGGCTTCGTCACCTCAGAGACAGGTTTACAACAGCTTCCTCAACTGCCCAGTCATTGCCTGCCGGACGTCATGTGTTTGATCAAACTGTCCGGAATAGACTGCATGACGCTGGACTTTGGGCACAACGACCTCACCGAGAACCTGTCCTTACGCGCCGCCATCGCCAAAATCGACTTCTTTGGGCCAACCAGCATCGTCCCTGGGCAACTGACAATCAATGGAGACGTGTCTGGTTTAGTGACGAATCTTTCTTTTTGTTGCAGCGTCATGATAGACGGCGTAGAGTCTACCGTAGGCGAAATGAACGTTTTGCCCAAAATTGCGTTGATGAAGCTCCGCCGCACGGTGTTGGAGGTGCAATGGTGTGGGGAATGATCAGTTACAACGGAAGGAGTAAATTGTCGCACATTGAAGGAGGCTTGAATGCGCAACGATACGTCAATGAAATTCTTCGACCCCACGTCCTTCCACTTTTGGCTGCCCAAAGGTCTGTGTTTCAACAGGACAACGCCAGACCCCATTGTGCACGGTTGACCACGCAGTTCCTGACTGCCAACAACATTCTCACCCTTCCCTGGCCATCCCCTGTCTCCAGACATGAGTCCGATTGAGCACCTGTGGGATGAGCTGCAATGACGTGTTTGTCGCCGAGACGTTGCTCCAGCCAATCGTCGTGATCTGTTCCAGGCACTCCAGGAAGAGTGGGCAGCCATCCCACAGGCCCACATCAGACGTCTGATCGCATCCATGCCCAGGAGATGCCAGTCGCTGATCGATGCAAGAGGAGGCCACACCATACTAACGGGAAAGCCTGTACGCCAAAAAGCTCTCGTGACCCAGATGCAAAACAACTGTCGATTGATTGGTTGAACCCTAAGGTATTCTTGTGTGCAATTTGAACAATTAACTCATTAAATTAAAAAAGTTATTGAATGTCAAAATTATGGCTATGTGTGTGCCTTCAGTAGCTATGCGTTTCTTTTTTTGAACAGTATATATATATATATATCAAATTGTCAATTTCTGTCCGCCTGATTGCTTATATCACTGTGCCTGTCTTTCTATGTGTCTATCTACGATCTATTTAATTATCTATGTCTGTCTGTCTATGTGTCTATCTATGTGTCTATATCTATTTAATTATCTTTCTATATAGTTACATAATTTCTATGTGGCTGTTTATATCTGACTATTATGACTTTATCCTCCACATCACCCAGACAAGAAGCGTACTTGGACATGGACGGTGATTTTCTAGTTCGTCAAGTCTACGACGACAGCGTGTCCTATGATCTGGTGGGAGCAGCGTGTAAAGTTCTTAGTAAGTCATCATCATCATCATCATCATCATCATTGTGATAAGGCGCCCATCTTTATCGCCCTGTATCTTTTTCAACATCTTTTTTATTTTATTTTTCTCCCGCTTTACTCTTTCATCATTGTTCAAGTAATCTTTATTAATCACGTCTCGTAGCTAAATGTAACTTTACACGCATTTTTTAAATAAAAACCATCTTGCGTTATCTTTCGGAACCCACCTGGCCTCATTGGAATCTTTGGAAACTCACCTGGCCACGTTAGACAAGTATAGTTTGACTTGGAAAACGCCCGGCTTGGCCATCGAAAGAATTCGTTTAATGCCTAATCCGCTGTTGAAACAACACGAGTGTCACTATCTTGGGACACAATAGCACGTCGCCACAAAGGACTCATGATACGCACAGGAATGTGTGTTGTCAGATGGTAGCCCATAATAGCGGCTAAGCCTCTTAGATGTCTTGTACGGAGCAAGACAATGAACAAGGAGAACGACAGTCAGAAAAATGGATGGCACGCACGCCAGAGAATAACACAAGAAACTTCACGCGAAGCGGCAAAAAGATAGAAGTCTTTGTGACAGATTTCTGCATTGGACGGTCAATCCTAAACACGGAATTGAAGAGTTGGTCGCGAGAGCCCACCCACGTTTAGCCAGTGAAATGCATTGAAAGGGGCACGCGAGTATGCCAATGTTGCTGAACAAGAGGGACGCATAGCTGTTGGATTGGAAGGCGCAGTCAGAGTATACAGTCCCCGATTTCTGACACATTGCAATCCAGAGATATAACCTATTGGCCCAATGAAGTCAGTATGGAGTTTCCAACATCGCGGCAATAATAATAGCCCCTTCAGTCATAACTGACTATGGGAATGCGCCCCTGAGGTGACAGCTCTCGGCTGCTTATTTTCCTGGTGCTCCTTTCGACGTTTTCTCCTCACCTCTGCTTCTTGTGTGAGCCTCTCTTCGCCCAATATGAGGTGGCGCCGTAAATAGCATCGCCACTTAGTGCGATCGGCAGCTTCATCCTCCCATGTTGCTGGATCCATGTCCAGTGCCCTCATATCTCTCTTGCACACATCTTTGAACCTCAGCTGTGGTCGCCCAACTGTTCTCTTGCCATCTGCTAATTGTCCGTAGAAGATATCTTTTGGGATGCGACCATCTTCCATGCGGCGAACATGGCCAAGCCAGCGAAGTCTGCGCTGTCTAAGAAGCGTATACATACTTTGAAGGCCAGCACGTGACAACACCTCGACATTTGTCACTTTATCTTTCCACGAGATGCCGAGGATGCGGCGTAGACACCGCAAATGGAAGGTATTGAGCCTTCTTTCTTGCTTAGCATAGGTCGTCCAGGTCTCGCTGCCATATAGGAGTGTGCTGGTGACGCAAGCATTATATACCGCAGCTTTGGTCTTCATTGTGAGTTTAGAGTTTCCCCAAACACGCGATGTGAGGCGGGCAAAGGTAGCTGCAGCTTTGCCAATGCGGCTGTCGATTTCTGTATCCAGTGAGAGTTTGTCATTGATGGTAGACCCTAGGTATGTGAAGTGGTGCACCACTGCCAATTCATAGTTATCGATAGTGATAACTGGTGCAGCATCCACATCCTGACTCAGCGCATTCGTTTTCTTTAAACTTATTGTGAGGCCAAAGTCCTTGCATGCTTTAGTGAAGCGATTCATCAAGCTCTGAAGCTCCTGTTGGCTTTGAGTGACGACTGCAGCATCATCAGCGAACAACAAGTCTATTATAGTGACCCTTCTGATTTTTGTTTTTGCCCTCAGCCTTGAAAGATTAAACAGACGGCCATCTGACCTAGTGTGAAGGCATATTCCTTCAGTTGCATCTCTGAATGCATGTTTCAAGAGTAAGGCAAAGAAGATTCCGAAGAGGGTCGGAGCCAGAACACAGCCTTGTTTAACGCCACTTCGTATATCAAAGGGCTGTGACGTGCTTCCAGCATATTGGACTGTTCCCTTCATGCCGTCATGGAATGACTTTATCATTTCCAGCATTTTAGAAGGGCAGCCTATTTTCAGGAGGATTTTAAAGAGTCCATCCCTACTAACCAGGTCGAATGCTTTTGTGAGGTCTATAAAGGCGATATATAATGGTCTTTTCTGCTCTCTTGATTTTTCCTGAAGCTGGCGGAGAGAGAAGATCATGTCTGTTGTTGATCTGCCAGCTCGGAATCCACACTGTGACTCTGGATATATGCGCTCAGCTAACTTGTGTAGTCGCATTAAGATGACTTTGGCAAAAACCTTACCAACAATACTAAGAAGAGAGATGCCTCTGTAGTTATTGCAATCACTTCTGTCTCCTTTATTTTTATACAGTGTTACAATCTTGGCATCTCGCATGTCTTGAGGAATAGTTGTCTCTTTCCAGCACTGGCACAGCATCCTATGCAGGGGATGTAACAGCGTGCTCTTACAGCATTTGATTAAATCAGGAGGAATCCCATCACTGCCTGGTGCTTTGCCAGAGGCCAAGCTATCAATGGCCTTGCTGAGTTCCTCTAATGTTGGTTCGGCATCCAGCTCCTCCATAGTTGGCAGACTGTTGACACCATCAAGGGCTGCAGGCGTAACAGTATTGTCTCTAGCGTAAAGCTCAGAGTAGTGCTCAACCCACCTCTCCATCTGCTTACCCTTATCGGTTAGCTTCTCTCCGCTGATGGTTTTTAGCGGTGCCGTCTTACTTTTATGGGGGCCAAGTGCTTTCTTTATACCGTCATACATTTGTCTAATGTTGCCTGTTTGCGCTGCGATCTGGATGCTCTCACTGAGCTGGAGCCAGTAGTCATTTGCACAACGTCGAGCAGTTTGTTGAACTTTGCTTCTCGTAGCCCTCAGGATCTGTAGGGTTCTGGCACTCGGTGAACGTTTGTATTCATTCATAGCACTGCGCTTAGCTTCAATGACAGGTGCCATCACATCTGATGAAGCATCAAACCAGTCATTTGACTTTGCTGTTTTCTTACCAAAGGTGGCAAGTGCAGTACTTTGAATGGTGTTCCGTAGATGCTCCCAGTTCTCTGTAATAGTATCACCATGCTGAGGGTTACTGAACACTTTCTCGAAGGTCGCAGTGAATTGAGCGATCATGAAAGGGTCTGACATCTTGCTGGTATCAATGCGTGGTTTCCCTTCATGTCTGACACGATAGAGTTTTCTTGGTTGTGCTCTGATTTTGCAGCAAACCAAGGAGTGATCTGTATCACAGTCTGCACTATGGTACGAGCGCGTGGAGAGCACAGACCTGAGGAGTGGCCTTCTGACGAGAATCAGGTCAAGTTGGTGCCAGTGCTTGGATCGTGGGTGTCTCCATGACACCTTATGCTGGGGTTTTGTCTGAAAGTAGGTGTTGGTCACGCAGAGGTCATGGTGGACGCACAACTCTAAGAGCCGTTGTCCATTTTCATTCATCTTGCCAATACCAAACCTGCCCAGACATGAAGGCCATGAAACATTATCGGCACCCACTCTAGCGTTAAAGTCACCAAGGAGAACAAGCTGTTCCTGCCTAGGTATGCTTTTGATAATTGCTGTTAGATTCTCGTAGAACTCATCTTTAGCTTCTGAGGCAGAGTACAGAGTAGGAGCATACACACTGACAAGGGTGATGGGACCTGTGCTAGTTTGCAGGCGGAGCGTTAACAGGCGTTCTGATCCATTCTCGCCTGGTTCAACTATTTTAGTTAGCGATTTTTTGACCGCAAAACCTACTCCGTGTTCTCTAGCTTTATTAAGATCTTTCCCTTGCCAATAAAATGTGTAGTCCTTCTCGCTCACCGTTCCAGAGCCCGCCAGGCGCGTTTCCTGAAGTGCAGCTATATCCACCTGAAGTCGTTTAAGCTCATCATTAATTATGGCTGCCTTCCTTACATCGTTTACATCCTGTAGGTTTTCGGATAGTCCAGTCAACATAGTCCGGACGTTCCAGCATCCCAATCTGAGAGTTTGCTTATTTCTATTTTTTTTCGATAATTGCTTGGTGCAAAATTTTCTGTCCACAGTTCGGGTTTGACCCTAATCCCCATGCACCCAATGGGGAAAGCAGACAGTGGCGGGACAACACCTTATTGACTGGGGGCTGCCCAGCTTGAAGCGGGCGGTAGCTGTCCAGTGAGATCCTAGAATCTCTCCCACTGTCGGAAGTAGCCCCTGGCGCCATGCCCTACGCCAATTGGGCAAAATGCTTATAACCGGTAACTGCTACTTCCCGTGTTTTGCCGACACCTATAGGGTGAAGCTGGAGTGTCCTCTCCAGGGCGCAAGCTTGGGCACAGTTATATGGAGATCAAGCTGTTGCCCATGCAGCATGTTCCCCCTCTCCACACAGCCAGTAGATCCAAAGGAACGGCAGTAGCCGATACAGTTTGGTACCAGCCATGTCGCAGGAGTTGCCAGAATAATGTCGAATCGACATTAGACTGCCTTAAGGACTCCGACTCCGGATTTATCCTCAGGGTTTACTCCCGAAGCCAATTCCATAAATGGATATTCCCGCAAGGCAGCGGTGGTTTGAATTCAGAGTTCCTTCTCATCGCGGCACATAAGAGTTTTCGCTACAGCATAGCTTGTGTACAGCTTGTTCTAATTTTTCATTGCTGTGTGGATTTTTGATTCATATGTGGAGTTTAATTTTATAGTGTTCATAAGGAATTTGCGAAATGAAAAGGAGGCTAGTAAATCTTATTAATATTATTAATTTTCCTTCTTCATTAGTTAAGATTTATTTTTGCACTTAGCTTCATAGTTAAGTGTGCAAAAGACAGTTTTTTTTCATTACTTCTATTCGTAAATGATTAATCAAATCAAAGATTTTTCCTCTAGGATGATATGAAGTAATTCATAGTAATATACTTCACCTTCATCTAGATCATCATTACAGACTTACACGAGCACGCACTTTCATGCGCAATATATTTAACACTTATCATGTGTGCCTCATGTCATACATCATTACCAGAGAATTAAAAACACAGTGATCAGTAGTAAGGAATAAAAAGAAAAAAAAAATCAACCATTGATATTAGATTTATGAAGCCACTTTTGTGTCTTAAGTCCAGCAGAAGTCTGAGTCTACACATTACGCGTTTGGCGTCTAACCGGAAAGAAGCAAAGAGTACATTCGGATAGCATAATTTGAAAGATAGGATATCACACACTTCCTAAGTTGCAAGGAAGATCTCATCAACGTTTATATATATATATATATATATATATATATATATATATATATATATATATATATATATATAAAGTTCAACTCACTCTAAAGCGTATTTTATGAATTAAGAGTACATACTCACAAGTTGATGAGTCTACATACCAAGATCACTTAGTCACAAGTTGATTCGCCAAGATATCAAGTTCAAATCACCAAGGTGAGCTACTCACTACGTCAGTACATGAAGTGAATTCTTCTACTTTCATCGTATATTTCATGACGTAACATTCACTAAGACTAGCTTCATTGCACGAAACCCACTCGTTACCAGAAGATCATTTCGTGAGGCACTCCAGTCTAGTCAGTGCCTTCTCAAGATCAGACACCAGACATTTTTCTGAGACAATGGTCAACGGTTTGTCAAAGCTAGAGAGATTTCCAAACATTGAAGGACTGTATATCGTCCACGTTCTCATTACTACAACGGTTTTCATTAGTACGTCCTCGACTTGGAGATAACCCACACGACATACCATACTCCTACAATGGACAGTCTATGCATAGCTGTGTATAATCATACAGTGGAGGAAAATTTAGAGACACATAGACCGTGTAGATTGAACGTCAGTGTGGTAAAACTTCACATATCATTTCACTATTCACATAAGTTTACTCTCATCTTTAACTAACTACATTATTTACATCTCATTTGTGTGTGTGAATTGTCTTTCACCATTATCACTTTTTGTTTTCTACTAACCCTACATGTGTATATATTTACTAATAAACCGAATGACCGTTTTGATCATTATCTAGTTCGTTTATCTATCACTCGTGCTGTTGGTGTTAAATATTTACATATAGGTAAAATCCTTCATTTATATGAGGTTGGGGGCTCTGTTTTTTATCGAGGTCTGCAGGCAGAAGCTAAGGTCAAAGGGAAATAGAACACCTTCCAGAATTTATAAGTAGTGGAGAGCATTCACCTTCTCTTCTTCTTGTCCTTATCTCGAAAAGGTATCTTTCTTTCTTAACGAGAACATTTCTGGATACCTTCTTGATAATATTCCATAAGCCACCCCCAGCGACAACTTTTCATGCCCAAAGAAAGTGGATTTATTACTTTTAATTTGAGTATTACGCGTTACCATCCCATAGTGGAATCACTGGGAATGAAAAAGCTGATGCTCCATCTAGAGATGGCGGTAAAATGGAGCAATTCAGCCACCCATTGTCCTATCGAGAAGCCAAAACCATCATCCACAACCAGTGCAACTACCAATGGAAGAAGAAAAGAGATAAAGACAACAGATCCGATCCAATCCACCAGCTTCATAGGCACCAGAAGATCATCCTTTTCCGCATGAGAACTGTCCACTTTAGACTACAAGGCCACCTCTGTCATTTCAGGATATCTCATACTAATGAATATCCATGTGGAACCGGAATCCAGACCCCTGAACACATTCTTCAAAACTGCACAGCCCATGCTGACTTGCGAATCCAGACCTAGCCAGAGGGTGATGAGCTCAGGCAAAAGCTATAGGGCCGCCGCACGGACTTCAAAAAGACTGTGGACTTTGTCCTGGAGACAGGCTTGCAGATTTAGCATGATTGACAAACCGAACTCAGAAAAAGTGTAATGTGCGTCATTTGGGCACTGGTTTCTTCCAGGGCATGCACCCTCTTTGTGTGTGCGTGTGTGTGTGTGCGCGCGTGTGTGTGTGCAGTCAGTGGTATTCTTAACAATCTTCTCCAAAACCACATCTCTGTGGTCTCCATAGCTTTTTCTGTTTAATAATTGTCCATGACTCACTTCCGTACACCACACTTGGCTCTGTATACTTTCTTTCTTACTTCCATTGACAAAAGATTTGTTTCGTAAAATGTTATTAAGTTTATGGAACACTGCTTTTGTCTTGGGTTGTTATACTCTAAACCTGTGAAGTACATCTCCCATCTGGTGTTATTAACGTGTTGTCGTGGTTGAGTTGAAATGTTAGAGTATTTGTCGAGTTAGACAATGGTAGTGAAATCGACAATGATAGTGAACTGACAAAGTTATAGATTACACATAGATAGGTGTAAATAGGGGGTGAACTTGAGACCAACCTGGAAGAAGATGTATTAAAAGTTATCTCTCTCTCCAAGCCTCAACACACTTATATAGTCTAAGCACCGCCCCCTCTCTCTCTCTCTCTTTTTCTCTTGTCAAAAAAAATATAGAGGCTGAGTAAGAGCTTGTAATATTAATTATGGATGAAAGGGTCGTGAACAGCGCGTTAATAAATTAGTAAAATTTATTAAAGAAGAGATATATATGAAAATAATGCATATCAGCACAACAACATAAGAATACATCAATAATCACAAATATGCAATTACACCCCAACGAACACACAAACCACCAACATAAAAACCTGTAGAACACCGAGAAATGAATAAACAGAGTTCCAATCCGTCCGCTCTTGTGGGACCAAATGCAATAGCTCCAGTAAGTGTTTTTACGTGTAGATATCCTCCATAGGTGATGGAATCTTCTTCTTCCTTCTTCCTCTTTCGCCCTGAAAAGGACGGTGGTTGCGTTGTGTCTGTTTACGCCTAAGCTGTGATATCTGCACCTTTCGGTCGACACATCCGACTTCAGCACGGCAGTTTTTGGGACCGGGTTTGCCTTCCCTCTGCGATCCGTACTCGCTCAGCCAGAACTGCACTGCTGCAGACTGTTTCCAGGACCACCACGTGGAGGTGGAGTACGGTCTTGACCAGCTCTGGTTCGCTGATCCTGATGCAAGCAGTCAAGCTATGGGTCGCTGACTGCATTCACTATTGCTGCATCTTTGGGTCACGGTGATGGAATAACATAAATAAATCCACTGTAGGCCCTATCGTTGGTTACACCCTAATGGCGAGATAGGCTGTCTATCTTCGGCTGACCGCTCATACGTGCGGGGTTTTAAATGGCCAGAAACACACACAAGACGAGGTTACTTTAGGACAAATGGTCCATTGCGCTATTATCCCAGCGCATGAAATTTGGCTTGCATACTTGGTGGTAAATCCGGTTGGGCTGGCTTGAACTATTATTTGAGACGGTGTGCTACGTTTAAGCACCAAACTTGGTGTATTTGATTCTGCTGAAGACGCTGGATTGATAGATATGCTGGAAGCCACAATGCTCTGACTGGTGATCAAAAGGCGAGTAGGAAATCACTACTGCCAATTTCAATTTCAGATTTTGCTTTGGCTCGTTACACACTGCGTGAGCTTATTTCCCGTTAGAGGGATGGGCGTTGACAAAGGGTTGTATTTCAGGTAGGGGTGACAACTCGTGGTGCTAGTTGCTTTCAGAAACCGCTATATCGAAGAGAATGTGACGTTATTCGCCTGACTGGAATCTTGCGATAGCAATGCAGTATATCCTGAAACTGAGACCCAAAAAAGAGACGACCTTTACATCAAGCAAACAATAAAATTACAATAACATTATACTAAACAGTTATGTTCCACTATGGGATTTGAATTATTTTAATCATTGTTATGATATTTTCGGGCTGTCTTTATCCATATAAGTCGTCCTCCTGTTCCTTCCACTCTATCAATTATCAGCATGCGCCCGCATAGGCTAATATATTTTGTACATACATGTACCTGTCAGTAAATGTTCTGACAGTAAAATCTACTCCGTCTTCTTCCAACTCAACGTACAGGAAACCTAACCCTGTAGTTACAGCTGAGTGGATATGCTACTCATATTACAACATTAAGTGAATTTACATAAAAATACAGCAATTGACATTACACAATAAATGGTATGCGCCCCTTGGGGTTGATACGCAAAAAGGGAAAAATTAATAATCTCCCAAAACGTAATACATGGAAAATGCAATGTTATATCTATAATAATAGGTTGTGACTGAAACCTAAGATATAATGTTATCTATGGCTGGTGCTTGCCTTCTGTGAAAGTTATAAACTGGTGTCTAACTACACAAGTAGGCATATAATGATTCCACACAACCACTAGAAGTTTCTATCAGAAAGTAATAAGTGACTATCTCCTATAATTCAGTGTTATGGTGCCTGCACATCCCTATTCAGTTTTAAGTAAATAACCTACACCGCTGACAGTTCCTTACAGTAATGACCGTTATTTTAGCCGACTCTTAACCTAATGGTAAGCACTGAACGGACTACTCTGTTATCGTAAGTTTACCATTAACTCATTGTAAACAGTAACACTGACACCTGACTGCTTCGTCACCCGTTAACTAAGGCGGCAGGCGGCGCTACATTATCACTGAATTAATTACCGGGAGAAATCCTCTAAATGAATTCAAGTCACACTCCTATCAGGTATTTATATATAAAAGCTAACATGAATATATATATATTATAAGAGATGTCTACTTACCCCGAGATGATGAGAAAATAGGCAACACAATTTAGTTCTGTGATAACGTCTGCCTTAGTCTCATTTGGTCATCATGGGCAGGCGAATTTTACGAGTGTGCTTGACTGATTAAAACCCTTTAGATTTATAGTCTACCAGTGACGCTACCCCAGGACCTGTTCCCACAGATGTTCGGTGTATAACGTAATCACAAGTAAGACAAATGTTATTCTAGAATCTACATCACAAGCAACAACCGCGAGCAAGTTTCATCGATAGACGTAATATATTCTGAGCGGTCAGGGGCCGCAACAAAATCTCCCAGAAAGAACGTGAGTTTTATCTCCCCTGAATCCCGCTAGCGGTCCGCTCCTTCAAAGAAACTATTTCTCGCTGGTGATCAAACACTGTTACCAGCAAGAGACGCTCCTCTGGTCAGACAAACGCCAGGTGCAGTTTAGGTAATATTATCGTAAGCTGATGACCGCTATTGACCAGTGGGGAATTTATAATGAAGGCCAGAACGAAAACAAACCGCGGGGTGGGGTCTGAGAGGGAAATAATGGGCTACGTAGGTAAAATCCGAAATGAAAGAAACTACACAAAGTCGAGGAAACCAGAACATTAAAAGAGTAATAAAAAATGGGTCGTGATGGTAAAATAAATTATCAGTCACCGTGACACGTGTCTATGTATTTGAATATGTTAACTTGTTTTAAGACTTTCATTTATTGTCATGATGTATTCAGGAGAAGTCATTTTCTTTGAGATGACCATTTCTTCTATGCTTTTGCTGTTTGATCAAATTTCTTTATTTTTTTCACTTTCTGTCACGACAGTATCACTTATTTCTAGTAGTTTCTTTTCAATGTTTACTATATACTGTCACGCATTGCCTCCCCTGCTTTTCAGTAGTGGTCCAACAATGGCCAAAACTCAAGAGTATCTAAACTGGGTCGCCACAGGTGTTTGCCTTCGCACAATTACTCTTGGCAGAGATGTAGATAGAAGTGTAATGACGCTTCTGTCCGAAGGGAGCGTTCACAAGATAATTCAGAAGTCAAGAACCATGCGGAATAGCGCTGAGCAGTGGTTAACTTATATCTGTCCGTCGCCTTTTCGTCACTGAGACGTAGGTGAGGATTTATCAAAGTCCGTTGCTTTCGCCTATGTTACACGACAACTTAACTCTAAGTGAGTCCTGTCGCTGTGGTTTCCGTCACTTCTTTTTGGTGATGAGTGCACTTCTCCACATACTAGAGGCGCCGTAACGTTAGTACTTCAAACCGTCTGAGGCTTGTAACCACGTACATTTTTTAAGAAAAAATAGAAAGACAAATGCCTCGGCTTAGTACACTGATTTGGAAGCTTAACAGGTGCATCCTCTCGCTGTCCACCCACCAATGTTAATCTCTCAGAAAAATTAAATTCTTGAGTACACAACGTATCTCAAGAAAGATGATTACAACAATTCACCAATACTCCTTTGGGTATTAACTGGGAAAATGTGTCTGGACAGCGCGAATAATGATTTGTGCCTGAACTAACACTAACAAGCTGCATATATCTCACAAAATTATGTGATACACTTGAGGCACATGTGATGTAATCATCACTCATCACTGCTCCAGTCGGAGTCTGGGGTTACCTCTGCTGTCGGGTTTTTCGCACGACTAGCAAGAAGAAATCACCAGCGCTTGCTGTAGTGGTTTATGAATATACTATTTTCGTATGTTGAGGTTGCCAGCCTTATATATAACCACTTAGCAAGAAAACATGTCAATTCGCATTTGTAAAAGAAATGTTCACAACTTACCCCAAATTGGGTTATACACAATCTCCTCGAACAGTTTTAGGATGGACACGAGCAATTTAGGTTATATGCTCTCGAATCACTTGGTCTGGGAAAATATAGTAATTCCTTCTTATGACGGGTGTTCTGTGATACATTTGGCCTGGGAAACTAGTAATTCCTCTTCGACGGGTGTTCTGCGATACACTTGGTCTGGGAAACTGTAATAATTCCTCTTTGACGGGTGATCCAATTCCTTTAGGTGTCCAGATTCTGTATTTAAAGTCCTGGTCCCTTACGTTTACAGTCTTGTATTTATAAAGGCGGGCTTACTTTTTTAAGGTTTTAAGTTTCCCAAATACTGTCACTTATAAATATGGAATTCTAGGTCCGATGCTTCTCTTTCTGGCTTTTTGGGAGTTGCTCGTTTGAAGTTGCGAAGCTGTCTGTTCTGTGTCTCTGAGTTCGCTAAATTTTATTTTCAGTTTCCAGCTCAAATCACAGATTGTACTTCCCGGCAAACTTGCCAATGAGCTCTCACTTCAATCCAATCGTAAGCTCTTTTCGCACTAAATTGGGTTGGGGTGTTTAAACTGATAATGTCCCCCGCGTGTTTAAAATATTAAATTTAATATTCCCACGCGTGACTTCTTTATAATAAGACGTAATATTTCCGGTGACATCTTGTGCACTCTCACAAACAAATGTGTGAACTGATTACCTGTCTAAGTGCCTTCCGTCAAGATTGTTTACCCAGACAAATTATCTGTGATAATGTTACAGACAGGGGCCAGCGGATGGGATAATCTAATTATCACCCATCCTTCAGACGGCTTTCCTTGCGTGTTCGTGCGCTATACCGTCTTGGGTAAACACCGTCATCAGCTGTTCACCTGGGGTCAAATGTTGGACCGACACGTTTCAAAGGGTGGTCAGACTGAGAAAATAAGATAAACGTATTACCGATGACCGGTGATAATGACCGGGTATTGTTGCGATAATACCCCAGTTCACCTGGCGGAACGTAAATAAGTCTGAGGAGTGGTACATCAAAAATGTAGGCGATAAAGATAGTCCCATAGCAGACACTTCTGTAGGGGAGTGGCGTGTTAGAGACTTCCCCCTACTAGATTCAGCATAGAGCAAAATAATGAAGGAAAGGGCAAACAATTGCCAAATAATAAGCGATCGGAGAGAAAAATGAAGAAGAAATGATACTGCCGGAAGGCTGAAGGTGTGAGAGATCACACAAAAGAGCATGTTCAGATGTTATGTGACATATACTTCTGTTTTGACTTGCAAAAAGGTTGAAAAAAGGGTTATACCCACTTGTTTGTTGTTATTGTTGTTTTTTTTGTGTGTTTGTTTTATGTATACATACTGATACTATTATGCCAACCTATATAAATCTTAGCCAATAAAACTTCAGCAAATATGGACAAATCAACTAATAAAATAATTCGAGACAGAAGAAGAAGGTCATACATTAAAGATGCTCATAACGTAGCACCCAGAAAGCCAGCAGGAGTCTCGACAGCTGATTCATCATTTTCTTCTTTGAATTTCTCCAGATTCCGCACCATGAACGTTCGAACACCAATGTGGGAACAGATGGAAAAAAACCAGACAAATACCAATAGAACAAGATGTGACGAGAAGATGCTGCATCTGGATAGGGCACACATTGAGCAGACTAGTTAATTACAAGGCAGCATACACAGTGCGAGAGGAATAAAGGAAGATGAAAAAACAATTGCAGAAGAGTACTGGAGACAGAAATGAAAGGGATGAATAACGAAAATCGTCTGCCCTATTTTTTTGCCTTCCACAAAGCATGTTATCTGTTGGCGGGCTTTTTTATTCGCTACAGCGACACTATTATATATAGAAATACCGAGAAGGATGGTACATGACGTGAAGGGTTGAAAGGTAATTGTTGATGAGTTATCATCGCTGGGGGCTGGTAGGTGAATTATGAATGAATGAATGAACATACTAATTACCAAGAACTTTTATATGTAGGTGCGTGCGTAGAATGGAAGTATAGAAATGGTAGGACAGGATAATTAGCTCCAAATCTCAGAAATGAGGTATCTGAGGAAGGTGGTTGAAATGACAAGAAGAAACATAGTCCGCAACCAGACGATTCGTCAAGGCCTCAAAAGCCAGCCCCTAGACCCGAGTGGAACAGTCTCATTTACGATAGTTTGGCCATGTCTGCAGAAAGGGAGAAGATCGGCTACCACGACAAATATGGGAAACTAAGAGCCAGGGATCCAGACCTCTAGGACAACCCAGAGTCCGCTGGGAGGACAACATTAGACAGTCTCTAAAGGACCGAGGACTAGATTGGAACCAGGCCAGGAGGAAGACAGCCGATATTATAGTATGGCGTTCTCTCTGGCAAACCTCTACACCTCACGTTAGAAGAGGGACGACTAAATAAGTTGTAGATGACAAGGCCACACGTGGAACTGATGACACGAATCAGACAAGTTCTTGTGGAACAAGAGGTGAGAAGAAGACGCTGGCGATGCATAGGACACACATTGAGGAAACCTGTTGATAGCATGACAAGGCAGTCTTCAATCTGGAGTCCCCAGGGTAAAAAAATTTAGTGGGAGGCCGAAAATAAACCGAGAAGAGAGATGGTGACAGAAATTGAAGGGATACTCAAGAAATGGAAAAGCCTTGAAAGAATGGCACAAGACAGGAAGGCTTGGCATGAATGTGATGAAGAGTTATGCTCCTTATGGAGTCAATGGTTGATGATGATAATGACTTATTTCTTGTATCTCTCTTCTGCTCATAACTACACCACCATCAACAACAACAATTATACCATCAACAACAACTACAACTACTACAACAACCAGATGTAGACGCAGCCACGGTCCTGGAGTTGTTCGGCAAAATGTTCTTCATTTACTGCCAAGAATCGGGTTATGACAAAATTCTCAAGGTCAGTGAATGTTACAAATTATTATTTGTTAATGTTACTTTTGTAAAATTGTTAACAGTTAATAAGTCAGTGAAAAAGTCGTTTATTCCTGCTATATTTCTTGGCGAAGTTTTCGCTCGTAAGTTGCCGTTTTTGAAGTGGTATGACAAGATCACTAGTGTGGAACTGATGACGAGAACTAGACAGTGATACACGAGATGAAAAGAAGACGATGGAGATGAATAGGACACACACTGAGGAAACCTGTCGATAGCTTAACCAGGCAGTCCTTGTTCTGAAATCCCCAGGGTAAGAAAGGTAGAGAAAGATCAAAGAACACCTGGAGAAGAGAACTTGAGACAGACATGAAGGGGGTGAAGAGGACACGGACAGACCTTGAGCAGACGGCACGTGAGAAGAAAACTTGGCAGACGTTTGTTGAAGGCTTATGTTCCTAGGAGAGTTGACAGGTTACAGAAGACGGAGAAGTTGCCACTTGTAAGCTAAGTTTTTAGAGTGCTTTCCTTTCGCAGCATAGTCACTGGGTTCTCAGATCAAAACTTGGTAGTATCACGCTACAATTTACCTAGCTGTAAATGGGTACCCGACTCTGCTGTCGAGTTAAGGAAGGCCAATGAAGCAAGGAAGGGATTTAGTCATTTCGCCTCATAAAACAGCTGGACCTAGCATTGTGATCTCCAACACTTCACTCCACTACGGCCGTATCTGCAGCGGGACTACCTTTACCTTAAGTTACCGTTTAGTTTCCGGGGGTCTGTCAGTAGACAAAGAATAGCACCAATACTCCACCAGGCATGTCGTAAAATGCAAATAGTTTCAGGTTGTTCGTGTGACCGTTAAACATATCGTTACGGAAACCACTGTATCGGCAACAGCGGCAGTGATGGGGACTTTCCGATTTTAGCTCCCACTGTTCAAAACAATTTTTTCCAAATATGTGCTGGCTAACTCAAGAAATTGTTGTGCTGTGCTTATAAAGGAGATAAATAAGTAAATAAATAAATAACGGTAATTAACAGGTACTCGTTGGTGTGGTAAAGTGGGATGATATTAATATTTATAGGGGACTTAGTGTACTGACTGAGTTCAGCTGTGAAGGTATCTGTATCTAATAGTGTGGTGTATTACAGATGACCTTTCTTGCTACCACATTTATACCTCAGTCAGACCTATTCTGGAATATTGTGATGACTACGTTGAATGTCTAGGGTTATGATAATGATGAAGTGTAAGTCACAACAACAACAGACAGATAAACAATTTAATTTATTCCACAACACTTTACAACACTGTGACACTCACACACATATAACCCTCTATAAGACTATCTTAAATGAGTCAAGTGTAAAGTTTCAAATATATATGTAATAATTACTTTCAACAATAGATATCCTGATTCAACTACACAGTGAACCAGGAATCACAATCAAATGTAATCACAATTTATAAATATGATCTTTGTGTTGACATAATTTATTAGTATTATCCTATGTGTGTAAGTTGTGAAGTAGTACTATGAGGTAATATAGGAAGACGAGTACGACAAATGAGGACTCGTTTCCGGTCTTTGAACTTAGAATAGGAAGACGAGTACGACAAACGTGGGCTCGTCTATCTGGAATTTGAACTTAAGATTCTGTATTCTGTTATGGAGTAAGAGTGTGATGTCTTGGAGTTGTGTATCTTTTTAAAAAATATTACCCCCTAGACTAGCGATCTGTTTACGGGCGTGCTGACCACACAAACTAATAAGTTTTTTTTTTCCACAGCATCTTTGAATAATATACATTTTGGTTACAGGTTGATTTTGTCGGGATATATGTTAACTGCTGATTGTAATACTAAATGCTGGTAAAGTGGTGAGTGTATAACATTCACTGGGTACTGAGGCAGAACGGCGTTTGAACTAAGTTAAGGAGTGTGTTTCGGACTTTTTGTCCAGATTAATTCCCTCCCTTACCCGATCTGACTTCAGGGGCGAACTTATAGTGGATTTTTAAAAATTAAGGGATTATTTTTCTCTTTAATTTTTGCAATATTCTTTTGCTTTTCCACTGTAGCAACTTAATTTTCAGTTGTAATCTTAACTACCATTTATTTGGCGTAGTCGTGTTTTGCATTGAGTGCTTTATTGCCGATAATAGCAGCGATAGTTAGATTTTATCAAGACGACTACGATGTGTTGAAGAAAGCGCTACTGGAGCGCTTTGAAATGAACGCTCGCAAGTTTTTGCAACTGTTTCGCAACAGCCGGAAAGAGAATTCTGAAACTTTTCACCAGTTCTCATCTCGTCTTAAGGGATATCTAACAAAGTGCCTTGAGCTTTCGCAGCTCCCCTCTACCTATGAAGGTCTTGAGGAACTTGTTCTAACTGAACAAATAAAGAACACTTTGTCTGCTGATACCCGGAGATTTCTCGCTGAGCAGGGGGCAGAAAAAACTTGAAGACATTTTGGAAAAGTCTGAGCGTTATCACAATGCGCTGGCTGAACTACCGGCCACAAAGCGGAAACCGACAGAGGAGCATTTTCGAAAACATAACCTAGAGCAATCTTCTCAGGCTTCTAACCACAACAACCACAGAGAAACTGGACCTCAAAACCCCCCTCCCGAAAAATCCAAGTTCTACAAGAACAAGTACCCCAACCACCCCAAACAGTCTGATCAACCCGACCGCCCTACATGGCAGCGTAGCCAGAAAGGACAAGGTGGCAAAGGGAGAACCCCTGAGCACGGGACATATGATCAGACCGAGCACACCGAGCCTAAACGCATCGGATGCTTATTGACAGTCTCGCAAGGCGGAATTATTGACAGTGATTCCCAACCTCTTGGGGATAGACCCTCAACGCGAGGTATTGTTACTTTTGAACGGTTTCTCAAAACTTCTTGCTTATTTGACACGGGGCTTTCTTACGATTGCATTGTTGCCAGAAACCTGGTTAAACCCGGTCAAGAGACAGGAGAGACCGTCAAACTTTGTGGAGTTCGTAAGAGTGATGCACCTACAGCGCTTCCCATCGCATTGGTGGAGATACACTTTGACTTTGTCAGAGGTGTGATCAAAGCGGCTGTTATGGATGATCCCATCTACCCAGTCATACTTGGCGGGAGATACGTGTGTATTGGGAAACCGGAAGAGCCGATTGTGGCAGCAGTAACTACAAGAGGGCAAACCAAGAAGGAACGGGAGCCTGCGCCAAATTTGTTACCTATGGAACTTAAAGAAGCGCAATACAAGGACCCTACTTTGGCACCCTGCTTTAGGAAACTGCCCATGGCTAAGGAACCCAAACAGCACGGGGACATTTTTTCTGAGGATGGCGTACTTTATCGGAGAACGGGCAAGCCTGACCAAGGTTACAACCAGCTCCTAGTACCGAAACAGTACAGAAGCCAAATCCTAGAAATGGGGCACTCTCTTCCCTTTAGCGGACATATGGGACAGAACGCCACAAACCAACGTATAACCACTCATTATTGGTGGCCAGGAGTGAATACTGATATTATCAGATATGTCAAATCCTGTGCCCAGTGCCAACGTGTGCCACCCAAGCAACGGGCACCCCAGTCCACATGGGTGAAATGCCAATAATGGGAACACCATTCGAACGGGTTGTGATCGACATTTTAGGGCCTTTCGAAAGGACTAAAAGAAGGAACAGGTTTATCCTGACCTTAGTCGATACATGCACTTTATGGGCAGAAGCTATCCCGCTAACATGCGCAGATGCCAAGCATGTCGCAGAAGCCCTCGTGCAGATTTTCACTCGGTTGGGATTCCCTCAGCAAGTGTTGACGGATAATGGATCTCCATACCGAAACCTGTTGATGGATGAGATCGTTAAGATCTTGAGGACCCAGCAACACATCCACACTAAGCCATATTTACTCCGGCGGGAAATGGGCTCGTGGAACGTGCTAATGGAAACCTCACCATGATGCTAAGTAAGCTGGCACAAGTGAAACCTGAAGATTGGGATCTCTGTATTCCTGCAGCATTATTTGGCTACAGAGAATCTCCTCATACTTCCACAGGATTTTCCGCCAGCTACACTCTTATTCGGCAGACCCATTAAGGGCCCGCTAGAAGCCTTACTTTAGTCTCTGACAGACGAGAAGGCGATGAGACAGTTGTCTCAGCCAGTAAATATGTGTCGGTTTTAAAGGAACGGTTGAAACTAGGGTGGGACCTAGCAACGACTAACTTTAAGCGAGCTCGCACAAAGCACGCTAACCGATACAGGAAAGTCGCGGAAGAGAGAGAACTGGAAGCAGGAGAGAAAGTTTTGGTGTTGCTCCCTACCGAGAACAACCAACTGAAGATCGGATGGCAAGGGCCGTTTACCGTCCTGAAAAAGATTTCTAAGGCTAACTACCAGATCTCTATTGAAGGAAAGGAGAAGGTTTTCCATTTAAATCTCTTAAAGAGATACTTGGAAAAACCAGTGCCAACCTCCGACCATCTCCTGACGATCGCCAAAACTGACGAAGATGATGATAGTGGCAGGGATATTCCACCGCTATCACAGGAAATCTTTCAAAAATGTCAGAAGCGGCGACGCTCTTTCAAGCGCGCATATGAGACATTCCAGGGGAAGGAAACTTTGAGGAGTGGACTTGAGTAGGAATTGGACAGAGATGGAGGGGGAGATGGAGAGGGAAGAAGACAGACACCCCGAAGCTACGGTTATAGGAAATTAAACTCCATAACGTAGACATGGAGTGCTTCCATATCTTAAAGGGGGGAGGCTCTGTCACGTAGGGTTTATATTCATTTAATTTCCTACATCTTCTTCCTATTCTTTCACATAAATTCTCTCTTTTATTATCTCTGTATTTTTTTTTCCTGTATATTTTTTTTCATCCATTCGTTTTGCGAATATTATTCTCATATAATTCGCAAACTTTACCTGTTTTCTTTCTCTTAAACTGAGAATCGCGCTAGGACGATATTACGTAGATGTCAGGGCTGCAGGGCGTCAGAAGGCGTGATAAGTCGGTTCGCTGAACACAGGACGTAGCAAATCGTCTACATTCTCACCGAGCGCGCGAGCTTCTTCTCGGCATTAGTCCCGGTGAGGTGTGATACTTTACATCTGCACCGGTCAGTATCCAGACATTTGTCTCGAAAATCCCAAACTGACACGGCGCTCACTTGGGCCATGGTCAGCTGTAGTGTGAAAACTGCCCTGAAATGGAGTCAGGCTGTCTGGGATTTGAAACTGACACGCGTACATCGTGGTCAGTAGGTGACAGTTACGACACGCGTTAAGCGGACGTAAATGTTGGGAGTAGGGGAGATAATTTCGCTTGGCGAAGTACGTTTGGGCCCTTTGTCTGATTTTAAGATATTGGCCAAGTTTGAAACTTTAATTTCATTCTCGCTCATAGACTCCACAGTAGATAGGTCGCTCGAAAAAACAGAATAGCTGTTAGCGAAGATCTCAGTTTGTTTCGGCAATTTGTCGAACTTCTAGACTTCCAGAAATATTTTCAGCATTTTTATTCTTAAGTTGTGCGACTACCTGTAATTCTGTGGTTGAGGTAATTAATATGATAGATATATAGATTTTGTGAGTGTTAAAGTGTTAAATCGCTTAATTCATTTTAATCTATTTCTTTAGCGCAGAAGAGAAATAAAGTGGTAGGCTATTATATTTTCTAGGGAAGCATTCAGGGGAAAGCAGACTAAAAAATTTAATTTCTAGCTTATAACGGCAATTGTAGCTATTTATGAATTTAATTTAACTGCTAATACTCAGTCGAGTGTATTTTTCTAAACTAACGTATAAACTCTAGAATCCAGCCTCATGAATGGTGACAGAATACGCACGTGTTCTTAATTTATGAGGATTGCTGATTTTTAAATATAACTTACGTCACGGGAAGTTTAAATGATAAGCAAAGCTCTCTGCTTGCAAGTTTAAATGTAAGTTTTAACCAGTACAGATTCTGTTTATTATATTATATGTGTTATTTTTCCTCCACACAGTGAAAGTTTTGGGGTGACCCTAACTTTACCAGCACCTAGTAGTAGTTTCCATACTTGTGAAGAAATAGACAGTCCTTATTTTGAACCACGTGGGTTTTCTCAAGTAACACTGATCTGACGGTGCAAGTTAGACAGAAATACTAATATCCCTATAACGGGTTTTCAAAGACTGTAATGATAAATACTGGACCTTGGAGCCAGCACTTAATTTCTTCTGGAAACTCTATATAATTTGCTGCCTGGTGGCGTGAATATTAACAATCATTTCCCGACTAGATTATATCTTGTGGACAAATCTGTGGTGTGACTAAAGTGAATCCTATACCGAGGGAAGGCACCGACCTGACATTCATCATTTTTTTGAAACCTACGCTATTGACCCTGTGCTCTGCTAACTCCCGCGCCTGGAATAATTGTTAGGTGACGTAATCAGACATTTGAACAAATTTGCATACCCAAGTAGTCGTTCCCGGAGACTCCAAGTTTAATACGTCTTTTGGAACTGGGGACTTCTTGGCAGAAGACTGCATTTTTTTGAGTCTGTGTGAAAATCTAAGATCAATGTGTTCCAAGAGGCAGCGAGCAAAGTCGTGAGTACCTGAATGAGAAGCCATGGCGGAATGAATGAGTGTACGCTGGTCTGAGTGATATTTTCACTATTATATCTTTGACACCCTGTTGCTGTCCTAATTTTTTTTTCCAATCTGCATAATTTGTTGCTAAGGCTAGAGTTCTTGTGTTTTTGTCTTAGGTTAAATCAGATTTTTTCAAACTCTGTGCATATAATTACGAGATAAAACAAAGAAAAACTCTTAGACTCAAACCCTATGTATCTGTGACTCTGGCGCCATCATCTGTTCTCTTAACGGGGCCGGGCTAAACCTAGAGTTAACACTATAACGGGGCTATCATCCTTGCAACATTTCCTTGATTTTTTATGACTATGTGTATATGTATTTTCCTTGATGTACTTTCTTTGATGTTGTGAGCGATTTTGCACAGGTGGCGCCGTAGGGGGCAACGCTACTTGGTCAAAATGTCTACCTTTACCTCTCTTCAATAAAGAATCAGATACAAGAAATATCTATTTATGGAACTTAAATTGAAACGAATCCTGTCGGTAACTTGTGTTCACACCATCTATGTAATGCGCCCTCAGGTTCTTGGAGCCACAACCAGAGAATTCCTTGAGAACCTGGACGCCCTACACGATCACTTGTCTACCATATATCCAGGCATGCGCGCTCCCTCGTTTCGGTGTTCGGTTCGGCCAGAAGATGGAGCCACTGTCCTGCACTACTACTCGGACAGGCCCGGTCTCGAGCATATCGTCATTGGCATTGTCAAGGTAGGTCAAGAAAAAAAATAATAATAAAAAGGTGTGGATTAGAAGTTCGAGGTAGCCACACAACAGTGTTTCCCTAAATAGGGTTCCACAAAACATCTTCAGAGGTTCAAAAATAAATAAATATTATTATGGAAAAAAATAAGTAAATATTGATCTCAAGAAAACTTAAATCTTCAGGTTCGCACCTTTATGAACGAGTTTTCTTGTGTTTGATACTTCTTCTTTCTTCTGTCAGCACCATGCTCACCATCCAGGAGTTCTGAGAAATATTCTTTCAATCTTTCCATTACTTCCTTCGGGGCAGTAAGCAATTTGCCTTGCTTGTCCTTTATAAATTTGAGAGGGCATTGTTTTTCCTTCCTCATGTTCTTTAGGGTCTTATAGAACAATTTCTGGTTTTCTTGCGCATCTTTTTCTAGCTTTTCTCCAAATTCTTCCCAGGACTTCTGTTTTGCTGCTAGCACCTTGTTCTTTTCTTCTGTTCTGATCCTTTCTCTCCAGAATTTACCGTTCCGATTTCTGTTCTACGTCCAAGCATACAATATTTTCTTCATTATTACTTATGGGGGGAAACGGGTGTCTACATGAGGATCTGCCTCAGGTGCCAAATACTAGTACACCAATGCTCTCTACAAACACGTTCACGTTGACTGACCACTACTACCCACAAACATATTGCCGCCTGACCACTATTATCTACAAACATATTGAGGTATGGCCACTACTATCTACAAACATACTGACGTCTGGCCACTATTATCTACAAACATACTGACGTCTGGCCACTACTATCTACAACCATACTGACGTCTGGCTACTACTATCTACAAACATATTGACGTCTGACAGCTACTATCTAGAAACATACTGATGTCTGGCCACTACCATCTACAAACATATTGACGTCTGACCACTACTATCTACAACCAGAGTGTCGTGTGACCGTCTATGTCTACAAACGTATTGACGATTGACCACTACTATCTTCAAACATATTAACCTCTGATCACCACTGTGGCCGTTGGCATATACTCACGTAGAAATGTGGCTGGTCACGTGCGCCAAATCACGTGTGACCGTGCGTGCTGAGAGTTGTTTTAGATCGTATTAGTGAAATTCGTATCGCTGCCCTTCAGCAGACAGGTTATGTTGATGAAGATGGCATGACTGTCTAAGCTCACAACAAAACAACAGCTCACAAACACTGATGATCGATGACTTAAGCCGGCGAGTGACTTCACACTGACAGCAATGACTACGAAAATTCAAAACGTTTATTTACAGTTTCCAAATATCTGTGGGATTGCGACTCATCTCCCTACTTTCATTCTATGTCTACGTCGCTGTCTATCTGCATCTAAGTGCTGTCTCTAACTTGCCTAGGTTGGTCATAGCTGCAGAACCATTGTTGTCGATAACCGTTATTCTGCCCTTGCCCACTCATCCTATCTATAATCGCTGTGTTCAATAGTAGACATTTCTTTTCCTACTCCGTCTTGTTCTCACTCTGTTAGTAGGTCACTGTTATGGCGTATCTTGGAAAAACTGGCCTAAACCGCCAGGGGTGAAGATTTCTGCCTATGTCTATGTTCCCTACTGACACGTTGGTAACTGTCTGTAAGCTGCACTTTAGACTATACAGGTAAACGCTGTTGCTTACTTCACACGCCTGTTAGACTTGTAGTCTTGAAACTTGAAAACGAAATCTTGAACTGGCAACATTGCATGTCTTGACTTTATATACACAAACTAGAGCCGCGCTAGCGTAGTGGTTACAACACCGCTCTGGCGACCGGGTGATCCAGGATCAAACCCGGGCGACGGCATTTGAGGATTTTTCGTCGACCGGGATTTTTACTGGATTAACTCGAGACCTGGCGAGTACATTTGAAGGAGTGTCGTCGACCAGGGATTGGCGGCTCCTGAGCCGACCCTGCTCTAATGGGTACCTCCGAAATCGGCGAGTATCTGCCTGAATGGCGAGGGACACCTGTCTCTGTACAAGAAAAAAAGGGATACTCACGTAAAATCAATGTCAGGTTAGACATTAATAATAACCTGAGATTTCGCCTCGAGTATTAGCGGGCGTACGGAAAAAAAAAATGCTACACAAACGTGTCTAACTTCTAGAATGGTGGCGTACGAGCTACTCTCTGGTTCGGCAAACTACTTAGTATAGTACTGTAACCACAGCACCAACCACCTGCAGTGGTGTCACAAGGTTACCCCTGTGAGGGTAACCAAAGAGAGTTATCTGTGAGGTGCCGGCTTTGTCAGTGGCTCAGATTCGCCTGGCACCCGGTTGAAGATGAGCAGCAGGAGTGGAGAAGGTGAATATAAGACTTTGGGATGAGTTCCCAGCATATAGCCCCAGTGATTCTGGATCTCGTGACATTATACCTCCTACCACTCTATCTCCCTCTCTATATTATAATACTAACGAGCCCCCACTCCCCTATTACACTGAGTGAACAGAAGAGAAAGAGAAGAAGAACAGTATGTCTCTTTCGCACACTTTCGTTCCTTCTCTATATATGTAATAACGTGTGTGGGTAATGTAACCACAACTACAACGTTTATTAGAATACTGAAATATAACAACATTCAGTTACAACAATACAAATGTAATAAGAACTAACCTAACTATGCCTGGAAAAGAAGATAATAGTTAGGCAAAAAAATACACTCACTAAACTTAAGTCTACACGATGTGATGATGATGATGAATTTAAGTAACTCCTAAATACTAACAAAAAATACTAACAAAAAGGATATCTTGTGTTTCTTGGTCTCTCGCTAACTGTCAATAAACTCTGGTTGTTTGTACACAATGGACAAGTCTTTGTCTGCCTACAATAACACTGGACGGTTCACTTGGTTTCGTCGGGTGTCCACGGCTTGTTCTTTTGTCCTTCACAATGCGAGTGTTGACATTGTCCCGAGCGTCCACGGTGTCTTGTTCATGTGTGGTGTTGAACGCAATGTTAGGCGGGTGAGACTTCGTCTGATATGCAGATGTCCTTGCGTTGTGCTGATAGTCTGCTCATGTGGTGGTGATGATGGAAATATGTTGTATATTCGTATTTGTTGGTGCATCAATTGTACAGGGAGAATCTGTCCATTACTGCATGTAATTTAGGATCTCGATAAATTTGGTAGGCATATGGCTTACAAAATCGTTCCGGCGGCTCTTGTCACGTACGCTCACGATGTCTCAAAGGCACTTGTTGTAAAAAATCATTCGTTGGCGACTGCCACTTCAGATCATTAAATTTTCACGTGGACAGCTATTAGAAATGCAGCAATCCTACTGGGTATTTTCTGCTTTCTTTTTGGGTGGGTAGCCGATGATAGAAAGACCCTGCACCGCCTGGTAAATTCCTTTCTGACCCCCGTGGAGTATTGGTAGGTTGTTGCCGTTAATTACGTGTGAGATGCGTGTCGTCGCAGTATCTCGGTCGGCCCTACTCTAAAGCTTGTCCCGTAATTTAACGCCCGCAATGTAGTAGACAAAGGTTGAGTTATCTCAAAGGTCCCCGGTCTCTACCACTTGATGTCCATATCATGAATTTCACCATTGCCCGAACGATAGATTTCGTTCAGTATATACTGTCTGAATCGCATAGGGCTATTTTTCCGGTAGCTTCTTGGGTAATGTGAAAATTCGTTTGTTTTCCTTTCGTCAGACATTCAGTCCTCATTTCTTGGTACATTTCCTGTAATATTTTTCTTTTATCGTTTCCTTGTTGTTTCTCTCCCAGACAAACTGTCTGTGTGCGTCCTTTGGGGCACGTACAGTGTTGTTCTTCTCGTTATAATTTCGTATTCATACTGCTTTCATGTTGTCCTTGTGCAGACTTTAAGTCTCCCTTAGTCACAACAATACTTGGTTAACACTGGCCCTGTGTAAACATATCCGCAACTTAGTATCAATTATTCCGATAGTCTGTTGGTGCAATGTCCGCGTGTTGTGAAAACATTTCAGGTGAATGTTGTTGCGTGCTGTCTCAGTGTTCTGTAAACATTTCTTGTAAAATTAGTGGGTTTCCCACGACTGTCTGGTATGCACACAATGGGTATAGAAACGAAATACAAAAAATATTCATTCGTCTCTCGCGACATAGCTTTCCCTCGCGACAGATGTTCGAGCATGGGAGAACTATTGCGAATTAGGGGGTGTTTCGCTTTCCTTATTGCCCCCTATTAGTATCTTCTCACTATCTTTTGTCTCCTTCTCTTCGTCCAAATCATTCTTCTCGCAATCTTCCTCAGTTGCTTCTCCTGTATCAGCTATAAATGGATGTTCCATTTTCTGTCTAAATGTCGTGGCCGTGGCCAAGAGTTGTCGGCCCTGCTCGACTAAGTTCGTAAAGCGGGCTGTGATTTTCTGCACGCTTGCAGATGACTGTCTAGCCGCCTTGGGCTGCAGTACTGAGTTCGGATTTCCTTTATTCAAATGCTTTGTGGCTGCTCGTGTCCTGAAGTTGGCCGCTTCAGTTATGTGTCTGTCTAAATATCTCTTTAGCAGACCAATCTTATATATTTCCAGCTGATTCTCCATTGGAATCTTATAATTGGTTCGAGATGCCTTCTCGACCACTGTGTATGGCCCGTGCCATCCAATCAGTAACCTGTTCTGTTTGCTATGCATAAACAGTAAAACTTGTTTGCCTATCTCTAGCTCACACTTAGGACCAGTCGTATTATATTCTCCGTCATGTTGACGCCTCCTCTTCCTCATACGTGGTCTGTTTCCCTTACTAGTGGCTTCCTCCGTTTTCTCATGATTTGAATGCCCCTCTCTGGCATTCAGGACCTGATCTGATAAATTGATCCATGTCCCTTGCGATTCCCTGCCAATAATAATGGTGGGTGATTCTTTGCGTAGTGATGCATTGTACTGACATGACCACTAGATTTACTAGCATGTCCCATACCTAAGATATAAAATCTATATCGTGCTGGTACTACCAGTTGCTTATACTCATATCCGCGCTTTCCTACTTTCCTAAGGAGTTGTCCTTGCTGTTTAAAGCAGTCTCCTGGTTGCGATGGATTGTCTCCCTTCAGTCTCTTCTTAAAACAAGGTTCTACCGCTTTGTCGTTGTTTTGAGCTTGTCTCAGCTCTTGCGGCTGGCAGTTAAACTCGTCCCCTTGTCTCTTCTCCTTCGCTTGGTCACTTGTCTGCACTGCAGCTGTGACTCTTGATTGACGTGTGTCTCCTAAACTCACATATTTGTAGCCTAAAATGACTTCATATGTATGATCATTTAAAACTGCCGTTCGTAGTTCTCCCTTGACATATCTGCCTTCAATGGGAGTCCGGGCGATAGCCGCCATCATTGGAGGATCGCCGTTACCTGTGAACTGAATTTCCACAGTTCCATCAGTCAATTGTTCTGGTCTAACCAGTCTTGAACTGATTTTCGAATCGAATTCCAGCCTGGAATCGAATACCTCTTCCGCTCTTTCTCTATTGACAACGTTGCGTTCCGAGGGAATCCGGGCGCTAGTCGCCGTCCCTACAATATCACTTTTCCTTTTCCGCCCCTTTGCATTAGGGTCCTTGTAATATTCGTTGCCAGGTTTAAACCTCTTCTTTCTTTTGAGTGGTCCATTCTTACTGACACTAACTCTCAGTGTGTCTTTCTTCGCTCTGTCGAAATAAAAAATGTTTCCCCACTTCTTTCTTCTGCTAACCAATCTTTGAATCCGACGACGGATCAAAGTTGGCCCTTGTTTGTCCTTATTACGTATCTTGTGTATCTTGCCCGTGGAATGGTCATAATTCAAGATACGGTGCAACCCATCTGTCCATTTATATCTGGTACAGTGTGTTGTAACTTTCGCGCGTCGGCGCTGAGCCTTGCATAAAGCGCGTACACCAAGCTGTTTCCTCTTGTGTCGCCTGGTGTCTTTCCTTCTCTCTATCTGCTTAGTTTTTGTCTCGCCTACATATAGAATCGGAGTCCCGTGGGTGTTGAGCTGCTGTATCCCCGCCGGCTCTACCACACTTTTCTCCTCATGATCCTCTTCTACCTCCTTTTGAAGAGAGTCGGGGGGTGCCTTCGTGTCCGTCGTCCACCCTGTCCCGATAATCGTATGTGTTGTTATACCTTCTAAAGGCACACATTTCTCTCCGTAAGTTTTAAAAGTGGTAGGATCTGACTTTTCCTCGTCCTGGGTAAAGGCAGACTTAGGCGATGTGGGCAACTGTCTATTTCCGTGGGTAATAGCGAATGCCCGTTCCTGTCCGGTCGCTTCTTTCCACGTAGAAGGGCCGGTGGAGTGAGGTAATAATTGTTCTCCTGATGTCAGGAGGCAAGTGCCTGTTTTCTTCTTCCCTGTGATGCCAGGTGAAATTGTTTTATTCGAAGTCCCCTTGCAAGATCCATCGAAGGTACCGCTCGCAATTAGAGTGGGTTCTTCTGTGCCTTTTAATAACTTTCCGTTATCTCTGCAGCGGTGTCTGGAATCCATTGAATTAACTACCGCCGGGTGTGATTTTTTCCCCCCTCTTTTCTCCGGGACTCTTTGTCCTTCATTGTTCGGGTTTCTATATACGCCATGCGATGGAGAGGAGGGCGGTTTCGGCACTCGCCGGTGTAGTGATTTTTCCTGCGACAATACCGGCACCATTTATCCCCTTGCCTCTGGTTCTGAGAAAAGGATTTTTGTTGAGTTTCCTTTCTATGTGGATTGCAAAGGAAGGTGTCTTTCTTCCCCTGATACCGGCCAACTGGGCCCTTCTCATAATCAGTTTTTCCTGCGGATTTCTTTGCATATGAAGTAATGCAATGCGAAGATGGTGTGTCTTCTAGGCGATATGTTAGCTCATCTGTCACTTCATGGGCCGAAATACATATTTCCGGTTCAAGTCTTTTGGGTTTTTCATATGTTTCACACAACCTCTTCATCCGAAGCGCGTGCTCTCTCTCTTCCGTATTTCTCACTAACTCTGCCTTGAATCTCCTATACTCGGCCTCTCTCTCTCTCTCAGCTTCTAATTTCTTGGCTTCTCTCTCAGCTTCTAATTTCTTGGCTTCTCTCTCTCTCTCAGCTTCTAATTTCTTGGCTTCTCTCTCTCTCTCAGCTTCTAATTTCTTGGCTTCTCTCTCTCTCTCAGCTTCTAATCTTCTTCTTCTCTCTACTTCTGCGCTGCTAGTTTTTCTTTTCTCTCTTCTGCTCTGCAATTTTTCTTTTCTCTCTTGCTCTGCAATTTTATCTTTTCTCTCTTGCTCTGCAATTTAACATTTTTTTGCTCTGCACATTTTTTCCACATATATAAGTTCTCCTTTTTCTAGTTTTAAACTAGTTGCTTCCTGGATAAGCGCTGCGCGCATTTGCAACCAATCTGCCATGGTCAAGCTAGAATTTCAATCTGCCTGTCGCAACTCAAAATTATGTGAGAGAAATTTAGAGCGAAAAATAAAATCGTGACTTTGCCCCAAGGGAGAAACAACAACCAAATTTCCTGAATACTTCCCTATAACCTTTACACCCGTGCAGATAAATGACAATATTTAAAAAGTCCTGACCATAAAAAGTCTGACCCTAAACAGTCTGCCTACCAAGAAAACACTGCCAAAATGTATCGTCTCGGTGGCTTAGCGCTATTGTTCACTTGTGAACAAAAGAACTATACAACGTCGGTTCGCTCGTTTCGATGCGTTCGACTTCAACAATGCCTTTAGTTAAAAGACCCACGTGGTACTATACATGTACCAAAAATCCAGGTAAATTTATAATGATGACAACAAATCAATAGAGGTAACTAGATGCAGTGATAAAGTGCATATAAATTAATACGGTGTAATCTTCTAACATATGTCAATGTCTTACTTAATATACTATGAATATCTAATCTAATCTAATCTTTAATATCTAATATGAATATCTAGTTATCTAATACTCTATTCTGTGTTCTTTCCCTCTACCTAAGTAGAATAAGGAACAGTATAGAAGACAGTGAATAGGTTTATACAAAATTTGCAAAAAAGAATTATTTAATGTTTTAGTCTAGGGCAAGTCCCAAGGTATATTCCGGACTGCAGCCCACAATTATGTCACAAGGTTACCCCTGTGAGGGTAACCAAAGAGAGTTATCTGTGAGGTGCCGGCTTTGTCAATGGCTCAGATTCGCCTGGCACCCGGTTGAAGATGAGCAGCAGGAGTGGAGAAGGTGAATATAAGACTTTGGGATGAGTTCCCAGCATATAGCCCCAGTGATTCTGGATCTCGTGACATTATACCTCCTACCACTCTATCTCCCTCTCTATATTATAATACTAACGAGCCCCCACTCCCCTATTACACTGAGTGAACAGAAGAGAAAGAGAAGAAGAACAGTATGTCTCTTTCGCACACTTTCGTTCCTTCTCTATATATGTAATAACGTGTGTGGGTAATGTAACCACAACTACAACGTTTATTAGAATACTGAAATATAACAACATTCAGTTACAACAATACAAATGTAATAAGAACTAACCTAACTATGCCTGGAAAAGAAGATAATAGGCAAAAAATACACTCACTAAACTTAAGTCTACACGATGTGATGATGATGATGAATTTAAGTAACTCCTAAATACGAACAAAAAGGATATCTTGTGTTTCTTGGTCTCTCGCTAACTGTCAATAAACTCTGGTTGTTTGTACACAATGGACAAGTCTTTGTCTGCCTACAATAACACTGGACGGTTCACTTGGTTTCGTCGGGTGTCCACGGCTTGTTCTTTTGTCCTTCACAATGCGAGTGTTGACATTGTCCCGAGCGTCCACGGTGTCTTGTTCATGTGTGGTGTTGAACGGAATGTTAGGCGGGTGAGACTTCGTCTGATATGCAGATGTCCTTGCGTTGTGCTGATAGTCTGCTCATGTGGTGGTGATGATGGAAATATGTTGTATATTCGTATTTGTTGGTGCATCAATTGTACAGGGAGAATCTGTCCATTACTGCATGTAATTTAGGATCTCGATAAATTTGGTAGGCATATGGTTTACAAAATCGTTCCGTCGGCTCTTGTCACGTCCGCTCAAGATTTCTCAAAGGCACTTGTTGTAAAAAATCATCCGTTGGCGACTGCCACTTCAGATCATTAAATTTCACGTGGACAGCTATTAGAAATGCAGCAATCCTTCTGGGTATTTTCTGCTTTCTTTTTGGGTGGGTAGTCGATGATAGAAAGACCCTTCACCGCCTGGTAAATTCCTTTCTGACCCCCGTGGAGTATTGGTAGGTTGTTGCCGTTAATTACGTGTGAGATGCGTGTCGTCGCAGTATCTCGGTCGGCCCTACTCTAAAGCTTGTCCCGTAATTTAACGCCCGCAATGTAGTAGACAAAGGTTGAGTTATCTCAAAGGTCCCCGGTCTCTACCACTTGATGTCCATATCATGAATTTCACTGACACTTGGCCTGAATCTTCCTCGTGAAATATGGAACCAGTATATGCGGGCGGAATGATTTTTCATACCATTGCCCGAACGATAGATTTCGTTCAGTATATACTGTCTGAATCGCCTAGGGCTATTTTTCCGGTCGCTTCTTGGGTCATGTGAAAATTCGTTTGTTTTCCTTTCGTCAGACATTCAGTCCTCATTCCTGGGTACATTTCCTGTAATATTTTTCTATTATCGTTTCCTTGTTGTTCCTCTCCCAGACAACTGTCTGTGTGCGTCCTTTGGGGCACGTACAGTGTTGTTCTTCTCGTTATAATTTCGTATTCATACTGCTTTCATGTTGTCCTTGTGCAGACTTTAAGTCTCCCTTAGTCACAACAATACTTGGTTAACACTGGCCCTGTGTAAACATATCCGCAACTTAGTATCAATTATTCCGATAGTCTGTTGGTGCAATGTCCGCGTGTTGTGAAAACATTTCAGGTGAATGTTGTTGCGTTTAAAAGGGCTCACGCCGAGCGTTGTCTATTGTTATGTCAACATTCCTTGTAAAATTGGTCAATTTTCCACGACTGATGAAAACGATGTCTATGGTGAACCATGGGTATTCACCCTTGCATGCTTCTTCATACCTTGAGAAATTTATCAACAAAATATTACCAATAGGTTTTAGGAATTTAATTGCAGACTTACTCGTCTCTCGCGACAAGTGGCTTGTTCGCCAGAATGAACCATCAAATAGCGCTCGCCACTACACAACTTTAATATTTGCAATTCTCTGCTACCTACGCTAAGCGCGTTCAAAATCAGACTCACTATATTATTTTCACCGATTTATTATTACAATTTTCTTCGAAGCTTCTCGATTAACATCGCTCACTCACTACTACAAAAGCTCGTGCAACTTGTTTCGTTCCCCTTGTCCGGACGCACAAAAATGCAATAGGGACGTAATAATAATTTCTCTCTCTTTGCTAACGAAGTCAAAAACCCTGTCTCCCACTCTATTCGTAAAACGTTTAATAGCGTATGCAAATTTCTAAAACCATAACCACCGACATCTCGACAATCTACTAGCCAAATCCACGACATTTTCTTAAGACGCTAGATAGTATGTACAGCAAAAACCAGCGGATTTATGGGTATGATACTAGATCAGCAACTAAACTGGAACAAACACAGACATATTAGTAGAAAACAGTAGTGGACTTATTAACATGCTAAGATATATGAAAGGAAGTGGTTGGGGAGCTTGCAATAAGCCAATGATACCCTTCTATAAAGCATTTATTAGGGGGCAAACTTGACTATGCCAGTGTTGTCTTTGCATCAGTCGCTCCGAGCAATAAGAAAACAACTAGACACAATCCAAAACCAAGCACTGTCAATAATAGCCACTTCCTAGCACATAAAACCTTTGATAGGGGTAACCAATACATAGGCCACACATTCCACTAGACCATAACAGATACACGGCAGGGTGGAAAACCTATTTAATATGATAAACAGTAGTGCTCAGTATAAAGCAAAGATTCCACTATGGGAACTAAAAGTGCCAGAAACTGACTCCCACTTATCAAAGGTCATAAACAAATCCAAAGACATAATCTCAACAAAAAGTAAAACACTAGAGTATATAGAACAGTATATAGAACAGTATATAGAACAGTATATACATAATAGCCTAACTATATATTCGGATGGGTAAAAGATGAAGAAGGACAATTAGGAGCAGGAATAGCAATATCAAAATTGAAAATATATAAAAAATATAAAGTAACAGGTAATACATCCATCTTTACAGCAGAATTAGTGGCAATCCTAAAAGCTTTAGAAATAGTTGCACAAAACCCACCAAATAAAGCAACCATTCTCACAGATTCCTTTTCATCAGTACTAGCTATCAGAAACAGAAATGAATGTAGCAGGCCAGATATTACAAAGGAAATACTATAGGCCAATACATATATGCACACTATAGGATGCAGTGTAACACTAACATGGATACCAGCACATGTTGGGATAGCAGGAAATGAGCTTGCAGACAAAGAAGCCAAAGGGGGAAGAACTAGCTATAACAAAATTGAAGTAGGCTTAGGGAAGTTTGAAATTAAGAGCTTAATTGCTCCAGCAATAACTAAAGAGTTGATAAAATAGCATGTGAACAAAGTTAAAAACTAAATATATATATATATTTTAAACACAGGCTTTTAATGCACTAAAAACCCAAAAATAATTTTGTTTCTTGTCAGTTTGATGTTACATTTTTACTGCAAGCTATAAACTCCTTGAAAAATTATTTTTGGGTCTTTAATGCATTAAAAGCCTGTGTTTAAAATACATTTTTTAAATTTTTAATTTTTGTTGTTTTTAAATTTAAGTCAAATGTAATCGATCCGCTACTGACATTATCAGTTTGCGATAAACGAGTCCACAGCACAGGAGGTGGATTTCATTATTCAGTATATTACACGGAGGTTAATTTTTTTTAATTTTAATTTTTTATTTTGATAAGAGTTGTAAATTCCATTTAAAAAAAATGTATTTGTCAGTTGTGTGTATGTCGGGGGTGGGGGGGGGGGGGGGGGGGATGAAGTTTCAAGAGAGACAATGGTGTTGGAAAGAGTACACCTATATTATTTGCAGTTATCGCTCATTTTAGTGATTTTTTTAATACAAACAAACAAAATTAATATTAATTTCAATTTTATTATTTTTACTACTGATTATTGTATTGTCATGGGGAATACACAACTATGCCAATTTTCAGAGCTATTGCTCATCTGGACGTGATTGAAAAATCGATTGCAAGATTTGAAGGTGACAACAGGGTGACATACGTTGCGAGTTAAAGAAAAGTCTGTAAAAAGCAAGACACTCATATAAAATCCTATTTTTAAAAAACCAAGCAAAAAATGCCAAATACAAGATGAACTAAAAATACCAATTAATAAAAAAATTACTGAGGCTCAAGCTTGGAACTAGATATTTCATGACTGAGGAACCCACATGTGAAGAGTGTCAAGAGCAAAACACAATTAGACACTTTCTGGTGGACTGCACAAAATATGACCAGAAGAGGCAAAACATTAAGACATACTGTAGTAACCACAAGGTAGAAATGAATGTAGAAAATCTCATAGGCACTAAGACTCCATCAGATGTACACAAGTTAATAAGACACTATATTACAAAAACTAAAGCTAACATATAAAAAATAAATAAGTAAGGATCCGAGCCAGTAGTCTACACTGGTGAAGCCACTTTCTCGTGTCTGCAGTTGTATTATTTGGAATTGAAAACAATATATATCCTAATTATAGCCCATCAGAGGTTGAACGGGATATTTTCCTTCATTAATTAAAAAAAAATACACTGGTGAAAGACTTCCCCCAGATACATACGGATTAACCAAATAACCCTCCAGTGACAAGTAAAAACATACCAGCTTAGAAAATATCATATTTTGGATAATAAAACCATTTTGAACTATAACTACAAATGGAAAAAATACCTACTAGAGATAATATTCTTCTTCTTCTTCCATCCTTAGCCATCAACCGGCAAAGCAGTATGTGGCCAGTACGCCTAGTGGCGTCTTAGGGCAACAACAAATTGATCGATCTATCGCTGTTTCCACCACGCCTAGTGGCGTCTTTGTGGAACAAAAACAGACCAAACAATCTATCATTGTTTCCGTAATCAGATTGGTTGGCAAGCAGGTGATCAGCCCACTGTGCGAAGTTTTTACGGGATGGGGTAAACAGCCCCATGCCCATACCCTCCTTAGTCGCCTTTTACGACATGCGTGGTAGGGTGCAGTGTTACTATTCTTTGCTCCCCTTTCGGGCCCCGGTAACACACGGGTGTAGAGATAATATAGTATAACATAAATCCAAACAAAAACATTACAATAAACGAAACACGTCCTGATATAACCAACAGTTCTATGTATATGGTAGATGGTTGAAAGAGGCGTGATACAAAGAAAAGTAGCAAACACCTTAATAAAAAAAAAAAGATTCTTTAGGCGCGCCACCAAAGATTTACCTCCCTTAGTCCAAAAATCAAGACCTTTTAATCTTATCTCCCATATAGTCAAGTCTAATAGTACGGTACTACAGTACGCACATTTTCTAAACCAGATTTTAGACCTCAACCTCATACACCACTTTTACAAACATTCTGATCTGGATAATCTCAAGAATTCTCTTCTCCTGTTTAATCCCACAGCACTATAACCAGCTAAGATCAAAGTGTCATTGCATTCGACTCTTTTCTCACCAAACCGGCACCGGAGTTTGACCACCAGAGTTCACCACCAGCAAGAAACTGTTCTTTTCAGAGCAAACTTTCACCAGGTTTCACAGTAATTGTTCTTTTTAGAGCAAACCCGGATTTCACGACCAGCCACGACCGCAGTTCCAGCTCCGCCAGTGTTCCTGCTCACCAGTCTTCTTCACCTCAGAGTTTTGCCACCAGTGATGGACTCCAGCACCATCACAGCCACCTTCGCCCTGACCAACGCCGGCTTTCCTGACCAGTGTACTCGTTGGTCCGGCGGGAGTTCCGACCGATGGCATCGAGTCGCTCTATAGACTGGAGAACCCTGTCAGGTGGTACCTGAACCTGACTACACGAGCCCAGGGGTTGTTCTACCAGAAGATGCACGGGAAGAAGTTGCAGCTCTCCAACCCCGAACTGCAAATAATGATGGAACACTTGGAGAAAGAACGATCCAAGTTAACACTGCAGTGGGTGCCACCTAATCTGAAAGTCGATGCTGTCAAGCGGATGGCAGCGAGTTTTACCGGAGATCCAGAGGCAGAGATCTACAAGATCCGAAACGCTCCCGACAAGTGGGGCGTGATGTATCGCCCAACAAAAGAGATACCACATTATGTAGACCTCAGAATCGAAGGGGACACGCTCAAGCTGCTAGTGACCGTACCAGGACGGCGAACCGTGTGTCATCACTGTGGCGAGGACACCCATTGGGCCAACCGCTGCACAAAAAAACTGGTCCAACGGCCAAAGTCCTTTGCAGAGGCAGCGGCATCAACCATTACAAGAACAGAAATCACCTCGTTGCTACCACCACCACTCGAGACAACAGCAGACAAGCAGACAACAGCACCCAAGCAGACAAGAGACTCACCACCAGCAGATGACGACCGAGAACCACAGACAGAAGACTCACCACCAGCAGATGAAGACCGAGAACCACAGACAGAAGACTCACCACCAGCAGGGGCCAATTTCCAAACAGTCTCCCACAAGAACAAAAGGTACAGAAGACACTCACAACCTGACAGCCCAACCGAAGAAGCAGAGACAAGAAAGAAGTACCAAAGACAAGAAACCAGCCAACCACCGACCACACCAGATGCCAAGAGAACAGCACCACCATCCTCCGGGACACCTGACACTGACACAAAAGACAACATCAGCATCATCACTCCAACCAAGCTCGTCATTGACCTCACAAGCAACCCAGCAGATGATGAGGAACAAGAAATCACACCCAAGATGTAAAGTACTTTTCACACAACTGGTATGTTAAAACCATTTTTTACAAATTATAACGCTACACATATGTATTTTAGTTTTTAAAATGGCAGACGAAATAGTAGTGTTAAGTATAAACATAAGTGGCGCCCGCGCCAAACTACAACACATCATACCACTCATACATAAACACAAACCAGATTTTATACTTTTACAAGAAACCAACATACACACAGACGAACACGCATCACAGATCACAACCCAGTTAGGACTAAGGCATTCTTGTTTTAGCTTAGCCATTCACAACACCGGTTCAGGAACAGCTATACTACAAACATCAGACAGGTGGGAAATACTTAGGAAAAACAGGGATACCGAGGGTAAAACAGCAATAGTTCACGTAGGGAATAAGAAACACACATACACGATAGTTAACATACACGCCCCAGCCAACTACAGTCATCAGCCACAATTTTACGATAGCCTAGATAACTTACTCACACACTTATACAGGGGACACAACATTATATTAGGCGGTGATTTTAACTGTGTTTTAACAGATATAGATCTGATAGGTGGTGAGGTTAGAGCACAGATTAGAAGAACTAACAGAGAAGACACACACCAACTAGACATATTACAGACCATAATAGACACCCACAGCCTAACAGACGCATACAGACACGCACATCCGCAAGGCACGGACACCACACACGCAAACAAAACACACAACAGAGCCTCAAGATTAGACAGAATCTATGTACCATTAACACACCACATAATTCAGGCGAGACACTTACCAGAAACTCTAAAGTTTACAGACCACAAAGCAATACTCACTGCCATTAGTTCTACTCAGGCAAGCACGCATTTCAAACGCTCTCCACACTGGAAATTCAACAACACTCTACTCCAAAACAAAACATACACGGAATATATGACTCAACTCATCCTTACATACACAACTGATGTGCCAACAGAAAACATACAACACTACTGGGAAATATTAAAAAACACAATACGTGAACGAACGCAGTTAATGTCAGCTAGGATACACAAAGATAGGATAAAACAAGAGAAACTAGTAGAGGATGCAATACTGCTCACAAAACAAACAGACAGAAATTCACCCAGCATCCTCACATTAGAAGACCAGCTACAACAATACAAGCACCATAGGTTTCAGGGCGCCCTACTATGGACGAAACTGAACACAATCACACAAGAAACACCCAGTAAACAATACATGGCAATAGAACAAAATATACAACGCTGCAGGCAGATAGGGAAAATAGTAGACCTAGACGGAACCACACAGACAGAAACACAAAACATAGTACAGGCTTTTGAAGATTACTACAGAAACCTGTACACAGAAGAAAACGTCCAGTCACACATACAAGACACATTTATGCACTTTACAAAGAAACTATCAGATGCAGACAAGCAAGGTTTAGATGCCGAGCTGACACTTACAGACATAACACTCGCAATAAACACTATGCAAAAAGACAAATCACCAGGGCCAGACGGACTCACAGCAGAATTTTATCAACACTTTTTTCCCATCTTAGGCCCCCTTCTATTAAAAGTATACACAGAAGCTTTTGAGAACAAAGAACTCCCACCAAGCTTGAACATGTCATACATCACTCTCATACCTAAAGAAAACTCAGACAAAACACTCCTTAAAACTACAGACCTATATCTCTCCTAAACGTAGACTACAAAATTTTAACAAAAACGCTAACAAACAAACTAAAACCTTTCATGACCACCCTCATACACGAAGACCAGCAGTGCAGCGTTCAAAACAGAAATATTCACCAGCACACACATTTCATCAGAGACATAATCACCTACACACACGAGAAGGATTGTCAGTCGTCAATCCTATCTCTCGATCAAGAGAAAGCTTTTGATCGAATATCACACTCATACCTTCACAAAACATTACTGCATTGCAATATAGGTGAAAATTTTAGGAAATGGATTGAAATCCTTTATGCGAAGCCCGAAAGCAAGGTTTTGGTGAATCACACTTTTACCAACACTTTCAGGCTAACGCGATCCGTCAGGCAGGGGTGTAGTCTCTCCCCCCTACTCTACGTTCTAGCACTAGAACCCATGCTGGAAAAAATTAGAAAGGACAGCTCTATTAAGGGCACCTTTATACCAGGGAAAGGCGAGCAGAAGTTGATTGCTTATGCAGACGACACCACCTTTTTCCCACCAAACGACAGGTCTATTGCAAACATTCTAAACACCTTCACAGACTTTAGTAAAGGTAGCGGAGCTAAAGTCAACGTACAGAAATCAACAATAATGGGCATAGGCAAATGGAAAAACAAAGCAGACTTTCCATTTGGGCTTGTACCAACAAACAACATCAAAATCTACGGCATCACATTTCCTTCACACCCAAACCGCACACACAAAGACACATGGCAGAATCTAACATCACAAATGACAGACATGCTACATAGATACAAATTCAAAACCACAACAATTTTTGGACGAAGCACGATTGTAAACACTTATGTCATTCCCAAGTTATTATACGTAGCCACAGTTTTTGACCCCCCCAAAACAGACCATTACAGACATAAACAAACAGATCAGAAGATTTATTTTTAGTCACACAATCTACAGCATAAAACATAAGACACTCATACAAGAAAAGAAACAGGGAGGGATTGCACTCCAGGACATACAGACAAAGATTCAAGCACTTAGAATCAAACATGTAGGGAGCATCATCAAACATCCAGAGCAACACGCGCTAGCACACTATTACATGGGGCTCAGAATCACCAGAGTGAGACCACTAAACAACTCAATGCCGCACCATTTCGGCCCACTACCATCATTTTACAAGTCATGCATACAAGCCATTCACGGACACGACAACTTAATTCACCAGAAAACAAATGCAATCTACAAACACTTAACCAAACTACAAGCACCCCCGCTACATCTCAGGATTAAAAGGGGACAGAAATACTTCAAGACAAATTATACTGACACTTTCACCAACTTACACAACCCTCACATCACTGCCAAGGCAAGAGAAGTTACCTTTAGACTCCTATACAACATGACACCCACAACAGAAAGACAAGCTCACAGATCCAAGCAAACATCACAGTGCCAGCTGTGCAAAACACGCATACAAGAAACCGAAGATCACATTTACTACACATGCAATACAGTCATACCTATGAGGAAAGCATTGCAAAGTATCATTGCCTCACACACGGGGAGACCCGTTGACATTTACCAAGCTATTTTTTTAAACACAGTACCAAGAACTACAAAAGACACTCATACACAATTTCTCATGTTATTATCTCAGTACAGATATTTCATTTGGACGTTTAGGAATCTAGCAGTGTTCAAATACCGCCTTTTTAATCCCCATATACTTTTACAAGTTTTTTTGCAAAAAGCAATGTCATTTCTACCTGATTTTAATGTGTAATTTATTGTATGCTGTAAAATGAACAAGTTTTTAAATTTTAATATGGACATGTCATAGGAATCTGACCATACTACCCTTTTTCACTCCTACTTTGTCCTTTCCTGTGTGCTAGCTTTCTCAGGGCTTTTCATTTGTGTTTGCAAACTGTTAAAACTGTTCACACCTGAAATAGATGCGTTCTACAACGCAGACTGCCCGCTAGTTTAAACCGGGGCCCTCATGGATTCCCTTCTCCCCGGACAACCTTTTGTATCTCCGACCCACCTCTCTGCTCTGGTACTTCAAATGTATTGTGGTTTAATTTTTTGATTATTTACACAAGTATGATTTAAAGTGACTGAATTTATGTATGCACGTGAGCATTGTATGACAGGCTTTTGTTTCATATTCTTTTTTATAAAATGTACATGTCTCGAGAGTTTGGAATGGAAGTTGGAACCGCTCCTCTTAACTTGGATCTCTCTCGTTCCCAGTGTGTTTAGCCGCCTTAACTGTAAAATATTCATGGGTTGTTTGTAAAATGCACAAAGTTTTGTACATTGAAATGTTCAATTATGCAGATGGAAGTGAGAATACGCATGAGTGTATATGAAACTTTTAAAATGTACTTTCAATGTTTCCAATGTTTGTAACATGTACAAGAATTTGTAAATTGCAAAGAAATGACAATAAAGTTCACTAAAAAAAAAAAAAAAAAAAAATAATCTGTTCTTACCTGAAGTTACCTCAGAATCCAAACAGTCCAAAAATTGATAAAATAATCCCCCTTTCATGAAAGTTTCTTGTTTACTATATTCATCATTCTCTACTCCCCTACTTTATTTAAAATGTTTCAACCCTGAATATCGACCATCTAAGTGCAAATGGAAGGTTGAATACGCGCGAAGGTTTTCTAGCTGTAATTTATAAGGTACCTGTTTTCTTCTTTTTTCACTGTAAAATATTCATGGGTTGTTTGTAAAATGCACAAAGTTTTGTACATTGAAATGTTTAATTATGCAGATGGAAGTGAGAGTACGCATGAGTGTATATATGAAACTTTTAAAATGTACTTTCAATGTTTTTCAATTTTTGTAACATGTACAAGAATTTGTAAATTGCAAAGAAATGACAACAACAACAACAACAACAAAAAAAAAACCCTTTTTTACTCCTCTATTTTATTTTAAAAGTTTTCAACCCTGAATATTGACCATCTAAGTGTGCAAATGGAAGTTTTCAATACGCACGAGGGTTTTTTTTCTAATTTATAAGGCACATCCCATATTTTCTACTGTAAAATGTACACAGTTTTGTAAAAATGACCTTTAACCACATTCCTTGTTTTTGTAAAATGCATACAGTTCTGTAAATGGAAATGTTTAATTCTTTATATATACCTTTTAAGTGTGCAGATGAAAGTGAGAGTACGTATGTGTCCATATGGAATTTTAAAATGTACTTCCATGTTCCAGTTTTGTAAAATGTACACGGTTTTGTAAATATGCAAAGAAATGAAAATAAAGTTCACTTTAAAAAAAAAAAAAAAAAAAAAAAAAACCAGCGTGGCATTTCTTATAGTGCCATGTAATTTTTCATCTCAAATGTTTTACTGCCTTAACATACACATGTATTGTAAAATTAATTGAAAATCCTTATATTGCAATGTATTTTCATTCTTACTTGTTGTAAAACGCAAAGTTTTGTAAAATGGAATTGAAAAGCAAATAAACGTCACTTAAAAAAAAAAATAAAAAAAAAAAAAAAATAACCAGCGTCCTTTTCAGGACGTACGCAGCGCTCACCCATCGGATCATTGTACGATAGCAATATACTAAAATGGCTCGTACCAAGCCACAAGCGAAAAAGAGGAAAATCTATAGAAGCCCTCAAACACTTGTCAGCATCAGCAAACAAGAATCTGCAAAGAACAAAGAGAGTCAGCCGGAGAGCACGATTACTCCAACTACTAGCGTCGGGGCCGGTTCTTCTCAGAAGCCGAACAATGCAACCATTGACACGACCGATGAGCAACCCAGAGCTTTGAAGGCAGAGGATAACCAGGCTCCGAAGCCTGACAAAGCAACATCACCGCTAAAACAAGATGTCGAGGCGCTGGCTCCATCGTGCAGTGACCAGGCAACATCTGTAAAACAAGGCCACAAAACTTCGACGACAGAGGGCAACAATGCTCTAAAGCCCGACAAAACAAAACCACCGCCAAATCAAGATGTCATAGTCGAGTCTCCATCATGCAGTCACCAGGCAACTTCGGTAAAACGAGACCAGAGGCAGACAACGAGCCAGAACATGAATCCGTCCCGCAGACTACACGCTCAAATTGAGACGGAAGTCGGAGCGTGCCAACTTCGCAAGCAAAGAAAAGCCGTTTCTCACGAGGCACTACAGGAGAGGATCATTAAGATCACTCAGATGTCTGGAGGTGAGGCCTCGCTCAGGGCCCTACCCGACGATAAAGTGATCGGTATCCTCGAGGCAATAACGGGCAGGAGGAGTATAACTAGAGTTACAAGACACGAAAAAAGGGTTATAATAGCTCTAAATAACCCCAACTAATAAAACTTACCACAGAGGTGTGAGACATAAAACAAAAACTCAAAGTCGAAAAGAACAGACAGCACAACGAAGACACAGATACCATAAGAGACGAAACAATAGGAGCCTTACAGAGCGCCCAGACAATGTTACAGGACATAAAATCCATTCAACACCAAATAGAAGTCGACAACGCCAAACTCGCAGAGCTAAAGGAGGAGAACGAAGAAGTCCTCAACAGAATTGAAACAGAGAGAAGGATCATCGAGGATATCATAACAAAACGCAATCAAGGAAGAGAAAGAAGCAAAGAAATCAAAGACAAAATAATTACCGAAACCCTAGAGGAACTCCTACCAAATATAATAGGGACAGTCATAAACAACATACAGCCGAAAAAGATAACAACCAGAAGGGACCAAACAGGCAGCTAGCGGTCCTTTTCAGGACTAGGAACGTGCTACCATCGAAGAAGTTAACACATTATATACCCCAAATATAACCGTTTCGGTTGAACAGGGTATAACGGCAAAATAATAGACGGAAAGGGAAAAAAAAAAAATCTCTGACCACCACTTTCTATGAACTTAATACGAGTACATACTGAAGTCTGAAAGTGCACACAGGAGAATCAGATATTTAGTAGTGATTTCCAGTCATACGACTGTTCATTAACGGTGCAGAATGTGGCAATGGGGTTTATACATTATCTAACAGCATTATACCAGCAATTCCCCCCCCCCCACCCTGTTTCCCAAGTCTGGAGTCCTTTAATCATGTCCAAATATTGGCACTGAAGAAGTCTTATTTGGCTGGGACAACATGCGAGTCCCTCCTCAATTTTGGCAGTTACTGAGATCTCAATTCTTGGAGGAGTTTGATAATCAGCATTCTGTCCTCCGTTCTTGTGGGGATTTCTCTGTCGACCAGACTGTTTGTCGAGCAGGTCGATACAAAACGTCAACAGTATTGGAGACGTCTGCTTTCGTAGTCCCCGATGAAGTATCGCAAGCTGCGAGATTTCATTTTGCTAATTGCTTCTGTTATTCACTAGGTCGTAATGGCTCGGAGGTTGATTTCTGGTTCCCCCCCCCCCCTCCCCCGTGAAGTTTTTATTTTGTAATGGCGAGGCACGTCCTTTCTTCCTGGACTTAAGTATATCGGTATATCAGAGACCAATTAAATTATGTATATTGAAATATCACCAACATCCTTCAGCTATCAAAGTAGCATAGACCTTCAACAAACATACGCTAATTCTTCCTGTCCCGCGCCATCAGCTGACAGGTTTTCCGTGTCTTGTTTATGTCCTTTATGAACCTCGCCAGTTCTCGTCTGCACGTGTTCTTTAGTCTCTCTCTACCTATCTTAACCAGGGGATTCCAGAACAAGGACTGCCTATTAAGTATTCTTCTTCTTCTTCTTTGATCTTTAGCCGCCGACCGTCAAAGCAGTCAGTGACCATCACGCCTAGTGGCGTCTTGTAGGGCAACAACAAATTGATTCCACTTTGCTCGGTCGGTGGCCATCCTTCGTACAGTGCCCCAACTCTGGTTCATTCTTTGCATCTCAGCCTCCACAGTCCTCCGCCAGGTTGTTTTTGGTCGGCCTCTCTTTCGTTTTCCTTCAGGGGTCCAAAGCATAGCTGTTCTTGTGATGGCATCGGGGTCTCTTCTGAGGACATGACCAACCCAGCTCCAGCGTCTGCCAGCTATGATGGTGTGCATGTCCTCTTGCTTGCTACAAGTAAGCAGATCTTGGTTAGTGATGGTATTTGGCCAAAAGATTTGGTGAATTTTTCTTAGGCATGTTGTGTGGAAAGAGGACAATTTCGACATTTCCTTCTCTGTAACTCTCCAGCATTCCGCACCATAGAGAAGCACAGAAAGCACACAGCTCTGATATAATCTAAATTTTGTGCTTGTGCTGTATTGGGAGGACTTCCAGATGTTGTTTAGGCTAAAGAAGGCTGTTCTTGCCTTATTCATTCTGATGTTGATGTCTTTGCCTGCCCCGCCGTCTGGTGTTACTATGCTTCCCAGGTATGTGAAGCTATCTGTCTGTACCAATTGCTGATTCCTTACTGATATGGGCTCAGGGTTGCTCACATTGAGCGTCATGACCTCAGACTTCTTTAAATTGATATTCAAGCCCACCTGCTGGCTAAACTTATTAAGTCTATCCGTTTTTTTCCTGGATGTGTTGATGTGAATGTGCTAGTAGTGCAATGTCATCTGCATATTCCAGATCTTCCAATGTAGAAAATGTTGTCCATCTTATTCCTCTTGGACTGCCCTCTGTTGTCTGGCGCATCACCCAGTCTATGACTGTTAAAAATAGAGTGGTTGATAAGGGGCATCCCTGTCGTACTCCTGTCTTCACCTCAAAGGTTAGGTTGCTCTGCCCAACACTACACGTAAAGTTGGCATAGAGGCTTTTTATGATTGACACTATGCAGCTTGGAATTCCATAAGCCCTCAGTATTTTCCATAAACTGTCCCTATGTATGCTGTCGAAAGCCTTTTCAAAATCAATAAAATTAATGTAAAGCTGTCTTTGCCATTCTGAGCACTGCTTTATAATGTTCCTGAGAGTGAATATATGATCTACACATCTCCTGTTCTTTCTAAATCCTGCTTGTTCTTTCCTCAGTTTGTGGTCTACTGCCTTTGAAATTCTCTGTATAATTATCCTGCCTAGTATTTTGCTGGGAACTGAGAGAAGAGTGATTCCTCTCCAATTATTGCAGTCTGCAAGATCTCCCTTCTTGGGCAATTTGTATTAAAGTATAGCGTTGATAAAATCTAAGCCCTGAAAAGGACGACTAGCTTCTATACTAGCATAAGAAAACCATGAAAAGGACAAGTCTTGAGAAGGACTACTAGCCTGTGCAGCGTTGATAGACACTAAGTCCTGAAAAGGGCTTACAGTAGACAAACCATTGACTTCATGAGAGACACCATAGATGCGTTGATATGAGAGCCCGTGTGGTTTTCGTGGATCTCTTAGGAGAAGAAGAAAGAATGGAAACAATGCTCCCTCGGGTATGTCATAATTGGCTACTGTCACGGGGTGTTTTGAGGGTGTTTTGAGGGTGTTTTGCATGTATGAATGTTCCCATGCTCCAGCGGGAGTTTAATTAGTCATTTGAGTTGTTGTGAGTTGGGTATGCTTGAGTTGTAATATTTTAGTTACAAGCAATGTTGTGGGCAGAGATTAAGACAAGCTGCTGGCTATAGTTATGCGTGAATGAAGCTCAGTGGAATGTGGAAGGTTTTCATGTGTTTGGCGAATAGGAATAAAAGGGGTCAGTCAGAGATGTGTGTTGAGTCAGTAGAGAGTAGACAGTAGACAGGAGACAGCGAAGAGCGTAAAGAAGAGAAGGGTGGATGTCCAGTAGTGCGCGAGTAGAGGGCCAGAGTTATGCAGTGGATTTATGAAGTATCCTATTTTGTCGCTGTAGATATTCCGAGAATCAGAGTGATTGTAGGATACTCGGGATTTGTTATGTCTCCAATGATTGTAATGGCCCTGCGCCCATTGTGACTTATTTGTAATATAATATATTGTTGGAGATTGATATGGTTGTTGGAGTTGGTGTATTACTCATTAGACAGTGAGCTAGGCGAGCGGTGTATGTCTCTTGCTCGATCTTCCACATCCACCCACATACACCCTACTCGTCACAGCTACTGATGGAAGCTGTGCACGTGGCTGGCAACCTCAACCTGTAAAAGAAATTGCTCCGAAAACCACCACTGAAAGAACACATGAAGTTCTTTGGCACAAGCTTCCTACAAGGTGAACTGTATTGGTGGTTGTATGCATCTTTATGAAGCGTAAAAGAAGTTGATTATGAAGATGATGTTGATTATGATGATCATGATGATATAAGAGCGAATGACAAAGAAGAAGAATCTCAATAATATGTGCCTTTCTTTCTGTCTTTCTGTTTTTCATCCATTCATTCATTAATTCAAACGTTCTTTAAGTCTGTCTGTTTGCCATTCTTTCTTTTGTTTCTCTTTCCATCTTCTAAACGCCCACGTTTCACTTATCGTTATATTATTGTGTCTAGGAAGTGGCCAGCGAGCTTCACAAATCTCCAGTCAACGTGGAGATCATCAAGACAAAAGAAGACGAATGCGACCACGTTCAGTTCGCCATCACTGAGCAAAATCAACAAGCAAATAAGGACATCACGGATTTGGACGTGTTTGAGCACAGCCTGTCATCTGAGCCAAAAATAAGCCCCGCCTCCTTCTGCCGGGCCTTTCCATTTCACATGCTATTTGACAGGGAACTTGTCATTCAACAGGCTGGGACGTCAATCAGTCGAGTTATCCCGAAGGTACGTATTTGTTATTGTTGATCATGATCGACATCACTGCTGTCTGGACACACCCATAGGTGCTCAGTCTCCCTCAGCGAATGTCAAAGGGAATGAACGCTAATTGTTCATGTTGCGCGCTTGTTGTACACACATACTCTCATACATCCATTCCTGCTGGTCTTACGTTTGATGCCAAATTCCAGCAATTTTAGCCTTGTTGATTCATCGGTTATAAATGCGTTTTCCAACAGGTGATCATGAATTGTCCTTGTTTTCTCTCCCTTATCCATAACTAATCTCCTAACCATTGGTGCTATAGAAAATAATCTGTCAGTCTTCGGGTGAATCGCAGTTTACTGTGTAGTTGGCCAACTTGTCGCAAACAGGGTTAGGGTTAGGCTTAGCGGTAGCGGCTATGTTTCTGTCTAACCCTAACCTTAATTCATAACGCTAAACACTGTCACGTAGACAGTTATGATCTATAAATTGCCTATTTCCTCTTCTTCTTCATTTCACCCGTATCCTCTATTTTATTATCGCAGTTTACTTTTTTTCCCGTATTTTTTGCATCCATTCGTTTGCGAAAAATATTTTCATCCTCATTTCTTAACGTTACCTGTGTCTTTTCTCAAAACTGAGAATCGCACTAGTGATGATAATATGTAGATGTCAGTCTCTGCTGGGCGAACGATAGCTGTGAATATACGGTTCTCGCCAGACAGAACGTCTGCAGTTTCCCCGGGCAGAGCGCGGCCCGACCAGATTTCTGGGCCGGGGGTGTGAGAATTCGCTCCGTTGGACATGGCAGGTAGACGGATAGTCTACATTTTGCAGCAACGCATGAGAGTTTTCGTCAGAATAGCCCGGCGTAGCGTGAAAAATCGCTCCGCACTGCAGACGGGCTGTCTGAGATTTGAAACTCACACGCGCACTCTCGGTCACTGATGGCAGTTACGTCATGCGTGTAAGCTGACGTAAGGGTTAGGACTAGGGGAGATTATTTCGTTTGCGAAATAAGTTGAGGCCTCTGTCTGATTTTAAGATATTGGCCCGAGATTGAAACTTAATTTCACTCATTCTCCAGTGGCAGTAGACGTGGTCACTTCGTTCTAGATACTTAAACTTATAAGTGATATCTCTTAGTTTCGTTGTGATTCCGTAGTGCTGTTGTGAAGTAAAATATTATATCTAGTATATCTAGTATTTTGCGAAATGTTTAAAGTGTTAAATCACTTATTTTGTTTCCCTAGTTTCTTTGTGCAGAGTGAATAATTTATAAGTCTGTTATATTCTCTAGTCGACGAGTTGCAGTGGAAATACATAATAAATTATAATTTTTAGCTTACTAAACATGTAGCTATAATGAATTTAATTCAACTGCTAACTACTCAGTCGAGTATAGTTTTTCTAATCTAACTTATAAATGCTAGATGCATCATGAGTGGTGACGGAATACCCCCATTATTCCTAATTCATGATGAGTGATTTTTTTATATAACTTATTTCACGGGAAGTTTTAAATATAAGTCAAGCTGTAGGTTTGCCGTGTAAAATGTAAGTTATAACGAGTACATATTCTGTATATTATATTATATGTTGTTTTTCTTCATTCAGTGAATACTGGGGTAAACCCAACTTGCCGGCGTTTAGTAAAGAGACATACTTGTGAGAAGCATAGACATTTCCTATCTTTAACCACGTGGGTTTTTTTCAAGTAACACTGGTCTGACAGTGCATGTGCCATCAGAGATAGACAGTAATACCAATCCCACTAACGGTTTCTAAAGACTAGAAATATATATTGGGCTTTTGAGCCAGTTCATATTGCTCCAAAAATTTAAATGTACATGCTGCCTGGCGGCGAGAATAAATACAAGAAATAACATTAACATTTCCGACACTATTGAAAGAGTGGATAGTGAACCAAGACTATCTGTTGAGAGCAGTTGTCCACTGGTCATCTTTTTCCAAATTAAGGGAATCCTCGTGTTTTTTTGACTCTGTGTGCCCGTTTAAACTTGCTTATCCAAACTGATTCAAGTGACATTAACAGTAATCAAAAAAATTTAGCTGGTGAAGTGAACGCTCCCCGAAAACAGTGGAAGAAACCTGTAATTGCAGAGCTGGGATTCGCTTTATCCAAAGAATACAGATTCACTGTAGAGAAGTGTCCTAAGGTTGCGCCAGACGGCGAACAGCAGTACAGATAGGTAAGCACGTGTGCCAGGGTACCCTGATGAAAGAACCGAATGAAAGTGGACTGAGTGAGTTTTTTTCTGATAACTATTGATTCACACACTTTATAGTTTCCTTATGAAAGACTTGCTGCTTAATTTAATTGTTCCTTTAGAGTAGATACTGCTGTCATAAGTCAGTTCTTACCTTCAAGAAAGGGGACAATATTAGACCTAACCATATGCATCTATAACCCTTTGGGCCATCATCTATCATCCTAACGGGGCTGTGGGCTAAACCTAGAGTTAAGATCATAACGGGGCTATCATCCTTGTAGCATTTTCTTGAATTTTATGACTATTTGTATATGTTTTCCTTGATGTATTTTTTTTAGGTGTTGTGAGAAGATTTTTTAGATGATAATTAAAATCTCTCTTGAACTAAATCAGTGCGTTGGTCAGCTCGTTCTAATATATATATTCATTGTTATAGATTTCCCACGTCTGTGTGTTTACTGTCGTCACGTGTATGTGCGTCCCCATGAGTAGATAGAAATATATGTAATATATATATCTGTGTTTAGACTGTCTGACGCCTTAAAAGCTGTCGTAGAGGATAGGTGAAAGAGAGAAGATTTCCTCGATTTTTCAGAGACAGCCTCTATATCACAGTCTACCATCTCACTTGTGGAAATTCTATTTTTTTCTTACTAACTCTCACTGTGTCTATCACCTAATCTAACCTATTCAGAAGGGACCAACCCAAGTCTTAATTCTCCTATCTAAAATCTACGACAAACACCATAACCGCATCCCCTTTCAATTAAAACTTAATGTGTAGACTCATATTTCTAAAGGACTGAGTACACAAAGTGGCTACATAAGTTTCACATTTAATATCAATAGTTGGCTGTCTTTTTATCTTATTCCTCACTATTGCTTCTCCATAACTCATCGCTCCCTTTTTAATTCTCATACTTGGTATGTGCATGAGGCGCACATTATAGTGTTAAATATAGTGAGCTGGAAAGTGTGTGCCCATGTCTGCAGTGATAATCCAATAATGTAGACCTTCTTTCAGTTTGTGCTCATTATTAATGTTATCAAACATAAAGGTTATTTATATTTGGACATGCGCCCTAATATAACCGACTAAGTTGAACTCTCCAAAACGAGGCAAAATTTTATTTAAAAAAAAGATGGTCAAGTATATAACTATAAATTACTTCTTAAAATTACAAGTCATAAAGGAAAAATCTTTGATTTGATTAACCATTAGCGAATAGAAGTATTGCAAAAAAAAAATTTTGTATTTTTTCTGAAGTCACAAACCTCGTTTTTCCCTTTGCAAAAATCCTTAAGAACACATTTAGACTTTAAATCCACACTAGAATGAAATGATGGAACCGGCTCCTCTTTGGGCTTCCACTATGCCCAGCGACCGTTGTAAGATGTGCTGACTTCTGTCAAACACGTCGTTATATTTCCTGATGGCCAACATTTGATCGTTCTTAGGCGGTTTGTATAGCTCCACCCTCGATCCACTAATTCTTCCATCTAGCCATGCGACGTCTGCATGTTTGATTTCGAGTTCAGTGCCCGTCAATCGCTAAACGTGGATGGGTTCTCGTAACAAACTCTTCGGCTGCTTGTTTAATTTCATGTGATAAGAAAAACCGTTTCTTGTGATTGGCCACCTAATAGAGAAATCAGGTACTTCTTGTCACAAAGTTATCTTTCTTTTGCGGCTTCGAGCAAATTCCCCTGCATGGTGTGCCGTCGTTTGTTCCCTTGTCATATGGCCTGCGAGCGGTTTCTTTGTTCTCTTCCTTCATTGTCCCGCCACGTAGACAACCTCTAAGTTTCTACCGCCATCAAAAAGTATACAATCTAGTAACAAGAACTCCTCTGGGTCTCGCAAGTCCTTTGTTTTCAGTCGCTCCGGCTGGCCCATATTTTATGAAAAATGTGCTGACACCAGCTTATTTACACAGGGCATTAAGCTATCATACAAATTTTTTCCTATTGCCCCTGTTGCCGTAGCACGTGCTGGACAATGCCGTCTAACGAAACCAGGTGTGTTGTAAAAGAAAATGCTTTATCAAAGCGTAGGGTTGGGACATATCAAAGTTACACTTAAGTGCAAGCCGTGATTACGAACCATCACATAAAAAATAATAGAAAGAGCAAAGACGGGTAAGGAATAAAATGAGAAGGATGATGAAAAAGGTAAAAGACGAAAAAGAATTGTACCACTTTATCACACTAACCTAACATAACCTAACCTAACCTTGCCTAACTTAACTTAACCTAACCTAACTTAACCTAACCTAACTTAATCGAACTTAACCTAACCTAACTTAACCTAAGCTAACATAACATTACGTAACTCAACTTAACCTAGCGTAATCTAAATTAACCTAACCTAAGCTAACCTAACCTAACCTTCCTACCTACTCATCCATTCTTTACTATCTTTGATACCTTCTTCCCCACGTCCAGGTGACCAAGAACTGTAAACTCATAGAGCTATTTGACATGATACGACCACATATGGAGTTCGGCTTCGAGCACGTGCTGTCCCACATCAACACCGTCTTTGTACTCATCACTAAGCAGGGAGTGCTGAACTCGGAAGACGACTCAGATCCGCAGACAGACGTCACCGCCGCCAGGCAGCAGATGAGACTTAAAGGTGTGTGTGTGGACGCATGCATTCTTTAATGTTCACGTTTGGACGATATTCAGGACAAGTCTATTTTGTCTGTTTTGTTTTAGTCTGCCTTATTATGTCTCTATTTTATCTGCCTTATTCTGCCCTGTTCACATTTTGTTCTCTACTATGTCTGTGTCTTTTTTCCTCGCTCTTTGTCATTCTGTCTATAATAGTCTGCCTCTGAATGTATGTCTATCTTTATATATATATATTTATATATATATATATATATATATATATATATATATATATATATATATATATATATATATATATATATACGAGTATATATGTTCCTGCGCACGCGTATTTTCTATCTCTGTATTTCTGTTTCATGAGGCATATTTTTGTTCCCATTATCTGTCATTATGATTATGTATGTCTTTCTCTGTATGCTTGTCTTTGTATGTCTATCTCTCTATGTCTTTCTCTGTATGCTTGTCTTTTGATGTCTGCCTCTGAATGTCTGTTTCTGTACCTTTTTTCCCTATGGTGGTCTCTCTATGTTTGTCTCTCTATGTTTGTCCCCCTACGTCTGTCTCTATACATTAATTCCCTTCGTCATGGACGGACGTGTTTTTTATCTGCTCTCACATTTCGCAGCATTAACGCAGGAAGTTTAAGTCACATTCCGTGGATTTTTATATCAGTATATTGGTTATTAGACGGTGAAATTTTTAAACATGATATTGTGTTAATGTAATGTGTAACATTTTATAGAATACCGTTGAAATGTGTATCAGTTTTTTCTCTATGTTATTGGAGGATATTTTTAACAATGACTACATGACTCATCCGAATGTGACCTTCGCCAAAGCAAGAGGTCAGTTGTTGGTCAAGCGTTGCTGTCAAGCATCATAAAATTTTCCCGGTATACAATGTTCCTCACCGATAACAAAACGCCCGGTGGAATGTAACAATGTCATGCTTGGAAGAAGGTGTTAGTTCGCAGCTAACAGTGGGCCCCAGGGACGCTCGTTTAAGACCAACGACCATAAAGAACTATGCTTTGAACAAAGAGAGGGCTATTCACCTAAAACTTAAAGGTTGTAGAACAGGGTCCGGTATAACCTTGAAGCTATCAAGTCATAGAAAATGTGTAACTATAACATTCCAGAACACCTTTCAGTACGAGGCATTTCGTTTCATTGTCATTAAATTCTACGAAACAGGACTTGTAGAGTCAAGAACAGACATAAATGGTGCACTAGTAGAAGACGTTATAACAACACCACTTCTCAAAATTCACCTTTATCACACTAAGAACAAAATTATGACCCAGGGGACTGCCGCAGCTATCGAATCATGGCTAGAAACAGAATTTGAAGAATTAAAAGAATCTGCAAAAATTGTAACTGATGTTGAGTTAGAAAACACTAAAATGGACTCCGCTGTTTCTATGCCCCACTTGGCAGTAGACTCAATGATTCCAGGCATAAGTGACTTTACTACCGACAACGACATTCTCAACATCAGCTGCAACCCAATGTCTCACAGTGAATCAGAAATTCTACCTTCTGCAGTATTGGATACAATAACAGACACCCTACAATTTCTAAACCTATGTTGGCCATCGAATACCCCATGGACCATGAAAATATACGAAAAGCTGAAACTGTATCTCTTGAGCAACAAAAAGAAGACACCACGAAGTTACCTGTGTCGTGCTGCCAGGAGCTAATGCAAAATATGGAGGACACGCTACGAAGTTTAATTGGTGATCTCATGTCTAGTATACAGACATCGCTCAAGGCCGAAAACGAACTTCTTAAAAGGGAGATAGTATCTCTGAGGGAAGACAATTCTAGCATGAAGGACATCATCGAAAAACTGCAGAGAGACTTCTCACTCTATAAGATAAGACAACCAGATCATCCTCAAACAATAGTAGAAGATTGCGAAGAATCCATACATAAAAAATACGCCAAATCAGCAAAAAGGTCACCACCAAACTGTACACAAAAAACACGAAGAGACACTCACAAACACAACATATCCCATTGGAGTCAAAATTACCAACAGATTTCAAGTTCTTGAGGATTGTTCAACAGAAAATGAGCAGGTATCAGCATCCCTACCAGACAACGTTCCAGTGCCCGAAAACCAAATTCACAAATCTCAGAGCCATCACAACAGTCCACAAAAAGAACACCACAAAAGGCAGCAGCATCAATCTAATAGAAAACAAAGTGAAGAAATACGTAGTGACGTTACACATATTGTAATTGGTGACTCCCTCTTGAAGGGTATTTATTGTGAAAGAATGTCCACTACAAGAGAAGACATCGTTTCAGTTATGACAGTGCCGGGGGCTGGTATTAAAAGACTACTGGACATAATTAATAAGTTCGATATTAATCACAAGATAACAAAAACAACACTACACGTAGGAATTAATGATATCATGAATGAGCAGAGCCTAAACCCCTCAGGATTGGTGGCTACAATAAAACAAAAATTTCCCAAAGCCTCCATCTTTATTTCATCAATCATACCACCATGCTATGGGTTTCAGCGTCGCACAGCGGACACTTACAACACAAAACTACAGAACTATTGTAAACAAAACGGCCTTGGCTTCATCAACAATACTCCATTCTTTACATCTAACTCAGGAGCACCTAAGAAACGACTCTACAGAGATCAAATTCACACATCCACACTGGGAAGCAGTATCCTGGCCAAAAACATAAAATATCCAGAAAGGACACAACAAGACAGCTCAACCCATATAGAGAATGCAACGAAATCTACTGAGACATCAACATATAATTACAACGCATCACAAACCCCACCTACCCCTCAAAGAAGCACACCTATTGCAAGCAGGCAGCCTTCCAGCTATCACAACGCCACTTTCAATCAGGAAGCCGAATCTTATGATACCATGTTTCCCCCATTAGTCACAAAGCAGCCCCACTCAGGTACCTCTACCAACAGTATTCCAATGTCCCCGGCGCAGAATACTCCTACCAACACTACAACAAGGACGGAAGAAATCACAGAGATCACCATGCTTCCTCCCCTAGTTCTTATTATCGTCCTCAGTGGAACCCTGAACTTGTCTATCTGATGCAATTCAGCCCTGCGTCACTTAGACAAGCATTAATGATGTCTGCCCAAAGTCATCCCTATTATATGCCCGGCAGAGACGTCAGTTATTGACGAACAAACACTTTGCTTCACTAAATCTCTGTTACTACAGCCTTCACTCCATTTGAACATTTGTTGATTTTTTAATACAACGGTAATAATCAGAACTTTTAATAGTTTATCGGTTAATATCCTCTAAAAAAAAAAATTTCTTTGATTACTTATTTCGTTACAATTTAAATTTCTTATTATCACGCGTAGCTTCAATTTGTTAGAATTTTTCGGTGTAATAAGGTGTGAAGTGTTGTATACTTAACTTGTCTGACTTGTGACTATTATTAATTTCTTCCATCTCTCGTTTAACTTCACTTTGTTGTGTTGAGCAGTTCTGGTGTGATATGTTGTATGCCTGATTGTTTTGTGACAATTTTCATATACTCAGTTGAAATTGTTTTTTATTAGTTGTATTAATTATTTTAATATTGTATTTTCTGCAATTTCTCATTTCTTGAATTCCACTTCCTTGGTGAAGTATTAATTCGTAAAAATATTTTGCGCTTTTTGTGTGCTTAGCTAAATGGTTTTTTAACTTGTATTTTTTTATTATATTTTTTTATATTTTATTAAAATATATCTAACTTCAAACTATACAAGAATGGCTGGAAATTATGTACCATTGCTTCACAAGGATGGTCTAAGACTTGGTCATCTGAATATTTACCATCTTCTAGGTAAACTCCCCGAACTTACATACATTCTAAGTAATAATTTTCACATTTTTTGGACTTTCAGAAAGTCGCCTAAATGACAGAATAACGGACGATGACATTGCGTTAAATGGTTTTAAAACTATTCGGCGAGACGCAAGCAAAAATACAATAGGCAGGTTTAACAGTGTATATTTCCACTTCCCCTTAATTTTCGCCGCAGAAAACGACTTAGAGACAGCAGAGATAGAATGTGTATGGTTGGAAATAAAGCTACCGAATCAGGGCCCATTTCTGGTGGGATATCTTTATCGAAATCCTAGTGCAGGACCTATATGGTACGAAGATTTCACCATAATGATGGACAATGTATTTGCCACAGTCAAGGAGGTTGTTCTTCTTGGTGATTTCAACATCGATATACACAATTCAAATCTAACATGGAAAAATATAATATTATCGTACAACTTAAAACAAATAGTTAACCAGCCTACAAGAGTAAAACACAAGCATCAACCACACTAATCGACCACATCTACGTAACTTGCCCAGAAAACATCATAGAATGCTCTGTCCCTAATATTGCAATGAGTGACCACTATCCAGTATGCTGTACATGGTCAAAGAATAAATGTAAAGTTCCGAAAAATAAACATGTAAGTATCAAATTTAGAAGTTTCAAACATTTCAGTAAGGAATTATTTTTAAATGACTTGCTAACTGCACCTCTCGCCCGTGTTTACCAACTTCCTGATCCGGATGACGCTATTGAATACTGGACAAAAATTTTTTATAATGTTTTTGACACGCACGTACCAGCTAAGGAAATTCGCGTCAAACGACAATTAAAATCTCCGTGGATCACGCAGGAAGTGTTGGAGGCTATGAGGCAGAGAGATCAAGCGCACAAAAATAAGGACCTCAACACATACAGGGTATACAGGAACAAAGTTCAATATTTAATTCGGAAAGAAAAGAAAAATCGTTTTAGAAATATAGTTCAGAACAAATCAAATAGTAAGGAAATATGGAAGGCAATTAACACCTTAGCGAAAAAAACGTAATGCACCAGACTCATTTCTTCCAACACTTCATTTACTTGCACCGACTTCAGCAATCACTTTCAAGCAGAAATAAAACGGTCTGAAATCCACAATACCACCTTCCTGTAGTGACTTAGACAAACTTTCAGCATTCTGTAAAAACAAATGTACAAACTCAGTTCCACCCGACATTCCTTTTATGACAGTTAATGAAGTGTATAACTATCTTATTGGCCTTAAGGATAATAGCTCATCAGGGCTTGACGGAATTAGTAATCGAATACTGCGTTACGCCGCACCAGCTATTAGTGATTCACTAACTTTTATATATAATCAATGTATTGCTAAAAGTTATTTTCCTTCAGCCTTTAAGATTGCCAAAGTATATCCTCTCTTCAAACCTGGCTCGTCAGATAACAGTAATCTTGGTAACTATAGACCTATTTCTCTTTTATCATCGCTTTCTAAACCACTAGAAAAACACATACATAAAGCAACACTACATTACCTAGTTAGCAATGACTTGCTAATTGACAGTCAGTCAGGGTTTCGACAAAAGCATTCATGCCACACAGCTCTAACTAAGATGATAGACAACTTGCACCTAAACATAAATAACGATAACATATGTGGAGCAATCTTTGTAGACTTTAGGAAAGCATTTGATATGTTAGATCACGCTGTTTTAATAAGAAAATTAGAAACAATGAAAGTTAACTTTAAACTAGTGACATTACTTAAATCATTCCTGTCCGACAGACAGCAAGTAGTGTGGTACAATAACTCCTTGTCAAGCCCAACTATTATTGACACTGGTGTTCCTCAGGGTTCTATTCTCGGCCCTCTACTTTTTTTTCCATTTACATAAATGACCTTCCACTACACATCGAGCACTCATCCTGCGACCTATTTGCCGATGACTGTACCATTTATACTAGTGATAAAAGTTGCAACACGCTAGAAATATTATTACAAAGCGACACAGACAATCTTATTAAGTGGAGCAATGAAAACTGCATGCAAATAAATATCACTAAAACAAAAGGTATGATAATATCAACTAGACAAAAATTACAAAACTCGCCGAAAACAACACTTCAGCTCTACATTGGAACCTCTTTAATTGAAAATGTAAATGAATATAAAACACTAGGACTCATAATTGACCAACATTTAAGTTGGAATTCGCATGTACAAGCACTGACCAAACAAACGGCACAAAAAGTTTACCAGTTAGCTAAAATCAAACATTTCCTAGATGAGGAGACACGAAAAAATGTTCTATACATCCCAGATACAAACACATCTAGACTATTGTTCCACAATTTGGGATGGCTGCACCATGTCCAACACTAAAAGACTCTTTTCATTACAAAAACGTGCAGTGCGCCTAATTTCAGACAAAAACCTCACACAGTGTGTAGACGCATATACATATCTTAACATATTACCACTAAGAAAGCGCCTTCTCTTCAACAAAGCCAAATTTATTCACAAAATCTTGTCACAGAATGCTCCAACGTATCTGTGGCCTATTTTCAAATACAGCGGAAGACGCAGTCAACGCTAAAATAAATTACACATGCCCAAGCCTAGGCTCGACTTATTCAAGAAAAGTTTAGCTTTTTCTGCTGCTCATCTGTGGAATACTCTTCCACACGACTTAAAAAATACTCTTAGTCCATATTCATTCAATCACAGACTTTTCAAATACATCATGAGTGCAGATTATATGCCACCCTAATTTCGTTATGTTCTTAAATAATTACGCTGTCACCTCAGGGGCGCATTCCCATAGTCAGTTATGACTGAAGGGGCTATTATTATTATTATTATTACATAACATCATATGTAGGTTTTAAAGTTAATTTTGTCCTGTTTAGTATAAATTATGATACGCATCTGTAAATTTGTGTAACTGTTATTGTACTGTTACAATGCCTGTATCTGTATGTTTGTCTCCATATGTCTGTCTCTGTATGTCTGTCACTGTATGTTTGATCCCTATGTCTGTCTCTGTATATCTGTCCCCCCACGTCTTGTCTCTGTATGTCTGTCTCTGCATGTCTGTCTCTGTATGTCTTGTCTCTGTATGTTTGTCTCTTTATGTCTGTCACTGCATATCTGTCACTGTATGTCTGTCTCTGTATGTCTGTCTCTATGTCTGTCTCCCCATGTCTTGTTTCTGTATGCCCGTCTCTGTATGTCTGTCTCTGTATGTCTGTCTCCGTATGTATGCCTGTTTCTGTATGTATGTATGCCTGAATCGGTATGTTTGTCTCTGTATGCCGGTCGCTATATGTCTGTTGCTGTATGTCTGTCTCTGCATGTCTGTCGCAGTATGTCTGTCATTGTATGTCTGTTTCTTTATGTCTGTATGTATGCCTGTATCAGTATGTTTGTCTCTGTATGTCTGTCTCTGTGTGTCTGTCGCTGTATATCTGCCTTTGTATGTATGTCTCTGTATGTCTATCTCTGTATGTATGTCTCTGTATGTCTATCTCCGTATGTCTCTCTGTCAGTCTATGATTATGGGTCAATTTCTGTCTCTTTGTGTCTGTCTTCCTATGTGTGTCTGTTATGTCTGTCTCTCTGTGCCTCTGTCTGCATGCCGGTATCCCATGTCCGCCTCCCCATGTCTGTATCCGTAAGACTGTATCTCTATGTTAATCTCTGTATGTCTGTCTCGGTATACCAGCCTCTGTATGTCTATATCTGTGTGTGTGCGTCTCCAAAAGTCTGTCTCCTTAAGTCTGTTTCTGTATGTCTTTCTCCCTATATCTGTCTCTGTATGTCTGTCTCTGTCCTTATTTCTGCTATGTCAATCTTTATTTGTCATTCTGTCTCTCTACGCACGTGTCTCTTCCGTCAATCATTATTCTAGTATATATATTTTAGCCTGCCATCTCTGTCAATTTCTGTCTATCTGTCTATTTATTGACACTAGCAAATAAACATGACCTACATTGACAGGTCAGATGATCTACGTCAGCGAATGCGACTCCATCCTGTTTATGTGTTCACCAAGCGTGATGAACCTGGATGACATCAGTAGGCGTGGTCTGTATCTGAGTGACATCCCACTTCATGACGCCACGCGGGAGCTGGTGCTACTGTCCGAGCACTGGGAGGCGGAGTATAAACTGGCCCAGAACCTGGAGGTGCTCACTGACCAGCTGCAGTTGACGTACCGGGACCTGGAAGACGAGAAGAAAAAGACAGACAGGTAATTTCAGGGCTTGCTTTCAACCTTGTCAACATCTGTGTCTCTGATGTCTATGTCTGTCTGTCTCTGGCGGTCTGTGTCAATCTGTGCGTTTCTGTCTGTCACGATGTGTCGAACTGTAGGTCTGTATTTGTCTGTTTGTGCCAGTATAGGTCTACGTTGGTTTGTGTCTCTGCCCACGACAGTCTATGTCTGTCTCTGACCTCCTATGTCTGCCTGTCTCTGACGGTCTATGTTTGTCTTCTCTAACTGTCAGTCTATCGCTGGGGATCTATGACTGTCTCTGATGATGTCTGTCTGTCTGTGGCTGTCTATGTCTGTCGCTGACGATCTGTAACTGTATCTGGTGATCTATGTCTATCTGTCTCTGATGGTCTGTGCATGCATGTCTCTGACTGACTGTCTGTCTCTGACGATCTATGTCTGTCTTTGATGATCTATGTCTGCCTGTCTCTGACCCTATATCTGGCGGTCTATGTCTTCTGTCTCTGTTAGTCAATCTGTCTCTGACCGTTCTTGTCTGCCTGTCCCTGACGGTCTATGTCTGTCTCGTACGATCTGTGTCTGTCTGACGTCGATGTTTGTCTCTTATGGTCTGTGAGTGTCTGTCTCTGACGACTGTCTCTGCCTCTGACGTTATATGTCTGCCTGTCTCAGACTGTCTATATCTGTCTCTGACCGTATATGTCTGTAAGTCTCTGACGATTTATGTTTGCCTGCTTCTGACGGGCCATATATGTCTCTGACGGTATATGTCTGACTGTGACAGTCTATGTCTGCCTGTCTTTGTCGGTCTGTGTCTGTCTGTCTCTGTGAACCTATGCATTCTGTCCCTGTCGGTCTATGTGGGTCACTCTGTGTTGGTCAGTCTTTGTTTGTTTGTATGTCTATGTCTGTGTCTGTCGGTCTATGTATGTCTGTCTCTGTCGACCTATATTTGCTGTTCGGTCACTGTAATCTCCACTTTGCTCTGGTCCAGATAAGTTCATTTTTATTAATTTGTAATTGCGATGAGTTTATTTGATATTTTCGGAGAACTCTCTGTTACGCGATTTGCCTACCTCTATTTTTGTCCACGCCCTATTTTAATTTTATTGATACTTTGACGCATTGCCGCTGTAGCGGGAGGTTATTTAAAATTATTTATATGTAAGAGTATGCCAGTAAAGAGTTCTGACCTTACAAGTAATACCCCAGTCTTAGAAATAAGCACTGGTGTATTGTTATCATAAAAATAGTCAGACTGTAAAAACCCTGGCCCAGTTGGTAAGAAGTAGTACCAGGATTTAAGGTGTCTCCTCCCTATGACTATCTTATGATTACTTATATTCTAGGGGATAAGTAAAATGAACATTCACTGAAACCACAAATGGAAGAAGTGAATAAATCCTCAGGTACAGTTAAAATAGTTTAATAATTACACTAATATTCTATTTCTACTAGTTGGAAAAGAGCATATACATATATATATAAAAGTATTCACACAATTACTATTATGGTCTGTTTATACTTCAAGATCTTAAATAATAAAGTTACTGAAATCACTGTTATTAGTCCTTTGAATTTAAGGATAACTGTCATCAGTTGACTGAGTTTCTGTATGGTTACTTATTGTTTTCAACTATGGCTGTTTCACATGTATAGGTGGTCAGTGTCAAACAGGACACTTATCTTTCCAACTTGAGTCTGCTGAAACTGTCCTTTGCTGATATCTTGATCTTGTAGGGCCCAATGTAGGGATAGGTAGGCCCAACAGTAGGGATGCCAATGACCAGTTGAAGTTCACTCTTTTGGGGTCCTGCACTTTGGTGATGGATTGCCTCGGATGAACTTCATACACGGCTTCTGATACTGGACAGTCTGGTTTGAGTTATTTCATGGTGGAAACCTGCTACATATCAGCCTTGGCTCGTATCTGGCTAAGACTTGTAGCTGACTAGCACAGATGTCAGACCAGTCAGTCATCAGATGTCACCGTTATACAATCATAGTAAGTAAGACATCATTTCAGTGATATAGCATTAATATTAACATTTCAATTAAGTGTAACTGACTAGCACATAAGTCAGACAAGTCAGTCATCAGGTGTCAAAGTTATACAGTCTTAGCAAGTAAACATCAGTTCAATGATATAGAATTAATATTAACATATCAGTAAATAAACATCATCTGGTGGTTATTCCGCTCCTATACATCCCTTTCATATTCTATAACTTGATCCTTCCATAAATCATATCAAGTACGAATTCAAATACTGATGCTATCCTTAGCATCTACACAAAAGTAATACATAAATAAAGAAAGTGACTGACCAGGTGATCAGGTTGCTTTCTACTGAAACTGGCTGTAGAACACATCCAGTTTACTAGCTGTAAATGGGTACAAAGTTGTGCGCTCGAACTAGGGAAGGCAAAGGCAGCGAGGAAGGGGACTAGTCACCTTAACCTCGTAAAACTGGGATCTTTCCATGATGAAGTTTCTAACACTTCATTTCCTATGACAATCTCTGCCATGGGGACTGCCTTTATCTTCGTAAGCGATAAAGCAATATGATAAATATAACTTCATTAGGCCGTGGGACTATTTGTGATGCTATTTGTGATTTCTTTTTGTACAAGCAAACACTCATCCATAATGCCACATGAATAAATCATATTAAAAATAATAATACCGTTATATCAATGAATATTTATAAGCGAGCATATTTGTGAATTCTGTATGAACCTGAAATAACAAATAATTATACACACGGTAGTTATCATAATTTCGCTTACCCTCAGACTTCAGATACTGGACTTAAAAATGTTTCTGGCGATCCGCTCACAATTCATGGGTCGTGGTGAAACTCTGCTCCAGTCTGTCCTGAAACCCTCTTTCGTTGTCTGTAGCTCAGTTTACCGATCGCTTTAATACGTATAGCGCGGGGACGTATCGGAGAGTACCGACGTCAACAAGCTTAAACCTAAGCCTGAAAAATCCTTCCCGAACAGTGATTTCGGCCGAACTGTGCGTCGACTGAAATTTTGCCTTTATCATTCTCGGCATATATAATATCCATATAGTTCCATCTTATCTAGTTTTATACAGCTGATAAAACTCTATCTTCCTATCCATGTAATTTCCCAAACTGTTATTTGTTGATTTTAATATTTAGAACAGAAGTGGGTTTACATGCTTTTAGCGTAACTGTGGGCAGCCGAAATACGCATATATCTCCGTAAATGAGAACTTCCTACCGTTCCATCTTATATGCAGTTATACACCATCCTTCCCTGTACTGAAATGTAAAATCCTTTTCATACGGATTCCCTTCTGTTTTTATTTATCGTTGGCGATTTCCTCTGTCCGATACACATTTCGCTGATACGCCGCCATTTTGAAAGCGGTCGTACGATCGTAGACGGGTTTATAAATCTAACTGATCCCGTTTGCAATGACTTGAAACCAATTTTGCGACAGTCGCGCATTTATCTACGTGTCAGTCTTAGTTCTGACAGCGTTAGAGAACGCCCCACACGTGTAACTTTACTTCTACATTAGCTGACAAAACAATTGTGTCTTGTTGGTCGGCAAATGGTCCTCACGTTCGTTTGAAATCCACAAACGAATTAAGACCCCTAGTCACGCAACGATTTTCTTGTCCGCTGGATGGAGCGGGGTAAATTTTGATACAGGGCCACGCTGTCGAAATCTCCCTGTTAAAGTTGAGACAGGACCTCTTTCATCCTGTCGCAACAGAGGACGAAGCAAATGAACAGTGGTGGGGTCAGGGGGAAATTTGCCACTCCTTCCGTGCACCTGCACGATCTCAGAAGCATACTTTAGGCCTAATTTTGGTATATAATGGAGTTCTTTAAACCCATCCTTACTCACAGCAAAAAACACAGGTCCCGCGAAGTGGATTACTATCTTCTAGTTATACAGTTGCGTACATTCCTCTGACACCGCCTCGAAGAGATAATTCCAGCGGATTTCAACTTCTGTTTGGACGACAGCGGGTGAAGTCTGTTAGTCACACAAATAGCTAGCCTTGCTTTTTTAAACCTGCGGATCAACAGGAGCCCAAACCAGCAGTACCCATCCTGCCACACAGCTACCAGCCAACGGCTTTCTCCAACTGTGCTAGCACCGTACATTCTTTCAGTGAGCTGGATACATACTCAGTTTTTGGCAATAGCCTACGTCAGTTTTTCGGTCAGCACCAGACTAGAACCGCAGAGGACAGATTTTATCTCATTCTAGAGAACAAGCCCGTGTGGAATCAACCTTCTATACGTGGATATCTTTAGAATTCTTCCTGGCCCCCTCGCCAGGCAACACCCATGAAATAGTGATCAATTAGAGACAGAGTTTTTTTTTTTCTTGTCAGAGCTTCAGGAGAGTTGATAGTAGTCAAAAGGGAGTAGATCTGGATTTGACTTTGTTTGTCACCGTCTAAAGATTTAACCTGCGCGGCTACCCAGGCCAGCTTACGTCAACCGATAAACCGGATGTACTTGTCCCTTATGTGGAAGTGTTGTTCTGTCCAGTTTTCTGACTGTGGGACTGCGTGTTTCATATTCCTTCTTACCCTTTCTTTCTTTACCCTGTTTTTTTTCTTTCTCTCAATCATATTGTTGTTTATTTCATATGTGATGCCATACACATTAGTTAAGTTAATTTTATCCTTTGATTGTTGCTTGTAGTTCTTGATACCTTGATAGACGTTTGCATTGGTTATTTATCGTTTGAGTTGTACGGGGGAGCCGCGGTAGCGTAGTAGTTCGTGCACTGGCTTCCTAGTTCGGTGGTCCTTGATTCGATCACCAGTTGAGGTGGGATTTTTTAGACCACAAACAGCTCCGGGGTCGACCCAGCCTCATTAATTGGGTACCAGAGCAACTCTGGGATTGTTAATGCTTCCGGCGTGATACTGACCACATCACCACTAGTGTGCCGATGGTCAAGAAAATATGGACCTAACCCATATTCCCAATATGCTTCAATGGGCGTGTAACGGGATCCTTTACCTTTACCTTTTTTGTACGATTTATTTATTTATTAAATCGAGACAAAAGATTGATACCAGACAAGCAGTTTTTCCTAAGTTTTTCTGTGTCCTCTCTGTAGCTGAATAATCAAGACAGAAGGAAGGCGTACCTTCAACTAAAACAAGTGCGGAGGTGGAAAACAAGTTTGAGGTCTCTTAGTAACCTGTTATTGTGGTTGTCGAACGTCACGCACACAGAGAATCACCATCATTGATTCTGTCTATTCTATTCTTTTTTTTTCATCTCACGTTAATTTGTGCACTCATTATGGAAGCCTGTGCCTTCAAAATTTACATTTTAATATCCACCCTGCCACAGTAATGCATTTAACTTAGTTTACTGTCTTTTCTCTACTGTTTTGGTTCGTTTGTCGCTGAAGAAGATAATAAGGACGTAACGTTGGCAAAAATCTTTGTCATGTTTCTCTGTAAGATGTACATTATCTATTTTCGTTAATCCCATCAAGATCTGTTGGAATATATTGATGTTCTCCATCTGACTACAATCTGTGACCTATCTATTGTTTTAACAGTGTCATGATCTGTGATAATCGACTAATGCACTGTATCTTGCAAAACATCAGTGATACTCCCCTGTTCACAAAGTTCCGGGACTCATTTTTTTGTATTCGAATAAGTAGACTTACATACTATTTGGTTCTATCTCCTTCAAAGTAGTTCCCTTGTGAGTGTACACACTTATTCCAACGTTCCTGCCACTGAAGGAAGCACCTCTGGTAGTCACTTTGCGGAATAGCCCTCATTTGTCTCGTCGCGTTGGCTTGAATCTGCTCAATGTCATCGAATCTACGACCTTTCATTGTTTTCGGTATGTTAAGTTGCGAGAACAAGAAAAAGTCACACGGAGCAAGATCGGGTGAGTATGGAGGATGCGGGAGCAATGGAATGTTGTGTTCCGTCAAAAATGCGTTTGTGGTGACAGACCTGTGTGCAGGTGCATTGTCATGATGAACACGCCAATTGCCTGTGCGCCACTTCTCAGGGCGATGTCTGCGCACAGCGTCGCGGAGGCGTTGCAGAACTGTTTTGTAGAATTCAGCATTGACACTCTGTCCTATAGGGACGTATTCATGATGCACCAGGCCATCAATGTCGAAAAACGCTACTAACATGGTCTTGACATTGGACTTGACCTGTCGTGCCTTCTTCGGCCGAGGAGATGATTGCGTTTGCCACTGGGAGGACATTTGCTTTGTTTCCGGGTCATATCCGTACACCCAGCTTTCATCACCAGTTATTATCGAGGACATGAAATTTGCGTCGTTTTTTGCTATCTCAAGGAGGTCAGTGCAAATGGACAACCGATCGTCCTTCTGGTCCCCAGTCATAGTCAGACGTCGGTCAGCGCGTATCATTTCTTGCACACGTGCAACGAACTCGTCTGTGTGGGAGATGGAGGGTCTCCCTTGACGGGGGCCATCTTCAAAGGATCGGAGTCCACTTCTGAAACGGGAATATCACTCAAATGTTTTAGATCTACTTAAACAGGACTCCCCGAAAGCTGTTTGCAACATTTCGAGAGTTTCGGAACCAGTTTTTCCTAGACGAAAACAGAAATCAATACACACACGTTGTTGAATTTTGCTGTCCATTTTTGAAACGCGACGAGCACTATTACGTCACATCCGCTTATACGCTACCACACAGCGCATGCGCGAAATTACAAACTTCAGGTTTGGTACATATAGTGGCACGTGGTTGACACGTGCACTATGTTAATATCACCTAGCTCCTTATAACGGTTTTCCGGATAAAAAATGAGTCCCTGAACTTTGTGAACAGGGGTGTATATCTATTGTTCTAACAATATCATAATCTGCGTGAATGGGCTGATGACCTGCATGCTATATTGCCTCCGTCTGTGATCTCTCTGTTGTGCTAACAGTACCATGGTCTTTCTGGCACTTTGTTGTTGTTGTTTTTTTCTGCCGTCCGGCTGTTTTCTCCATATTATTAATATTTCCATTGCATTTCCGCGGCATTTTTCGCTGGTATTTATCAGAGCCAAAAAACAGCGATTTTCACTTCATTCGTTCATAACCCTCCACTCCCAAAGGAGCATAGGCCTTCAACAAACACATGCCAAGTCCTCCTGTCACGTGCCATAATCTCAAGTTCTTTCCACGTTCTCCTTATCATTTTCATCTCTGTTTCCAGCTCTCTTCTCCATGTGCTTCTTGGTCTACCTTGACGTATCTTGATTTTCACTTGACGTTTCGTATTTTATTTTTACATAAAATAATGTATTTAGCCTAATTCTAACTTCATTTTCTCTATTTTTTTTCCGTTGGTTTTTCGTTGAAGAAGTTCGTGTGGTCGTAAGTAGTTTCTTTGTCCCTTGTTTCAGCAAGATGTACATTGTCTCTTTTCGTTAACCGCACCATGGTCTTCTCTTGAACAGGCTGATGTACTCCATCTTGCCTCCATCTGTGGCTAACGAGCTCCGCCATAGAAGACCGGTCGATGCCATGAAGTACCCAAACGTCACACTCCTCTTCAGGTAAGCGGGTCACGTGACGTCCGGCGACATTGACATTAAGCTGCCTAACATCATATGTCATCATCTCTAATAATTTGGTTGGTGTGTCCTTGAGTAACGAGCGCAACACTGATTAAGGGAGGTAATCATTAAAATAGCTAAGATTAAAGAAAAAAAAAAAACCCACATATACACGTTGGTATTTTGAGGTTAAAACGTAAGCCTTCCAAGGTAACGTTCTGCTTTCAATCACCTGTCTTCAGTTTTTATAAGTTATATTAATTATAGTTTCCAAGTATTTGTGTGTGTGTGTTGACGGGCTAATTTGATTAGTGGAAGGAAATGCAACGTAAGACAGTGAATACAGTAGAAATTCTACTATTTTCAGAACAGTAATCGTGCACCTAACTCTTTACCTTCATTTCTTGACGAGTTGCTTGCTAGTAAAGATATAAACTTTTTGATTTCTTAGAAGTAAAGTATGAAGCTTCAATGAAAGAGTGAAATAGTGATACAAATATCACATGAAGAAACGGATCAATTTTAGGGAATCACGTGATCAAAACGGCATCTTCCAATCCGACATTCGTCAGACCAATTTGAACGCAAAATCTGCAGAGATCAATAACAAATTAAAAAATAATAAATAAATGGAATACGTGCTTATTTTAACCAGTTTCCCCCCTCGCAAATACAGACTGACTTAAGAGAAAAACCTTCAGTGAACAGAAAATCATTTAGTAAAATTTAAAGAAATTTAGAAAAAAAACACTGTTGAAATTGTATTTTATGAAACACTGATTGAAAATTTAAAGTTAAATTATAAACCGGCAGATTTTATATTCGGACATTATGGAAACGAGTCCAGTTTTGGACCCAAAAAAATATCTTTTATTTATTGCAGTATTTATTGTCATAATCTGTGTCTGTTCCCATTTCATTATCAAACCCAACTTCTGTGATCTCTTATAAAATATACTAACTTTATCTTACATCTGGTTATGGTTACTGGATAGAAGAACCATGCCGTTAGCAAAACCCAGAATGTCTGGGCTGATTAGTTAGAGTTCTCTGATTTCCATTTAAATTACTTTCTTTGTGTGTGTTTTAAACAGCGCTGTTGTTTTTATTATATCGTCTGCTTTATCTTTGTTTGGAATTAAATTTGTACAAATATCAATATACTTTCTGAAATTTTTACAATAAAATGTAAAAAAAAACTTTAAAAAATCTAACATAATTTTATTTTGGTGTTCATTATTTTATGAGGAAGCCGAAGGACGGAGAAATTTTTATGAAGGGGCAGGTATATTTGACCCAGAGCTGCCAGTTGGGATTTTTACAAAAATATTTAAACATTATTATAGGATTTTAATTACTGCTACTTTCGTCGCTTGTAGCTACAGTTGTCACAGCGGAGCTGGCTTCTTCAGACGCCTGGTTAGCAGGTTTTGTAAGTGTTAAATAAAAAATATTATTTAAAAAAAAAATTTAAACAGCGGCTTTAAATGCACTAAAAAGCCACAAATAATTTTTCAAGTTTATAGCTTGCAGTCAAAAAATGTAACATCAAATTGACAAAAAGCCTGGGACGCTTAAGCGCTTATCATATATTTTATACATAAGTGTGTAATGAAGTATAAAGCAGAAGTTAATTTCATGTAGAATCAGCGCCCCAGGCTTTTTGTCAATTTGATGTTGCATTTTTTGACTTCAAGCTATAAACTCCTTGAAAAATTTTGTGGAATTTTAGTGCATTAAAAGCCTGTGTTTAAAATATTTTTAAAAATATTTTTTATTTTCTTCTTTTTAGAGTTATTTATTTGTTGTTTTTAAATTTAAGTCAAATGTAATGGCCGCTAATGACATTATCAGTTTGAGATAAACGAGCCCAGAGCACAGAAGGCGGATTTCATTATTCAGTATATTACACATAAAGTGCCCACAGTCGAGAACAAGGGCACTGAAGAGGCTTAGTGAAACTGCCGAAAAGGCATCAGGCTGGCTGTGGAACAACCGCAATGGGCAATGGAAATCGTGACAATAAACTCTGCGGTACAGAAAACACCAGGGATTTTTCTAAGTCCACAATACGCTGAGTTTTTTGGTGTACTAGTGACTGAGGGGCAACAGACAGTGTATATTATAGGGGTGTCTTTCAGAATTTCAGTAGCGAACGCGCAGTGGCTAGACTCGTCGGCTTCGCGATGGTGTCTCAGTGTGTGCGACGGAACAAACGGAATAATTTGTCTTCTCTTTGTTACTTTCACAATTGCCTCCACGACTGGCGGAGTTGTGGATTAAAGTTGCTACCATAAGTGAAATGGGTTCATTTTCGATACAAGATAACAGGAGGCTGAGACGCTTGGGAGTCATGACACAAGTGGGCACGCCCCCCTTGGAGTATATCGGGCCGAAACACTTGTCGGACGAGGGGACACTTCTGATGATCAGATTACTTCCTGTTGTATCGCTCTGTAAAGAGTTTCCTATCATAATATTTTTTATTTTTATATATTTTTAAAAAATAATTTTGATGAGTTGTAAATAATTTTTTTTTTAAATGTAGTTGTCAGTTGTGTGTATGTTTGTGCTCGCGCGTGCGATAGTGTGTGTGTGTGGAGGGGGGAAAGCTTCAATATTTCTCTCAAGGGAGACAATCTTGTTGGAAAGAATACACCTAGATTATTTGCAGTTATCGCCCATTTCACTATGGATACAATACCCAAAAAAAATTATTAATATTAATTTTAGTTTTATTCATTTTATTATTTTTACGACTGATTATTATATTGTCGTGGGGAATACACAACTATGCCAAGTTTCAGTGCTATTGCTCATCTGGAAGTGATTGAAAAATCGATTGCAAGATTTGAAGGTAACAAGGGAGTGACATACGTTGCAAGTTAAAGAAAAGCCTGTAAAAATTGTTTCTGTCTCCAGATGTAGAAGGCACGGCTACTTGGCCAATCGGGGCTGAAGATATTGGAGGAGACTTTAAATAATAATAAAAAAAAAATAATCGAGCTTGCTTTGCTGTACCACCTTTCCTTCTTCAAGAAGCACCTTGCAGTAATTAAGATTTTATTCTTTGTTACGGATTACCATAGAATTGCATTCCATGTGGTAGTGCTTCGTTATGCTAGCAATGACAATGTTTCTTGGTCATCCTACCACCTTGAATGAATTTGAAATTTATAATCCTTCCTCCCACGGAAATTAGTGCACAGCGTAAGAGCGAATTTTGTAATCGTATAACGGGAGTATAGAATAAAAGAGAAATAATGTTATACTGAAAAAACGCTTATCGAACATAGTAAGACCGGAGAATTGCTGTACCTTAATCTTACGAAATGACCAATGAAAACTTATTTTGTGTCCCCAGTGGAATAGTTGGCTTTGCCCAGTTTTGTGCCAACCACTCGGACACGGAAGGAGCCATGAAAATTGTTGAGCTGCTAAACCTGGTCTACATACGCTTTGATGAGATGCTAGATCCCACTAAGAACCCAAACATTTTCAAGGTCAGAAATCATTATCATAATCACCATCGTCCAAAGATCATAGACCTTCAACAAACGCGTGCCAAGCCTTACTGTACCGTGCCATCAGCTTAACGTTTTCATGTCTTCCTCAATTCTTTCATTTCTGTCTCCAGTTTTCTTCTCCGTATGTTTTTTGGTCTCTATCTACCTGTCTTACTTTGCGGCTGCCTCAACAAGGACTACCTTGTAATGCTATCAATAGGTTTCCTCAATGTATGTTCTATCCAACGCCAGAATCTTCATCTCATCCCTTATTGCCACTAGCACGTTTCTAGTTCTTGTCATCAGCTCCACACTGGTGACTTTGTCAACCACCTCAATCCTTCTATTCTAGACAAGCCTGCATTTATGAAAGTTTGTAGCTTTGTGGTTGTTGTTTTTTGTTCTCCTCCATGTTTCACATCCATACAATAGGACTGACGACATACGAGTTGCAGATTCTCATTTTTGTGCGTTGAACTTGAATTCTCTGCAGATTCTCATTTTTGTGTGTTGAACTTGAATTCTCTGCAGATTCTCATTTTGTGTGTTGAACTTGAATTCTCTTGATCTCCACTTCCCCCCCCCCCCCCCCCTCATGCAATGACAACGCATGATTCTTGTTCGTCCCGGGGGTCTCTGAAGAGACAAAGAAAGAATATGACTACTGAACCCACCGGCTACTGAACCCACCGGCTACTGAACCCACCGGCTACTGAACCCACCGGCATGTCGTGAGATTTAGAAACAGTTTGAAATCTGTGAAAACTAGGCCACGAGCAGACTGCAACAGCGACCATGTACCAGTAATAGGAAAACTTAGAATAAAATTAAAGAAAGTAAAGTGAGCTTCAAACAACATCAAGTTAAACTTAGCCTTACAGATAAGAAAATGAGTGATAGATAAACCATTACAGTACAGAATAGGTACAATGCAATAGAAAAAATATATAGATGAACAGTGGGAAATGCTAAAGGAATCAGTACATCAAACATCAAAAGAAATCATACCAGAAGTAAAGAGGACTGCAAAGAAGAAGTGGATGACAGATGAAATTTTAAAACTGATGGATGCAAGAAGGAAGAAGAAGCAAGACAACGAAGAACATGACAGACTAAATAAGGAAATAGTAAACAAATGTAAAACAGCAAAAGAAGCATGGCTAAACCAGAAGTGCAGAGAGCTTGAAGTGCAGAACCGAAAAGACACAAAATCTATATACAAGCAAATAAATGAGTTACCAGGCAGAAGGACACAAACAGTCACTGGCAGTTTGAAATAAAAAGATGGAACATTGTTAATGGGTCATGAGAACATGATAAAAAGGTGGACAGAATACACCAAGGAGCTGTATGATGATGAAAGATCAGGTTTGAAAGACCAGGACAGCTGTGAAGGACCTCCAATACTTGTGGCAGAGGTAGAGGATGCCATGGGCCACATGAAGAAAGGCGAAGAACCTGGACCCGATAATGTAACAGTAGAGGAAATGGAAGCTTTGGCAGAATTTGGAGTAGAAGTGATAACAAATCTCTTAAATGACATCTACAACAGTGGTCAAATACCTGATGATCTGCTGAAGTCCATATTCATAGCTTTGCCAAAGAAACCTGGAGCAATGGAATATGAAGAGCATCGAACCATTAGTCTTATGAGTCATGTGACCAAAATATTATTTCGAATTATCATGAGAAGAGTGAGAAATAAAATTAAACCAGAAATCAGCGATGAACAGTGTGGATTTGTAGAAGGTTGTCACGGATTTACCTCCTCTGCTTTGCAGTAATGGTCCAACAGTGGCCAAAACTCAAGAATACCTAATATGGGTCTTCAAAGGTGGTCTACCTTCGCACAAGATTACTCTTGGCAGAGTTGTAAATAGAAGGATAATGATGCTTCTATCTTAAGGGACTGTTCATACGATATTTCAGAAGTCAAGAACAATACTGCATTGGGCAGGGCAATTGTTAACTTAAATCTGATACGCCGACTTTTATAAAGAATTAAGCAATCATTAATGTCAGCTCGTTCAAGCCCCCACCCTGATTTACAGAGTGGAATTCTTCTTATTCTGGTATAGCTTTATTTAGTAAATTGACTGAGACAATCATACAGTCACCCGTGTGTTACCGGGGCCCGAAAGGGGAGCAAAGAATAGTAACACTGTCCCCTACCAAGCATGTCGTAAAAAGCGACTAAGGAGGGTTGGGCATGGGGCCGGTTACACCATCCTGTAAAAAAAATTTAAACCACAAAAAACTTCAACAAATATGGACAAGTCAAATAAAGAAAATAAAACACAGCCATCCAAGACAGGGGAAGGTCCTCTCGCGGGGAGGCGTATGATGTGTTGCTGACTAACCTTCTTTCTTCTAGGAGAACTTCCAGATTTGGCACCTGGAATGTTCGGACATTAAACGAACAAGGGAAAGTGGCGCAAGTAGCAGCAGAAATGAGGGAATACAAAATCGAGGTTCTGGGAATGTGTGAAACAAAGTGGAAGGGGGTAGACAGGAAGAAACTCATCACAGGTGAATTGGTGCTGTCCTCAGGACATGAAGACGAAAGTTCACACCACAGTGAAGGGGTAGCTCTTATGTTATCTAAAGAAGCACAGAAAGCACTAATTGAATGGGAAGCTGTTGGACCCAGAATAATAACAGCTTCTTTCAAAACAGCTAAAAAGAAAATTCATGTAAATGTCATCCAATGTTATGCACCAACTAATGACAAAGAAGAGTCTGTGAAAGAAGCATTTTATACTAAACTACAAGAAATTATGGATAAAGTAAAAAGAAGAGACATCACAATTTTGATGGGTGACATGAATGCAAAGATAGGTACAGTCAACACTGGATTTGAAGAAGTCATGGGAAAACATGGGCTAGGAGTAATGAATGAAAATGGAGAGCTATTCGCAAACTTCTGTGCTTCATATCAACTGGCTATAGGAGGAAGCATGTTTCCACATAAGAGAATACACAAGGCAACATGGATATCACCAGACCATAGAACAGAAAATCAGATTGATCATATATGCATAAACAAGAAGTTTAGATCATCATTGCAGGATGTAAAGGTATATAGAGGAGCAGATGTGGCATCAGATCACCATCTTCTGATAGCCAAAGTAAAAATGAAACTCAAGAGATATGCAACTATGCAAAATTATAGACAACAGTTTAATGTAGGACAGCTAAGAAATCAAGAAACAAGAGACAAATTTGCGGTCACAGTATCCAACAAATTCCAAGTGCTCCAACAGCTGGAAGATGTAGAGAATACAGAAGACTATTGGCAGCAGGTCAAAACAGTATGGAAGGAGACATGTGAAGAAATACTGGGGAAAAGGGAAAGACAACAAAAAGCATGGATAACAAAAGAAAGCAGAGTTAAACACAAGCAAAACTAGAAGCTCCAAAGCCAAGGCTCAAGAAGTGTACACAGAAGCAAACAAAGAAGTAAAAAGAAGTATCAAAAGAGACAAGAGGAAGTATATTGAGGAGTTGGCAAGAGAGGCAGAAGATGCTGCAGCCAAAGGAAATATGAGAGAACTGTATAGCAGTACAAAGAAGCTAACAGGGAAATACAAGCAAACAAGTTGCCTCATAAAAGACAAGAATGGGAAACTGCTCAGCAATATACAAGAGCAAATGAAGAGGTGGACAGAATATTTTGGGGACCTTCTCAATAGACCAGCTCCACAAAACCCGCCGGACATCCAGCCAGCAGAAGAAGAGCTACAAATTAACGGTGAAAGACCAACGAAGGAAGAAATAAAGAAAGCCATAAAGCTTCTAAGAGAGGGAAAAGCGTCTGGACCTGATGGCATTCCAGCAGAGGCCATCAAAGCAGATATCGACACGGCTACAGAGATGTTATATAAATTACTTGGTAAAGTCTGGGAAAAGGAAGAGATACCAGCAGAATGGAAGGAAGGATAGCTGGTTAAGTTGCCTAAGAAGGGAAATTTACAAGAGTGCACAAATTATAGAGGAATAATGTTACTATCAGTGCCAGGAAAAGTATTAAACAGGATTATCCTTGAGAGATTAAAAGAGTCCATAGACAAGAAACTGAGAGATGAACAAGCAGGTTTTTCGACAAAACAGATCATGTACAGACCAGATAGCCACTTTGAGAATAATAGTTGAACAAAGTCTGGAATGGAATTCACCACTATACATCGGATTTGTGGACTACGAAAAGGCATTTGACAGTGTAGACAGAGAATCACTTTGGAAATTGATGAGGCATTATGGAGTTCCCCTGAAGATCATTAATTTAATAAAGAAAACATATGAAGACATGACATGCAGAGTTCTTCACGAAGGACAGCTAACAGAACCGTTTGGGATAAGAACAGGAGTGTGACAGGGATGCCTCTTGTCTCCATTTCTTTTCTTGCTGGCAATAGATTGGGTTATGAGATCATCGACAACACACAACAGAAATGGAATCCAGTGGACTCTGACTAAGCAGTTGGATGATCTGGATTTTGCTGATGACTTGGCTCTTCTGTCCCATAACCGTAATCAGATGCAGGACAAATTGAAAACACTCGAGGAGAGGTCACAGCAATTGGGTCTGAAAATACACAGGGACAAGACAAAAATAATGAGAATAAATGCAGGTAATGATAACAGGGTTGAACTTGAAGAAACACCAATTCAAGATGTAGAATCATACACATATCTTGGCAGCAATATAGACAAAGTTGGAGGGACAGACAGCGATATCAAAATAAGAATACAAAAGGCAAGAGGAGCTTTCATTGCATTGGGAAATATATGGAGATCAAGAGAAATCGGATCCAACACGAAAATAAGAATCTTCAACTCAAATGTGAAGTCAGTCCTATTGTATGGCTCGGAGACATGGAGAACAACAAAGACAACAACCAAAAAGCTACAGACTTTCATAAATGGGTGCTTGCGTAGAATAGAGGGATTAAAATGGTATGACAAGGTTACCAACGTGGAACTGATGACAAGAACTAGACAAGTGCCAGTGGAACAAGAGATGAGAAGAAGACGATGGCGATGGATAGGACACACACTGAGGAAACCTGTTGATAGCATTACAAGACAGTCCTTGTTCTGGAACCCCCAGGGCAAGAGAGGCAGAGGAAGACCAAGAAGTACATGGAGAAGAGAGTTGGAAACAGAGGTGAAAATGATGAGGAGAACATGGAAAGAACTTGAGATGATGGCACGGGACAGGAGGACTTGGCATGTGTTTGTTGAAGGCCTATGCTCCTTTGGGAGTGGAGGGTTATGAATGAATCATACAGTACATTCATGATGACTAAATCGACGTTAAATTTGTATATTTACCAATAACAGATTTAATAATCACTTAGGTTTTAACAAGGTTTTATAAAATGAATAATTATTTATCAGAAAATTATCATCACAATGTGATGTGATAGTAATTTGTAAAGGAGGTCACTTGGCAGCTTTTATGTGTTACTTAGCTGTCAGTGACGGTTCTACTCCTTCTGGTGTTTTGGGTCTTGGTAGACTGGATCGCTGATCCCGCTCGTCACTGGTCAAGGTTGTAGGGCGCAGCACGTTCCTAGAAGTGTCAGGGAGCGTCTACGAAGTTGGTCCCTCGTCTTTAAGCCCCGTCTGATGACGGTATCTAGCTTCGACTCTAAGCCACTCGTACCCTTCTTGTTCCAGAGAAAGTACCCTCAACTGGTACCACCAAGCCAATCTTGGCTCACAGACTATTTTGCTCAGAGAAATAAAGGCACTTGCAGATGCCTTTTACACGTGTACTTGGTGGTCGTTACTTTAACAATAAGTTCCCTCTTTGACTTGTGCTTTCAGTATCCTCAGATCCCGGTTTTCCTTATTAAAATAATAGTTTTTCTCGGCTGTTTATGTCCTTCAAAATGCACCAACAAAGTCCGGTCTGATAAATTGCTGATTCTAACTCTTGCAGTCTGGTTGTCGTCTTGGCAAGCGATTCTCACAGTGTTAAAACTGCGAAAGTGTCGGATTATATGGCCCTTTGCCTTCCCCACAGTTGTTTCTTACGATTGTGGCGGTATTGCCTGCCTGCTTTGCAGTAGTGGTCCAACAGTGGCCAAAACTCAAGAGTATCTAATATGGGCCTTCAAAGGTGGCTACCTTCTCACAAGATTACTCTTGGCAGAGATGGAGATAGAAGGGTAATGACTCATCACAAAAGGAGTCTTCACAAGATATTCAGATAAGCGAAAACAATGCTGCTTTGGCTGAGCATGTTAATTCTAGAATCTGCCGACTACTTTTGTGAAGAATTAAGCACTGATTAATTTTAGCTCGTTAAGCCTCTGATTTACTCAGTGGAATTCTTATTAGTCTGGTATAGCTCTGTTTAGAGTGTGTGTAGTAAATTGACTGAGACAAACACGCAATACATTTAAAAGGATTAAATCGAAGTTAAATTTGTAAAATTACAAATAAAAAAATTTAATAATCACTTACGTTTTAACAGTTTGAAAATAATTGAATAGTTTAGAAGAAAAGTGTCATCATAAATTGAAAGTAGAGTCGATGAAAAAAGTTCACTTTGGCAACGTATATTTTGCACTTAGCTGCCAATAGTAGTTTCTGCTCCCGCCGCTGGGTTCTTTTACACTGCTCATGCTCGTCGCTGGTCAAGGTTGTCGAGTGTAGCTCGTTTTCCAGAAATGTCAAGGAGAGTCTACAAAGTTGGTCCCTCGTCTTAAAGCTTAGGCCACTTGTCCCTTCTTGTTCCAGAGATAGTACTTTCTGCTGGTACCACCAATAACTATGATGCAGAATAAAAAAGAAATGCTCTTCTGAGTATTGCATTTCCCGACACATACTTATGTGTCCCCTTTCTTATATTCTACAATCCCCTTTATCTCAGAATTTACTCGCGATGAGAATTAAATTTAATCCCTCGGGATAAAACTTTCTTTCCATTTAAATTGGACAGCTTTAGGTTTACATTACATTTAAATGAAAAGGTTAATAGTACAGAAAGAATATGTTTAGCTTTACATTTCCACTAATTTGAAAGGTTTGAAACGTCCATTAACTTTAAAGTGCATATGTTAACATCAACATTTACACTGGTTTGAAACTGTAAGTATTATAATTATAATGTACATCATTTCTTCATCTATTCCTCCCTGCTCCATATGGAACATGGGACTACTTTATGCTTTTAGTTCTCTTTACGAAACTAGCAATAAAGCAATCACCAGTCCTTGGCAGTGATGGTTCATGAAATCATCATTCTATACGCTGAGGTTGCCAGGCTTAAATAACTAGGACATCCCCTAGCGATTTTCGCATATTAATATTCACGTGGTAATATATATGTATATATGTTAGTTCACGTGTTAGTAATATAAAATGTAAAATGACAACTTACGCGAATCCTGGCTCACAGACTTTTTTGCTCAGATGAATTAAAGAGACTTGAATCGGCCTCTTACACGGGTCTGAGGTGTCCTTTCTTTAATAAGATAATTCCCTCTCTGACTTCATTTGTTTCAGTTTCCTCATATTTTGCGGTTTTCCATATTTAAAATGTTAGAGATTTCTTGGGCTGAATTGTAAGTCCTGATGTATACTACAATAAAAGTTGTCCGGTCTGATAAATGGAAATTCTGAATTCTAACTACTGGCAAGTCTGGGGTCTTTGGCAAGCGTGAATATCACAGTAAATTTTCACAGTGAAAAAGACTGCGAAAATGGTCAGGTTATATGCCTGTCCTACCCGCGCATCTGTTTTTATTATGGAGCTCAAATGATCAACCAATCTGATTTAAATATTTTGCATGACTCATCTAGTGCAAAATTTCAAACATTACTTTTCTGAAAATTGACTGTAAACATCCGATTGCCTTGTGTCCCAACTCACAAACGCATCTTTAACCTCACACGACAATGTGTGTAAGATGTAACAAATTATTACTTTCATGTAAAGTAATCTCTTTGTAACAAGGTGTACCGGAAACGATTATGTCAAGCTTGGCTGTCCAGAATGTGCTGCACAGACGACAATTAATCTATGTTCTGTCGCGCCCCCTGGCCTAATCTTAGCAAAGCTTTGCCGTACCCTGTCAAACGCGATGCATTATCACCAACAAGGGGTGTCAGATGTTTGAACAAACAACTCTCTGCTACATAGCAAGCAGAAAGAGAAGGGTGCGACTCGGAAAAATCGCAATAAAATCAGTAAAAAAAATGTAACTGATACTGCCGTAGTGAAAGAGAGATCGAGAGGGGGGCACCCCATTCTGTCACAACAATTATAGGTGGCGTCCAATCATGAGTTTGGTGGTTCCTCTTTTTCGAACCCCCGCCAATCGTTTTAAAACTGCATATTTAGGTGGGATACTTCAAAATTTCCACGTACGAAAAATTCTGCGCGTAATGCAGAGGTCAGGTCTCCCAAATATGGAAGTGACAAGTCCGTACACTCTTTTGACAATGTGTCTCAGATGTAACATCTTATTTTCGTCTGAAACAGGTGGACAGGAAATGATGATGTCATTCATATCTGTCCAAAAGGTGTCGCACAGATAAGTAATCTCTTTATCCGTCGCTTGCGCACACACAATTCGTCTGCGGGCGAGTAATTTTATCGCCTGGCACAGCTTGAGCAAACAAAATTAATGCGAAAACTGACCAGGCCCATAGGGGTTTTACCTGCGTTAATCTCCGCAAAGCTGTGAAGCGCCAAGCAAATGTGATGAATTATCACCAAAAAGGAGTGTCAAATGATTTGACAATATCAAATATCTGCTTGATAAGAGCAGAAAGAAATGTGTCGACCCGGAAATTTCTCGTAATCAGTCCTCACTTCAATTGAAAATGAGTACTGCCGTAGTGGAGAAGGGATCGAACCCAAAATTCCGTGACAAAGGTAAAGGCACAAACAATGCCATATATATATATATATATATATATATATATATATATATATATATATATATATATATATATATATATATATATATATATATATATATATATATATTTTAAGAATATTAATAGAAAGGGTCATAGACCTAAAGATAGATTTGTACTGGCAAATTCCATCATGTAAAACAGAATGCCGCATAACCTCTGCTGCAAGAGAATGTGTCGGCCTGGTGCAGGCTTCGCGGAAGAAGATCATCTACAGCTGTGATGCCTTCCTCTGTAAGGAGCGGAACTGAAAAATGATGAGAATGAAATAAATGTCAGCAGGGAAGATATAATACGCATTTAGACAAACGTTGTGTGTTTGTTTGTTTGTTTTTGAGCTGAGTTTTTACTGAATATTGTTTCTGTCCATTAATTAAATATTATAATACGATATGTAGAATGAAATTTGTTTGTTCTTTGCCATCTTGTGCTTGTGGTACCATCCTTATCCAGAGTGCAATAGTTATATAGTAGCAACCACGCAGTTCACGGGAGACTCTGAGAAGACAAATGTCCCCGGATGGGTTTAGTTAACGTAAGATAACACGTTAACTGTATTTGTAACAGTAGTAAAAGAACTTGAGCAAGATTGGTTGCTAACAAGACATCACTAGTCAAGCGTGACCAATGAGATCGTCGATAGCTATTTTTGACTACCGCGGTCAGAACACAGTTCAGTCACGGGGTTCACTGTTAAGTGAGGTAGACGTGTTTCAGCCTTAGTGCGGGCCGGGCTTTTAAAGGTTGTGTGGTTAACCTTTGGTCAAGGAAATGCCTGACCACTGAAAGTTTCAATGTTTTTCACCAGTATGTTATTTGAGGAGACTGTTTTTCTAGTTTTGTGGGATGTGTTCACACGGTTTGTATAACCACCATTTTTTATATTAGAATGATTAGTCTGCTATGAAATGTATATTAGACTCAAGGCAAAAGCCTATCGACATTTTAGCAGAATCAAGCAGACAGGTTGTTATGATGATGTCCTTTTTGCAGAGATCTCACGCTTCATGTAACCCACAGGCGTTCTGGCCGCTGATAGCCAGGTTATTGAGTCGTGTATGCACATTGCCTTTTAGTCTACTAATAAACCATTTTCCATGACTTATTGCTGTTACTTACTCATGTATGGAAGCACTAGGAAGGTACAAATGATCACTGACAACTTACGTGAGTAGAAAGGACCTGGTCTTGAACCAACATTCATTTGGGTAACTCCACCTCTGGCAGTCGCCAGTTACCACCCACAAGATATATAAGTAAACCAGTAAACACTAAGATCACTAGGCAATACAATATCAATAAACTCAGAAGAAATATGTACCACCTGGACAGATTGTTATAACAGTCACATAAGATTTTTTGGATGCAGTAACCAGTCCCCACGGTTACACAAAGAAAGAATAGGACTCCTGGTCCCTCAGGCGTGTCGTAGGAGGCGACTGATATACGTTTTTGCACGGGGATAGCAGACGCATGACGTAAAATAAATTGCTACTGAAGTAATTATTACTAGAGCACTTTATTTTTGTGTGTGCAGTCTTCTTGTAAGAAGACCTTATGTCAGTGGAAGCTACAACTAGAGAACGGGGAATGATGATGATAATGATGAATGCAGTACGGAACATGAGCACATAACTTGAAGAGCAACGCTGTGAGAAGCAGTACAGTACCACAGGTAGAAGGACTTTGCCTTCTCGGTTTAAAATTGAAAAAAAAAACAAAAAACTGGGCAAGCTTCTGGTAAAATTTCAAATGTCATTTTTGGCCGTAATGTTTGACAGATGATTCACTTCTCGTCACAGGTAGAAACTATTGGTGACAAGTACATGGCAGTTAGTGGACTTCCAGATAAATGTGATGACCACGCCAAGTGCATAGCCAAGCTTGCTCTTGACCTTATGGACATCTCCAGGGAACTCAAGGATCCAAACGGAGAGCAGATCATGGTCAGTTTCTTTGACTTGTCTCCTTAAACTTTAATGTCTTCCTCTATTTATTGGGCTACATAGCTTATCCTTTACTAAGAACATATGAGATGTGCGTACTTTCTGTACTTCTGTACGGTGCTGGATACCGGAGAGTAACAGAAAAGGAAGAAATGACCAATTGTCATCCTTCCACACAACATGCTGAAGGACAGTTCTCCGAATTTTATGTCCAAATGTTATCACCAACCAAGAACTGCTTACTCGGAGCTGTCAAGAAGTTATGCATACCATGATATCTGGTAGACACTGGACTTGGGTTGGTCATGTCCTCAGAAGAGATCTCGACACCATCACCAGAACTGCTAATACTGTGGGTCTCAGAAGGAAGGTGAACGAGAGGCCAACCAAAGACAACCTGGTGGAGAATTATGGAGGCCGAGATGAGCATGAACCAGAGTTCGGACACTTCACGAAGGATGGCCTCAGACCGGGCAGTGGAGAAACTTTGTTGCTGCCCTACGAGACGCCACTAGGTGCAATGATCTGTGATTGCTTTATCAAAGTCGATTAGTATCTAAGAAGAAGAAGCATAAAGAATATCGTTATTTAAGTGTCTGACTTGCATTAAGTTGGCAGAATCAGCGTGTAAATAAACTGCCACAGAAACCATCTCTGCAAGAGTGCACGAGGGTTTTGGATCAGTCTAATGACACGAGGACTTTGTTTTGGAACATATAGAGAAGAAAACGACTCTTAAGGATGAAATGGGAATAAATAGCAAACATTGGCTGTCATAAAAATCTTCTACGTCTTTTGAGTCTTGTCTTGACGATACAGTCTGATTGACTCTTTCTTGTCCATCTCCCGATGTTATCTTCCCACTTAGAGCGCTATCTTTCTTTTGCACGTTTGCTTTCAACGTTTTATCAAATAATGGTTTTCAGCAAGTTAGTATACTGAAGCACATTAGAAACGCACCACTATTATATATACTGATGCCGAGAAGCTGGAAAAAAAAAGTTTGGGAATGGATTTTCCCCGTGTTTGTCATGAGGTAGAGAGCGAATGGCTGCTGGAATGGGAAGTGCATGATTCAACCCACGGGTTTGTGTACAGACTACATGAAAACAATGAAAGTTACACGTGCAACACGATTCCCAACAGCTATGACCCTGAAAATGTGTACGAGTTGTGGCAGTATACTTGGTATAAAACGGCCGTTGAGACAAAACACCCAGTACATGTGCTTGAAATGCCACGACTATCTGAAAACGACCGCCAACGAGCCATTGGTATGTTGGAGGCCGGAATGAGCTCGCGGGCCATTGCCAGAAGGATGAATTGCCACCACAGCACTATTGTACGTCTCAATGAACGTTACGGAACCACTGGCAGCGCCCGGGATAGACGTCGGATTGGCCAACCACGAGTTACTACCCCTGCGCAAGATCGTCATATTGTGCTGAGTCACCTAAGGAATCGTTCTCTCCCGGCAAGTCAAACAGCAAGAGCAATAGTAGGTAGACGTGGGCAAGTCTCTCGAATGACAGTCATACGACGACTCAGAGATACAGGCCTTACTGCAGGACGACCTTATGTTGGGCCAAACTTGACTCACAGACATCGTCAGCAGCGCCTGCAATGGGCAGAGCAACATGTCAGATGGACTAGACTGCAGTGGGATGTTTTCCTATTCACAGACGAGAGCAGATTCAACATATCCTCTGTTGATGGACGTATGCGGATTTGGCGACGGTGTGGAGAGCGCTTTGCAGATTGCTGTGTTCGTCAGCACAACCGATTTGGAGGTGGCAGTATTCACATTTGGGGAGAATTCAGTTTTCACCATCGCCTGCCTCTTCACGTCTTCCGTGGAAATGTTAATGCTGTGACATATCGAGATGAGGTTCTGGATGCATTGGTTGTTCCTGCGTTCACAAATTATCCAGACTTGCAGATTCTCCAGCAGGATAACGCACGTGCGCACACCGCATGCATTACGCAGCAATATCTACAGCAGCAGAACATTGTGACGATTGATTGGCCTGCCCTATCACCAGACATGTCCCCTATAGAACATCTGTGGGACGAGCTTGGACGCAGAGTCTACAGGCAAGGTTCTCCAGCTAATCTGCAACAGCTCGAAGCTGCTCTTACACGTGAATGGGACTTGATTCCCAGGAATTTCCTTCAGAGACTTGTGCGTTCCATGCGGAGCCGCTGCCAAGCTTGTTTGCAAGCACACGGTGGACATACCAGATACTGAGGATAGTGTGAATGAATTTTTTTATTGGTTGCATTTTTGGTTTTCTCCCTTGCCTGCACAGAATGCAATGAATTTCATAACAATCAAATGTACAAATTAATGACCAGCATGGATTCATAGGAAAATGAATAAAGATTCTAAATATGTAAACTTGTAAACACTTATATTTACATTTCACACTCTGTTCCTGGATTATACAGGTGGTGCGTTTTTAATGTGCTTCAGTATATGTCCTATTATGTGTCCAAAATATTTAATCTAATTTCGCTTTATTCAATAGTTCTCGGTTCATACCTAACTGTTCAAGGATTTCTTTATTTGTTTTCTTCTCTGTCGTTGAGAAGTGCCCCATTCTTCTATATATCCACATCTTAATGGCTCTAATTCTTTCTTTTACCGTTTGTTTATTGCTCATGCTCTACACTCTACACCATACAACAATGACCCTGATTTATAATTTGTGAGCTGTTTGATTGGATGTCAGTGTCTGTATTTGTTGTTAAATGTAGATCGCTAACTACCACAGCATAAACATCGCTAGAGACTCTGGGACGATATAACAGTAAACAGTAAGATGAAGTCTGCTTAGAATATGTGCTGTTTCTCATCTACAGTTTACTTTTCCCAGGTCCTTCCTTTGATGCAAACATGTCGTCCTGGGATACCTATATCTTTAATTAATTAATTCATTCATTCATTGACCTAGAGCTCCCCAAGGAGCATAGACCTTCAACAAATTCCTGTCACGTGCCGCCAGCTCTTCCTCACAATTTTCATTTCTGTCTCCAGCTCTCTTCTCTATGTGTTTTTCAGTCTACCCCTGCTTCTCTTACCCTGGGGATTGAGAACAACACTGACTTGTAATGTTATTAATAGGTTTCCTCAATGTGTGTCCTACCCATTTCCAGTGTATTCTTCCCAGCTCTTTTTCCACTTGTACCTGTCTAGGTCTTGTCATCAGTTTCATGTTGGTGACCTTGTCATACCATTTCAATCATTCTATTTTACGCAAGCACCAATTTATGAATGTCTGTAACTTTTTGGTTTATGTTTTAGTTGTTCCCGCTGTTTCAGAGGCATTCAGTATAGCTTACTTGACAGTTGAGGTCAAGATCCTTAAAGTATCATGTCTCTAATAATGATATGAAACCTTATGTAGAGCTCACAACAGGGTTAATATAATCTTCAGAAGATTCCCCACTGTCAGTTATGTGTTTAGGCCTGTTTATATCCTTGACACTCTAAGGAGGCGGGGCCACTTGGGTCATGATTCCCAAGTGTCACACTCATGGTTGTTTTATCCGTCTGTACTGGGAATTGAACTCCTTGCTAGTAGAGACAACAAAAAACTGCAACAATTATTTTTGCCTTTTCGCTAAGGAAAAGTTTTAGTTCTTTGGGTACAAAAACAAACTAACATTTACTTTACTTTACTTTGAAACATAATTTATTGTGTCTTTCCTGAAGTACTGAAAAAAGTTTCAGTGAGATTTTTGTGTGTGACAATTTCGGAGTACGTCTGGTATCATTTGTTTTATTTTCTATTCATTTAGTTTAGTTCTTACATACTTTTCTTAACTGGTTTTGTTCGATAGTCCCCGATAAAGGCCTCGAGGTCATAACGTTGGACATGTCTTTGTCCTTTGCCCCAGTAGGACTTTAAGGTTAAGGTAAAACTATAGCAAATACTGCCGTAGGGGGGTAAAGTGTTAGAGACTTCACTGTACTAGGTCCAGATTTACGAGATGGGAGTGACCAGTTCCCTTCTTCGCTACCTTCACCTTCCTTAACTAAAGAGCAGAGTCAGGCACCTGTTTACAACTGGGTAAACTGAAGCCTGACGCTACCAGGTTTAGATCCTGGAACCCAGTAACTTTGCTACGAGAGGCAAGCTCTCTAACCACTCTGCCAATCGGACACCTAGTAAAGTTTATTTTATTTTATTTATTTATTTTAATTCTGTCTTCAGCTTTTATTTGTGTGTTTTGTCAGTCATAGTCTTCAAGTGTCCGAGTGTATTGACAGGTATACTTGCTCAGTGGAAGGTGAAAAGAGAAAGACGATGGAAAGGAAGAAACTGGATACAAGAAAAAAATGGTGCCATCCTCAGGACATGAGACAGAAATAGCACACCATAATTCTTTGTCGTCATTTCTCGACGGGAAATGTGCTAGTCTGAAATATTATTTTCCTTATATTGATCTAAGATTATAGTTTATTTTTATAAAGTGCACAACTGCTCGCATATGTATTCCACTGTCGAAGAAACGTGATCAACTGGTCTGTATTTCAGATATATTTGCCATCTGGCGAAGTCACTTTAGTCGAAACGTGTGAGATAGTTTGTGATGCTGTCTCATCATCATCATAATTTTCCTTATTATTTTCTCCATATGTGTCGCACACTTATACCGGGCGGGACACCCTGTGTCGAACCTCTACGCTAGGATAGGTGTATGATGAGAATGGCATATGGAATATTATCAAAGTCTCCATAATTTGGCTCGTTAAGACAGAAAGAAACATATTCGAGATAAGGACAAGAATAAGAGAAGGCGAATGCTCTCCACTAGATAGTGATATCTAAAAAAAATCACGAAGAGTTGAATTCAGGATCCCTGCAAAATTGACTTTTTCCCAAAGGTCTCGATGAAGAAAGAGCCCTTAACCTACCAAATGAAGGGTTTTGCCTATAGGTAAATACTTAATACAGCACGAGTGCTACCATTTAATAACGAATCAATGATCAACACGGCTATATGTTTATTTGTACACACATATAGGGTTAGTAAGAAGGGTGATTGTGAAAGATAATTCCCACATGAACGAAACAATTGTAGTTAATTAAATATGAAAGTGAAACCCGGTAAATAATGAATTGATGATGGGATATATTAAGTGTTACCACACTGATAACAGATCTACATAGTCTGTATTCCTTCCAAATTTTCTCCAATGTATGATCATATTAAGGTATGTCCAATGTAGTCCTTTTCACCGTGTGGGTAATCTCAAAAACGAGTTCTTATTGCTGTAAATATAGCTCGTATAGTAGTGAGAAACTAGTAAGATGTAATGTCCCTCAGCACTTGGAAATCTCTCTAGCGTAGACAAACTGTTGAAATGTGTCTCATGTAACTGACTGCTGTCTGATCTGGAAGAAGGCAATGACTTGACTTGCGCTTTTCCCGAAATGATCTTTTGATACAAGTAAGTTTTGTGCCATGAAGCTTGATTGAATGAGTTTACGAAGTGCAGTACGCGTTGGAGTAGATGCAATCACTTCATACACTGATGTAACTTGACATATAGACGAATCAGCTTGTGAGTACGTGATCTTGATATATAGACGAATCAACTTGTGCGTGTTTGTACTTGATAAACAGATAAATAAAAGGCTGTTGCCATCGACGTGTACAAACACGAGCATGGATATCTTCCTTGTAACTTAGGAAGGTTATAATGTCCTATCTTATGAATTCTGCTTTCCGGACGTAAGCTTCCTAGCTTCTTTCCGATTAGACACTCAGCACTTAGTGTGTAGACTCAGATTTCTGCAGGGATGAAGACACAACGTGGCTTCATAAGTTTCATCTCTAATATCAATAGTTATCTTTCTTTTTATCTTATTCCTCACTATTGCTTCTACGTATCTGATCACTCTGTTTTTAATTATCATATATGATGGCAGAGTATTTAACACACGATAGTGTTAAATATAGTGAGCATGAAAGTGTGTGCCCATGTCAGTCTGTAGTGATGATCTAAAAAATCTAGATGAAGGTGAAGTACATATATGCAAACTACTTCTTCAAGTCATAAAATTATGTGGAAGGAAGAATCCATGATTCAACTAATCATTAACAAATAGAAGTAATGGAGAGGACAATATCTCGCACATTAGCTATGAGGCTAATTGCAATAAGCAATAACAAAAAATGAAATAGAAAAATTATTACTAATTTTTCTAAAATCTACGAACCTCGTTTTTTCCCCTTCGCAAATTCCTTAAGAAAACATTTAGACGTAAGTTCCACAGGAATGAAATTATAATCCACACTGGAATGAAATGATGGAACAGACCACGCTCTGGAACTTTCACTTACGCACCGCAAATGTTGTAAAACGTGCCAAATTCTGGTGCGCGTCATATTATTTTCCGATTCCCCGTGTGTGACAATTTTTAGGCGGCTTCTATAGCTTCGACTCTGATCCACTAACTCGTCTTCCACCTTGCCATGCAACATCTGAGCGCTTGCTTGCCAACCCCGGCTCTGTTAATCTTTGAAAGGTGGGTAGGATGATGCAACAAAATCTTCCACTGCAAGCCTGATGTCAGGTGATAAGAAAAACTGTGGCTTGTAATTGGTCGCCTGATAGAAAAAATTATCTACCCCTTTGTCACAGAGCTATATCTCTTTGCGGCTCCGAGTTGTGGCCCCAATTTCATATCGCCTGGCGCTCAGTCTTTTGTTTCATTGTTGTTTGGTCCACTGGCGGTTTCCTTTTTTTTATGTGGCCAAAGTATTTTAGCTGCATTAGTTTTCTTTTCATACCTAGATTTTCTAGGACCTCCTTATTTGCTTTCTTCTCTTTCCCTGAGATACGCCCCATTCTTCTATATATCCACATTTCAAGAGCCTCAATTTTTTTCTTCCAAATGCTTATTCCATGTTTCTGCACCATACAGAAATGTAGAATATTCGTTAGTCGCCTCTTATTTATTCACCGTGTCCCCTAATGCAGAGACTTGTATGTGTTTGGCTGTACTTCCAGATCACAATTGGAATACATTCTGGCGAAGTTGTAACTGGTGTCATCGGCAAGAAGATGCCGCGTTACTGCCTGTTTGGTAACACGGTCAACCTCACAAGCCGGACTGAGACAACTGGAGTCAAGGGAAAGATTAATGTCTCTGAGGATGCCTACAGGTGAGTATCTGGATGGGGGAGATTCTTTGAGAAAATAACTATACGTGGGAAAGGGTCAAATAGATTGGTGGTTCTTTGAGAAATTAACGATGGCTGGAGATGGGATGGTTTGTAATTCTGTGGGAGAAATTAACGATATCTGGAGATGGAGTAGGTTGGTAATTCCTTGGGAGAAATTAACGATGTCTGGAGATGGAGTAGGTTGGTAATTCTTTGCGAGAAATTAACGATATCTGGAGATGAGTCAGGTAGATTGTCGATTCTTGGAGATATTAACGATTCTGGAGCTGGGTCAGGTAGTTTGTCGATTCTTGGAGAAATTATCGATGTCTGGATATGGGTCAGGTAGGTTGTCGATTCTTGAGAAATTAATGATGTCTACAGATGGGTCAGGTAGGTTGTCGATTCTTTGATGAAGTGAAACATTTACTTCGATTCAAAGTCCTACTGCTGTAATAATTTCACAACATAAGCGTCAATAATTCCTCACAATAGTCGTTCGAGTTTACAGTTTTTACAGCTCTCAAACAAATCAAGGATATTCACATTTCAGTGTTAGTGGTGATTTCCTATTTTTAATTTTTGTTTTAATCCTCACTTGTATCAATTCATGAAACAAGGAGCCCGAACAAGGAGCAATGACTGGTATTTTAGTAATCAGTTTTAATGTTTATTGTTTTATTTCTAGAATATAATAAATAAAATCTAAAATGTTCAGTACCCCGACGTTACATAATAATAATATCCCCTTCAGTCATAACTGACTATGAGAATACGCCCCTGAGGTGACGGACCTCAGCTGCTTATTTTCCTGGTGTTCCTTTCGATGTTTTCTCCTCTCTTCAACCCGACGTTACAAGGCATAGCAAAAAGTTTGTCCGCTATAAAATCATGTATTGAACAAACCTGATCTCACGTTGAGTTGTAATGATACCATGACATACCATATTATGTAATAAAATTGTAGTTAACTATGTTTATGTTGAAGTTTGTTTCATATAATTCTTTGGTTGGTAGTGAAGAAATAATCATTTTAAAAATAGGAAGTGATTTTAAAAAATTCAACCTGTAGAACATTTTAACTTAGTCGAGATCTCTTTTTCCAAAAAATCTCGGTTCAGTCGATACACCTAACAAACTCCCACCTCACAGATAACACAGCGCTCACTTAAAACTGTCCCGGATTTATCTGTTGATTGAAGACTCAAGGCGGTTGGAGTCGCAGGCTCTCGTTCTTCATCACTTGTGTAAACAACCACCTAGGGACAATCCAATCAGTTCTGTCAGTGCCGGAAATCTTCCAGTCTGCGTTCGTGTCATCACGCGCAATTTCTTTCTTTCTTTCTGTTCATCATTCTTATCCTTTATCGTCATCATTTCCCTTAGCACCCCTCACGGAGCATGACACCACCACAACCACATGGTTCCCTTGCAGTAAGGCTGCCCCAAGTATTCACATGCTCCAGCAGCGGCAGTTTCTGTATCAATTTATTTTGTAGGACGAGGTTGTCAGCCTCACGCGCAACCTCATATTAGTAGCCTTGTACGACATGCATGAGGGTGCACAAGTGCTTTCTTTCTTTGTCTCTTCAACAACACCTACAACATCCTCTGTTGCTGCTGCAACAAAAACTACCACTGCTATTACTACAACTTACACAACAGCAACAGTTGGTTATTGCTTGTAACGAGTAAGACAAAACAATGAACTAATGAATGAAATAATGGATTGAGTTAGATTTATGATAGACGATGGATAAAGTAAGATTGCACTCTAACGTAAACAAGGAATTGAGTAAGATTTATGTTTGTAATAAATGGTTATCATTTATGTATGTAATAAATGGTTGAGTAAGATTGATGTGGGTAATAAATGGTTGAGTAAGATTTTTAACCTATGTAAATAATGGATTGAATAAAAATTATGCATGTAATAAATGGTTAAGATTTATGTGTGCAATGAATGGTTGAGTAAAATGCATGTATGTTTTGAATGATTGAGTAAGATTTATGTATGCAATAAATGGTTAAGATTTATGTATGTAATAAATGATCGAGTAAGATTTATGTACATAATAAATTATTGAATAAGATTTATTTATGTAATAAATGCCTGAGTAAGACTTATGTATGTAATAAATGATTGAGTAAGATTAGCTTATGACACAATGATTGAGTAAGATTTATGTATGTAATAAGTGATAAAAATTTATGTGTGTAATAAATGCTTGGGCAAGATTTATATATTTCATAAATGATTGAGCAAAATTTAAGTATCTAATGAATGATCATGTAAAACGTATCTCCATGACAAATAACGAATTGAGGAAGATTTATCTCTGTAATATACAGTGGATTGAGCCAGATTTGCTTGTGGGATAAACGATTAATTGAGTAAGATGTACGCCTATGATAAACAGTGAACGGAGTAAGATTTATATGTGTAGTGAATGAAATATTGAGTAAGATTTATGTGTGTAGTGAATGAAATATTGAGTAAGTGTTGAGTGTCTTTTTTGTTGTACGCCATAATTGTTGAAGGCGATGAAGACATAGTATGGTATCTGTGGTCTGGTTTGTGTAGGATGCAGATGTGTATTCAAACAGTGAGCATTACAAGCAGGGCAATCCACACAAGGACGTCACGTTAACTCACGATGTGAAAAGTCAATGATGCTTTCAACAGCTAGTGACGGTTTTTGTATAATTTATTATAGACGCCACAATGACGAGGTGTGTAGACATAAACAAGCAGGTACATCATAGGTACGATCAAACAGTCATTATTACATATGTAGTCAATGCAGCAGGAACAGCAGACAGCATCAAAATAATGTACATCATATGCCTTTTAGGATATCGTAATCAACTGTACATGTAGTCAGGTAGTAAACTTCCCCTTTCCATAAGAGCTAGTAGATATCAACTAGGAGATTAAATCTAGTCTCCTATTTTTGACCTCAACAAGACAGGCATGTCTTTTGAGCGTCACATTATCGTCCTCTATGTTCCTTATACAGCAAAGGTATCAAACCTAGATCCATCAATAAAGGTCAGGAAGCAAATAGTCCGTAGGACAGGCATCAATCGATGCGTGACAATATAAGTGGATCGTGAGCTGAGCAAACTTGTCATATCACAGACTTTATAATAAGGCAGGCTAAGCAAAAGTCAACATCACAAGATGGCGATAAAGTTACTCAGTAAGAAAGATTCAGTTACCTGTTCATCAGGAATTAAATCACATAAATCACGTATGCCTCCAGGCATTTGGAATAATATAGAGATATATCATCTCAAAAAAAGGAACAACAATGATGAGGACTCCTTCCTGAATAAACTAAGCGAAGACTAGCCCATCGCTACGTCTCGCCTTACCAGCCTCTCTGCTCGGACTGACCTGGGCGGAAATCATTTAAACAATGCCACAAACAGAGACATGCGCAGAACACGCGAATCGAATACAACTCAGCTCAACTTACGAAACGAAGAATGTTCTACGATGTTCGACTAAAGACTCGAACCTTAAAAGTAAATGAATCTTGAAACATTGCGATTGCCAACTGTTTTCAAAGAACTGGCGATCTGAGCGCTCCATATATGGACATGACTCAAAATCGTTCACACAACTATCGGCAACTATACTATCAAGATAAGACAACTTCTTGACGACAGCTATCAAGATTAGACGACTGTAGAAATAGAAGTGACTACAATTCCATGAGTTACTTCCCATGCATTAAAAAATTAACTATAGTCAAAATGCATGGTCAGAATAAGTTGCGACAAGTTTAGCGCAACATTACCGCCACCTCCCGATAAAAAAAAAATGTGCAACATTTTTTTTTTTAAATATCCAAGAGTAAAACCAAAAGCGGTTTAACAACGCACGAATTATGCGGGGATAACTAATTGCACTGCCTAATATGAGGCTACATTGACACATAAAGTGTCTGGTGAGAATATTTCTCAACAGATAAAAACTCTTATTCAAAAAATATATATATCGGGGAGGTGCCATCAACACACACTACGCTTGCATGAAAATACAATATAAATATGCAAGTTCATATCATTATAATCAAATAGCAGTGTCATACTCTAATACCGCTTAGAATGGATGTACACATCTGATATAAAATGTTAAATAGTACATTATCTAAATGTTTAATTAATACCATTACATAATGAAATTAAACATAAATGACGATCCAGGACACATCTCCTGTCGTTCCAAGGAAAGTGTACAATGTGGAACTCTCCATGTTTGACAACAGAAAGGTAGCTTCTCTGATCAACAATAACATGCTGAGAAAAAACAACCAATATAATTCTATTTAATAGCCATTATGTTTCATACTATACAATACATTATTATTAACAATTGTGACCGAGTGAACTTTTGGCCCTTATATTAACTACTCAGTCTTCTTCTTATATTAAAGATGGGAACAGAAGAAGATGATAACAAAGCACAATAGTATGTGTTCACCTAAAGTGAGGACAGATGTGCTAATGTATTGTAGTAATATAGGTGTGTTATGGCTCTGTCGTATATCTAGAAATAGAACAGAAGTATTAGTTGGAATCATGTGGGCATCTAGACAGAATGTCAGCCATCACATTATCCGACCCACGGATAGCTCGTACCGTGAAGTGAAAAGGTTGAAGAGCAATAGCATATCGAGTGGATCTCGAACTCTTCAAGTTCTTAGTCTGAATAGCTGTAAGAGCTTTCTGATCAGTTTCTAGAATGAAATGTGCGCCCAGGAGGAATCTTTGTAGTTTGAGAATAGACCAAACCATAGCCAACAATTCACGGTCTAAAACCGAGTAGTTCCTCTCTGCCGCATTTAGTTTTCTAGAAATGTACATGACAGGATGCAGAGTTTCAGCATATTCCTGCATAAGTGCTGCTCCGATCCCAGTGGATGAAGCATCACTTCGAAGAACAAAAGTTCTATCAAGAGTAGGTAATCTTAGGATGGGAGGAGAAGAAAATATACTTTTAATCTGGTCTAAGGAAGATTGACATTCCTGAGACCAACGAATCAGATTAGGCGACCCTTTCTTCAACAACGTTGACAGAGGTGCCATTATCGAAGATAGATTCGGAATAAATCTCCCATAGAATTGAATTAACCCCAAGAGACTCCGGACTTGTTTCTTCGTCTTAGGTACAGAGATGTTCAATATTTTTGAAGTATTATGGTCTTCTGTCTTCAAGAGACCATGACCAACACGATGACCCAAGAAAGAAATTTCACACCAAAACCAATATAAGCTTTAGAAGGTTTTGCTGTCAGATTATACTCACGTAGAGTAGACAGTAGGTCATATAAACCCAGATAGTGATCTTCCCAAGAATCACTGAAGAGACAGATATCATCTAAGTATGCGATGACATCTGAACGATGAGAAAGAATTCGACGCATCATGCGAACGAAAGTAGCAGGGGCGTTCATAAGACCGAAGGGCATTACATTCCATTGAAATAAACCCCTAGGTGTAGAGAAAGCAGTCAGAGGTTTGGCATGATCTGCTAAAGGCACTTGCCAATAACCTTTTGACAAGTCAAGTTTAGTGAAGAATCTAGAATTAGAAAGTCTAATAAGTAGATCTTCTAGTAAAGGCATAGGTTCAGCATCGAACTTTGTGACTTGATTTAATTTGCGATAATCAACGCAAATTCGTATGTTCTTATCTTTCTTCCGAACAATAACCATGGAAGAAGAATATGGAGAAGTCGATGGTTCAATTATGTTTAATTGGATCATTTCATCCAATTCCTTTTCCACTTGTGACTGAAAGTGTATAGGGATAGGATACGGCCTAACCCTAATAGGATTAATGTCGGTAAGAATTATGTCATGTTCTATGACCTGCGTGTGACCAGGGATGTCGGTTAGAACATCCTTAAATGTCTGTAACATCGACGAGACTTGACGATGTTCATCAACAGAAAGATTAGGAGAAATGGAGACATCTTTCCAAGATTCCATAGAATGTAGTGGAACCACTGGAAGAGGAAGATTAACATCAGAAAAAACCGATTCCTCATCCTGTATGACAGACAGGGATGAGTAATGACCATGAGGTACAGAAGATTCGTCCGTTGCCTGGAAAATAGGCAGCAAATAGTCTGGACGCTCATGAAATTCCGTCAGCATGTTGATATGGAAAGTTTTATGCTTTCCATCTATATCGACCACATAGTCAACATCGGAAATTCGTGAGACTATTGCATATGGACCTTTCCATGCAATCAGAAGTCTATTTTCCCTACTGGGGAGTAGGACGAATGCTTTGTCACCTGGACAAAGTTGTCGTAGACATCTGTTCTTGTTAGCAAACTGCCTTGCTTTTTCTTTAGCAATTTCTGACGAAGCAGTCGCTAGTTTGCATGCCTCAATGATCTTTTGCCTAAGAGCAATGACATACTCATATGAAGATTGAGTGTCATCACTAATATCATCGGCAGTGATGAGATCGTGTAATAAAGACATAGGGCCGCGCGGACGCGCGCCAAAGACAAGTTCAAAGGGAGAAAATCCTGTGTGCTCGTTTGGGACCTCTCTATAGGCAAAGAGAGCCGCGGGTAAAACCCTGTCCCAATCTTGAGGATGATCTTCAGTTATCTTACCAAGTAAAGTCTTGAGCGTTCTATTCAGACGCTCAACTAACCCATTAGACATAGGATGATAGATGCTACTGAGAGATCTTTTAATGTGTAAGGTAGACATTACTTGAGACATAGTATCAGATATGAGTTGAGTGCCATAGTCTGACAGTATCTCTCTGGGGAACCCCAAGCGAGAAAATATCAGCCAAAGAGCATCTGCGATATCTGTAGTAGATATGCTCTTTAGAGGGATAGCCTCTGGCCAACGTGTGCACATATCGACACATGTAAGGATAAAATGATGTCCTCTGGCCGACTTTATCTTAAAAGGGCCAATAATATCTATGGCCATTTTCTGAAATGGCCGTATAGGGATGTCAGCAGCCTGGATAGGCGCAGCATGTCGTGGTCCTCTAGATTTGACCTCCTGACATACCTGACATGATCGGCAGTATATACGAATGTCCTTGTTAACAAAGGGCCAAAAGAAAGCCGCAAGGACTCTCGACTTTGTACGGGAAAATCCCATGTGTCCAGCACATTGCGAGTCATGAGCATGTTGCAATATTTGCACTCTCATACTCTTGGGAACAAGAATTTGCGAATGTGCTGACGTAGCCGAGTCTTGTACCATACGTACAAGTACGCCGTTTTTCATTTCTATCCAAGATTTTCTTTGTGTATCCTTATTTGGATCACCTTTCTTCGCAAGAATGAAGAATTTTTTTAGCGTAGGATCTTCTTCTTGTAATTTTATGAACGAGTCACGAGAAATAACCAAGGTACTATCTTGGCTATGAACTTCATTATTATTATTCAACGAAGTTTGTGGTGTTTGTAGAGCTTGTGCTCTTGTAACCACTGCATTGGTAGCTTGCATATTATCATCTTCCCAAGCAGCAATCTGCTGTGGGGTACATTCCCTAACTCCATGGATACGACCAATAATAAGGTCCGCAATAGGATTAGGTAAGAGACAGGCATGCACATCTCCCGTAAAGAAAGGAGTGGCAATGTGAATTACAGCAGTAGGATATTTCTCTAGAGTGCCGCCAAATGTGACACATTTGATAACCCTTCCTGTCGCACAGGATGGATCTACAAGCGATTGTCTAACACCAATAGTGGTGCATCCGGAATCGAAAAGTAGTGAGACCGGAGTATTATTAACAAGACCCTTATGTAGGATTAGAGAACCTCTCCCGTCATGTGCAACCGAAGCAGGAAGAGCGGGGAGAGGGTGACCACAACTCAAAGTCGATATTGTAGTTGGTTCGAACAAAGTACTGCATTGGGGGCACTTGTTTGCTCTCCCAAAGTCAAAAGAAGAACAAGTGACAGCGTCAGAGTTTTTATTATCAGAAACCTGATTACAGGCTCCCTGAGATTCTTGTTGAACCGAGTTAGCCTGCTGATATCTCTTTTTTTTTTTGTATTGAGATCTACCGCGACTACTATTACCTCTGAAGTTATCACTGTTGTTATTATCTCTGTAGTTATTATTGTCTTTATTATAACTGTTATCCTGTTTCGAATTACAGTTTCCATGATTATTATCATGTCCACATTGATGTGAACATCTATTTGTTTGGTTTTGAGGTCTACGCGAGGAAAAGCCTCTGTTACCATATCCTCTTCTGAAATGCCTAAAATTATTAGGTTGGAAGTAACGAGGACTGTCAGCTCGTCTCCAATTCTTCGACGAAGAATCACCCTGAAATTGATTTCCATAATTTTGACCGTAACTACGGTTACTTTTCCTATCAAAATTTTGTTGGAATCTATGACTAGAGTTTTGACCATAAGGTGCTGCCGAAGCAACTGGCAGACCTTCTTTTACTTTAGAGTTACCAATGGTTACGTGAGGATGCGCAGTTATATACTGGCTACAGAAATCTTCCATTTCTTTTATTGTTTTAGGTTTACGTTCATGAAGGAAAGCAAGGAAAGACTCATTGACAGAAGACATGACTTTGTCTCTAAGTATTAAGTCCATAAGTCCTTCATAAGTTTTTTTCTGTCTTAGACAGCTCCACCCAACGTAAAAAAGTAAGACGTGTCTTTGAAATGAATTCAGAGAATTGCACACCAGTTTCTGGCAACATATTTTTAAATTGAAGACGATAGCCGTCTTCGTCAAGTTGGTATTTTTTTAACAATATAGCCCTGACAACCTCATAGTTGTTCTTGTCAGGCTCATCTACCATGCTTAACATACTCAAAGCATCACCTCTAAGTATTTTGGACAAATGATAAACCTGCAGTGATTTATCTATGTTATGTACTTTACATGAAGTTTCAAATCTGTCAAATAGAATGTTATATCGTCGATGGAAGCATTGAATGGTGGTAGATTAAGCTTGAAAGTGCTTGCATTAGTCTTATTTGAGACCTTATTTGCATCATTAGCATTACCCATGTTCATCACCTTTAATTTCTCAACTTCCAAAGCTAAGAGTTTCTCTTCATGCTCCATTTTTGCTTTTCTCTCATCATACTCTCTTTGTAACTTCCTTTCTTCAGCTTCAGCTTGTTTTTCTAATCTTTTATTTTCAGCCTCTATTTCAAGTCTTTTATTTTCAATATCTGCTTCTCTTTGTAACTTTTTTTCTTCAGCCTCAGCTTGTTTTTCTAATCTTTTATTTTCCACCTGCATCTGCAGTTTCTTTTGTTCAGCTTCCATTGCTTTATCATATTGAGCAGTTGCAAATTCTTCTAACTTATCACCAGTCTTCCCAAGCAATTTACCCTGCTCAATAAAGTGCTCAAATGTAGACATGATGAGTAATAATATGAGTCCACAACCTGAAATAATTAATTATCTTATTTCAAATTTAATTATAACAAGTCTTAAATGAAGCACTTGTTTACTCACAACACTATATTATCATCCCAATCTCTGTGGGAAACAAGTCTTATATCAAAGAACTTGTGTATAGACCTTTTTGAAATATCATCAATCAACTCTTGATCATAGGTGCACTTCCCACTCAATAGTGCACAATACTATTCATCATTTATTAATCATCAGTGTAGTAGTAATGCATAAGCATAACCCACTATTAAATGTGAATTAACTACTATAAGTGTAATCAATGACTATGTAAACACAATCACAATGTAAACAATAACAATGTAAACATTACACTGTAAACATTACACTGTAAACAATACAATGTAAACAATACAATGTAAACAATAACAAAGATTTAGCAACAATACAAAAACATTCGTAGAAATCAACAAAAAATAAAGCGAAAATTAAAGAAATATCACAAAAAATGTGATGATATCTACGAGAAGATAATACAAATACAAGACACCACAGTGTATAAACAAAAATGGTATATGAAACTAAACTATAGAAAAGAGTAGACTAGCAAATACAAACAAATCAAAACAGAACTAAAGAATGCAGAAAAATAACGAAAACAATACTAACACATGTCATCACAACTAACAAAAAATAGCAACAGAAGTCGCTTTGCAAATTCCAGTATCGGAAATTGCACACCCTACAGAAAACGCTCACGATAGACGACCTCTATGACGTGGTATGATCTAAGGGAGACACCGCCCAACCGAAAACCCGCAGAAACATAAACATATAAATATAAATATACAAATAACATATAAACATATAACATGTAAACAAAAGAATGAGATGAAACACAGAAGACTCAGTAGAAGTATAAGGGCACAGTTCACAAACAAACAGGCCACTTAACTTATGGGTATTCAAACGTCAGCCACAGCAGAAAAAACAGATGACAATCAGCGTCCTAAGGAATGAAGATCCAACGATGATGGTACATCTGGACTGCTCCAACTGCCATGACGATGGTACTTGAGCTTCTAGACAGTACAGGCAGTGTACAGGTAGTGTAAATAACGGCACTTGACCTTCTTATTCAACCGTAAATTGCTTGAAATCGGTACTTGGCCTTCTTGAGAAAACAACTTGTATCAACCGGCACTTGACCTTCACAAACGACCGCAACTTGACACCTTGACAGCAGCGACTGGCTTCACTTGAGTTAAACAGCAACAGTCTGTGATATCCGGCAATATATAACAACGCCGGGTACTGTCAAATTTCTTGCTTCTGGCAAAAAGTTACAATTTCGACCTTTTCCGGGCAACGCCGAGTACTTTCATAATTCTGTATGTAGATGTAGAATGCTGAATGAAGCGGGTAAGGGACCCCGTGTATGCTGGTACCAGACCAAACCAGCTTATGGCCACCAAATGTTGAGTGTCTTTTTTGTTGTACGCCATAATTGTTGAAGGCGATGAAGACATAGTATGGTATCTGTTTTCTGGTTTGTGTAGGATGCAGATGTGTATTCAAACAGTGAGCATTACAAGCAGGGCAATCCACACAAGGACATCACGTTAACTCACGATGTGAAAAGTCAATGATGCTTTCAACAGCTAGTGACGGTTTTTGTATAATTTATTATAGACGCCACAATGACGAGGTGTGTAGACATAAACAAGCAGGTACATCATAGGTACGATCAAACAGTCATTATTACATATGTAGTCAATGCAGCAGGAACAGCAGACAGCATCAAAATAATGTACATCATATGCCTTTTAGGATATCGTAATCAACTGTACATGTAGTCAGGTAGTAAACTTCCCCTTTCCATAAGAGCTAGTAGATATCAACTAGGAGATTAAATCTAGTCTCCTATTTTTTACCTCAACAAGACAGGCATGTCTTTTGAGCGTCACATTATCGTCCTATATGTTCCTTATACAGCAAAGGTATCAAACCTAGATCCATCAATATAGGTCAGGAAGCAAATAGTCCGTAGGACAGGCATCAATCGATGCGTGACAATATAAGTGGATCGTGAGCTGAGCAAACTTGTCATATCACAGACTTTATAATAAGGCAGGCTAAGCAAAAGTCAACATCACAAGATGGCGATAAAGTTACTCAGTAGGAAAGATTCAGTTACCTGTTCATCAGGAATTAAATCACATAAATCACGTATGCCTCCAGGCATTTGGAATAATATAGAGATATATCATCTCAAAAAAAGGAACAACAATGATGAGGACTCCTTCCTGAATAAACTAAGCGAAGACTAGCCCATCGCTACGTCTCGCCTTACCAGCCTCTCTGCTCGGACTGACCTGGGCGGAAATCATTTAAACAATGCCACAAACAGAGACATGCGCAGAACACGTGAATCGAATACAACTCAGCTCAACTTACGAAACGAAGAATGTTCTACGATGTTCGACTAAAGACTCGAACCTTAAAAGGAAATGAATCTTGAAACATTGCGATTGCCAACTGTTTTCAAAGAACTGGCGATCTGAGCGCTCCATATATGGACATGACTCAAAATCGTTCACACAACTATCGGCAACTATACTATCAAGATAAGACAACTTCTTGACGACAGCTATCAAGATTAGACGACTGTAGAAATAGAAGTGACTACAATTCCATGAGTTACTTCCCATGCATTAAAAAATTAACTATAGTCAAAATGCATGGTCAGAATAAGTTGCGACAAGTTTAGCGCAACAGTAAGATTTATGTGTGTAGTGAATGAAATATTGAGTAAGATTTATGTGTGTAGTGAATGAAATATTGAGTAAGATTTATATGTGTAGTGAATAAAATATTGAGTAAGATTTATGTGTGTAGTGAATGAAATATTGTGTAAGATTTATGTGTGCAGTGAATGAAACATTCAGTAAGATTTATGTGTGTAGTGAATGAAATATTGAGTAAGATTTATATGTGTAGTGAATGAAATATTGAGTAAGATTTATATGTGTAGTGAATGAAATATTGAGTAAGATTTATGTGTGTAGTGAATGAAATATTGAGTAAGATTTATGTGTGTAGTGAATGAAATATTGAGTAAGACTTATATGGGTAGTGAATGAAATATTGAGTAAGATTTATGTGTGTAGTGAATGAAATATTGAGTAAGATTTATATGTGTAGTGAATGAAATATTGAGTAAGATTTATGTGTGTAGTGAATGAAATATTGAGTAAGCTTCATATGTGTTATGAATGAAATATTGAGTAAGATTTATGTGTGTAGTGAATGAAATATTGAGTAAGGTTTATGTGTGTAGTGAATGAAATTTTGTGTAAGATTTATGTGTGTACTACGTTTTGAAAATATCTTCTCTCTTCCGGAACCAGATTTCTGCAGCAGCCGCTGAACAGCGACAAGAGCTTCAGATTTGAATACCGGGGTCAGGTCACAATGAAGGGCAAAGCCACGCCCATGAGGTGCTACTTTCTGTCTCGGAGAGATTTGACATCAGAGAAAAAATCCAGAACATGTGATATATAATGTATCAGTGATTAACTTTTGGTTTGTTGCACTATATAATTATCCAAGTGACCAACAAAAAACAAAAAACATCAAATTATTAATCACTCTATGTATATAGTGGACCCTCGACTAACGATCCCTTCTGTTAACGAGATTTCGGTTAACGAGTTGCCTACTGCATTTCTGTTAAAGAGAACAACTTTTATAGCGAAAACCTTACAAGCGCTTGATGGGCGCTTCAGCTGACTGACCCTCCCGAGACATCTTCTCGATATCATCTTATCTAAAAGGTTGGGTTAAAAAAAATAAAAAACAATATTCCCATGTGCCTTCCTCACCCAAAACAGAGGATGGAAGATTTACATGTTAGGAAATCGTGGACCCCAGAAGGTCCAGACTATATTGTGAAAGGTGATTCACCTTCAAAGAAGCATTAAAATGTTTTTTTAAATTAATTTCAAGGACTATCTGTGAGTTGGAACCAATTACTAAAAATCCCATTGAAACTATTGAATCAGTTTACGAGGTTTCCAGTTAAGGAGACACTGTGTGGAATCAATTGTGCTCGTTAATCGAGATGTCACTGTTCGTTCATTTATTAATTTTCTTTTTCGCTCATTATGGAGCATGGAACTACGCATTCTCATACATTTGATACGGTGGTTTCTGTAACAATGTGTTTTACATGATGAGAAAGTTATCTTGAACACCCATTAGAATCATTCCACGCACAGGCAACAATCTATTTTATTCGAATTTCACAGATCTCTTTGTAAGTAAACCAGTCAAGAAATGAGGGAGAGGTTTAATAATTTAGTGTCATAATAAATGACCCGCCCTATAGATTGTCATCTTTTTTTAACTTGAACACTCTATTGAAACTAAAGGCAAAGGAAATTTTTCGTAACTCAGTCGATGTAACAAATGACGGGAAAGCACAATGGTGTGCGAGTTCTTCAATTTGTCCTGCGGTCAGTTTTTTCTTTTATTGTGACTATAGTCTCGATGGTTAGTGAAGACTAGCTCACAACAAAAATATACATGTACGATTATCTTTAAAATGTTATTATTATATTATCGATTACAATGATTATCTTTAAAACTTTATTATTATATTATTGATTAAAACGATTATCTTTAAAACGTTATTATTATATTATTGATTAAAACGATTATCTTTAAAACGTTATTATTATATTATTGATTAAAACGATTATCTTTAAAACGTTATTATTATATTATTGATTAAAATGATTATCTTTAAAACGTTATTATTATATTATTGATTAAAACGATTATCTTTAAAACGTTATTATTATATTATTGATTAAAACGATTATCTTTAAAACGTTATTATTATATTATTGATTAAAACGATTATCTTTAAAACGTTATTATTATATTATTGATTAAAATGATTATCTCTAAAATTTGACCCCAGGGTAAGAGAAATAAAAAAAATAGGTAGTCCCATAGCAGACACTGCCATAGGGGAGTCAAGTGTTAGAGACTTCACTATACTAGATCCAGCATCGAGAGGTGGGGGTGATCAGTTCCCCTTTTCGCTGCCTTTTCCTTCCCTAACTCAAATGCAAAGTCAGGCACCCATTTACAGCTGGGTAGACGGAAGGGTGTCGATATCTAGAATCGAACCTGGCACCCTTGCCGCGAGAGACCAGCGAAATAAAGGGAGACAAAAAAACGTATGGAGAAGAAAATAAGAAACAAATGAAACATATAAAGAAAACATGGGAAGACAAACATATAAAGAAAACATGGGAAGACAAACATATAAAGAAAACATGGGAAGACCAGGAGCCGAGCCATCCTTCCTTCGCTCGTTCATTCCAACCCCAGGGATAAACGTTTTCACACTTGAACCTGGTGTTATTCGGGGATGGAGCGTCCAACTGACAGAGTGGTTAGAGCGCTGGTCTCTCCAGGCAAAGGTATCGACATGCTTCAGTCTACCCAGCTGTATATGGGTATCTGACTTTGCACTTGAGTTAGAGAAGACAAAGACAGCAAGGAAGGGAACTGGTGACCTCTCTTGTCGATGCTGGACCTAGTATTTTAACACTTCACCCCCTTACGGCCATTTTTGCTACAAGACTACATTGACCTTTTATTGGGGATGAGTTGGCAGGGTTTACTTGCAAACCCAGAGGTCTTTTCCAACTCAGCTGAACATAGGTAGAGTTTGTAATATATTTCAGACCCACTAAGTGGCTCATGATGCAATGCCACAAGTTGGATCGTCCTCAACCCTAGAGGGGGTGTCACGTGACAGGAAAATGTGACATAAGTTTGTTAAAGGCCCATGTTCCTTGGGGAACTGAAAAGTAATGATGATGATTGTTATTGTCTTTGAACTATACACTTCAGGGGAACAAAGAGTTAATGACGGTAGTGGTTCATGTAACACAATATTGTTATTAGGATGCTGTGATAAATGATTCTGTGCATAAACTAGACCTTTTTTGTGCTATGGACACCTTTGATTGTCTGATGTAGGCTATGGACACCTTTGATTGTCTGATGTAGGCTATGGACGTCTTTGATTGTCTGATATAGGCTATGGACACCTTTGATTGTCTGATGTAGGCTATGGACACCTTTGATTGTCTGATGTAGGCTATGGACACCTTTGATTGTCTGATGTAGGCTATGGACACCTTTGATTGTCTCATGTATGTTATGGACACCTTTGATTGTCTGATGTAGGCTATGGACACCTTTGATTGTCTGATGTAGGCTATGGACACCTTTGATTGATGTAGGCTATGGACACACTTTGATTGTCTGATGTAGGCTACATACTCATTTGATTGTCTGATGTAGGCTACAGACCCATTTGATTGTCTGATGTAGGCTACAGATCCTTTTGATTGTCTGATGTAGGCTACAGACCCATTTGGTTGTCTGATGTAGGCTATGGACCCTTTTGATTGTCTAATGAAGGCTACTGACCCCTTAAAAAAGCCCATAAAACCATAATTAAACATTTAAAATTTTATATTATGTTCACAGACCCACTAGAATCCATTCATGGACCCCCAAAGGGTCCGTAGACCACAGGTTAAGAAACCCTAACTAGAATATAGTTATTACAGTTTTTACATATATGTATGTAGGAATAAACTATCATGGGAGAATAACAGATATTTATTTGTCCTGTTGTTCATTTTTTAAATTGACTGGCCTAAAGGCCAAACTCTAAACTAGACTACAGTTATTACAATGTTACACATATGTATGTAGTAAGATAGAATAAACTATCGATGGAAGAATAATCATGTCTTATTTATTTATTTGTCCTGTTGTTCATTTCTTAATTGACTGGCACAAGGCAAAACCTTAACATACAGAAGTTACATACTCACAATTAATAAACAACCAGGAAAAGCCCTAGAATCCACAGAGATGTGGTTTTTACATAAGAATGATAGGAATGCCACGGGCAGCTGAAAAAAGAGTTATGAAGATATTCTGGAAGAAGCCAGCATACAAAAGGAAGCTTACTACTCACGTTAGAAGGAAACAATCGACTTTCTTTAGCTACGTTAGAAGGAAACAATCGACTTTCTTTAGCTACGTTAGAAGGAAACAATCGACTTTCTTTAGCTACGTTAGAAGGAAACAATCGACTTTCTTTAGCTACGTTAGAAGGAAACAATCGACTTTCTTTAGCTACATTAGAAGGAAACAATCGACTTTCTTTAGCTACGTTAGAAGGAAACAATCGACTTTCTTTAGCTACAGTTAGAAGGAAACAATCGACTTTCTTTAGCTACGTTAGAAGGAAACAATCGACTTTCTTTAGCTACGTTAGCTAATCGTTAGAAGGAAACAATCGATTTTCTTTAGCTACGTTAGAAGGAAACAATCGACTTTCTTTAGCTACGTTAGAAGGAAACAATCGACTTTCTTTAGCTACGTTAGAAGGAAACAATTGACTTTCTTTAGCTACGTTAGAAGGAAACAATCGACTTTCTTTAGCTACGTTAGAAGGAAACAATCGACTTTCTTTAGCTACAGGTAGAAGGAAACAATCGACTTTCTTTAGCTACAGTTAGAAGGAAACAATCGACTTTCTTTAGCTACGTTAGAAGGAAACAATCGACTTTCTTTAGCTACGTTAGAAGGAAACAATCGACTTTCTTTAGCTACAGTTAGAAGGAAACAATCGACTTTCTTTAGCTACGTTAGAAGGAAACAATCGACTTTCTTTAGCTACGTTAGAAGGAAACAATCGACTTTCTTTAGCTACGTTAGAAGGAAACAATCGACTTTCTTTAGCTACGTTAGAAGGAAACAATCGACTTTCTTTAGCTACGTTAGAAGGAAACAATCGACTTTCTTTAGCTACGTTAGAAGGAAACAATCGACTTTCTTTAGCTACGTTTAGAAAGGAAACAATTGACTTTCTTTAGCTACGTTAGAAGGAAACAATCGACTTTCTTTAGCTACGTTAGAAGGAAACAATCGACTTTCTTTAGCTACAGGTAGAAGGAAACAATCGACTTTCTTTAGCTACGTTTAGAAGGAACAATCGACTGTTAGAAGGAAACAATCGACTTTCTTTAGCTAGCATGTTAGAAGGAAATAATCGACTTTCTTTAGCTACAGTTAGAAGGAAACAATCGACTTTCTTTAGCTAACGTTAGAAGGAAACAATCGACTTTCCTGTTTCTTTAGCTACATTAGAAGGAAACAATCGACTTTCTTTAGCTACGTATAGAAGGAAAACAATCGACTTTCTTTAGCTACAGTTAGAAGGAAAACAATCGACTTTTCTTTAAGCTACGTTTAGAAGAAACAATCGACTTTCTTTAGCTACGTTAGAAGGAAACAATCGACTTTCTTTAGCTACGTTAGAAGGAAACAATCGACTTTTTCTTTAGCTACGTTTAGAAGGAAACAATGACTTTCTTTAGCTACGGTTTAGAAGGAAACAATCGACTTTCTTTTAGACTACGTTAGAAGGGAAGAAATCGACTTTCTTTAGCTACTTAGAAGGGAAACAATCCGACTTCTTTACTACAGTTTAGAAGGAAACAATCGACTTTCTTAGCTACAGAAGGAAACAATCGACTTTTCTACCCCCTCGCTACACAAACAATCGAACATTTCTTTAGGAAGGAACCAATCGACTTTTCTTTAGCTAAGGAAAATCGACTGTCAGATAGCTACGTTAGAAAGAAACAATCTCGACTTTCTTTAGCTATGGTTAAAGATAATGTTGTCTTTAGCTATGTGAAGGAAAACGGAAGACTTTCTTTAGCTAGATAGACATAAAACAATACTTTTACTTTATGCTACGAAGAAGAAAGAATCGACTGTAGCTTTAGCTACTTTAGAATTTCGACTTTGGCTTTAGCTACAGAAGGAAACAAATTTTTTCTTTAGCTACTGTGAAACTAACTTTCTTTAGCTACAGTTAGAAAACAATCAATTTTCATTAGCTGTTAGAAAGGAAACAATTCGACTTCTTTAAAGATAGGAAACAATCGACTTTACTCTTTAGCTTACCATTAGAAGGAAACAATACGACTTTCTAGCTACAGTTAAAAAAAAATCGTTTCTTTAGCTACAGAAGGAAACAATCGACTTATCTTTAGCTACGTTAGAAGGAAACAATGACTTTCTTTAGCTAAGCTTAGAAGGAAATTATCGACTTTCTTTAGCTATGTTTAGAAGGAAACAATCGATCTTTCTTTAGCTACGTTTTGAAGGAAACAATCGACTTTTTTTAGCTTTATTACATAGAAGAATCATCGACTTTCTTTAGCTACGTTAGAAGGAAACAATCGGACATTCTTTAGCTACGTTAAAGGAAACAATCGACTTTCTTTAGCTACGTTAGAAGGAAACAATCGACTTTCTTTAGCTACTTTAGGAATGGAACAATCGACTTTCGTTTAGCTACGGAAGAAAACAATCGACTTCTTTAGCTACGTTATAAGGAACAATCGACTTTCTTTTAGCTACGTTTAAGAAGGAAGACTTTCCTTTAGCTACGTTTAGAAGGAAACAATCGACGATTCTTTAGCTACGTTTAGAAGGAAACAAATCGACTTTCTTTAGCTACGTAAAGAAAAATCAACACAAAATAGAGATACAGGACGACAAAGAGCAAGTTGTCATGTGTGAGATGTAAGTTAGAGTATAATAACATAGTTCCTAGAAGTGGAGAAGAGGATATAAATTCACAAAAACAAAAATAATTGTCTGGACATTTTATAAAACAATCAAACAAACTGTGTAAATCAGTACCCGGCTACACATTAAAATATCTGTCTAGTAAAATTTCAGAATAGTATTTACAGATGTTAGATAATTACAAGAATTTTTCTTTGAATTTTACCCATGTCATGTTCTATATCTGCTACTTTTTACCATCATATCCGTGTTGTGTAACCCGCAGTTTCATATGGACACTTCTCTCAGGATGACTGACGCACGGATAACACAGGATTAAGGAATAAGCAAGGCATCACTGACGATCTAAGGTTTATCCACATAATAAAATTATGTGTATAACTACAAAATTCAGGCCCTACTTTTCTGACATCGCATGTCCCCCGGCATCTTCTGTCAAGACCCATGTCATTTATACTGCTCATATTTCCATTGTCGGGCCTTGTCTAATGTAAACTGCAGATATAATATCACTGCCGGTGATTTATCTATTTATCCCCAAAGATACTTGAAAGGCTAGCCTGCCTCGGAATTACACAAATTTAGGATAATACGAAAAAGATGAACACATCAAAATAGACACATTGTCCTTCCACAAGTCAAGCACGGCAAAACGTACTCTCTCTTAAACTGACGCCACACTTTCTCACTCAGACGTCTTCAGCATCATAACACATTTTACTTCTTTCATAAAGTCTGTACAACGATAATTGAAGGAACCCTGTATCGGGAAAACCTGAAGCCTTCAATGATCATGCGCAGCTGTTAATAATCCACCAATCGGTAACTTCTGGAATTTGCTATTCTCAATAAAAAACAGTTCACTTATCT